>JAOSBP010000005.1:1132214-1147830 GCA_027563825.1 Erythroxylum mucronatum
GTATGCTGGAAAGTTGGGAATGGCCAGAATATTCGGTTTTGGCATGATTGTTGGATCCCACAGCTCGGTCCTTTAATCAATTTTTGTACTCACCCGAATGTTATCAATAATGATGCCCGTCTTTGTGCTATGATTGATGAATATGGCAGGTGGGATTGGTCTCAAATCCACAACTACGTGAACGATACGGTGGCCACGCAAATCGTTGCAATCACACCGCCTGCTCCCCATAATAATGCGGATGGCTACATGTGGCGTTGGTCAAAGAAGGGTGACTTCAACATCGCTGATACTTTTGGTGCTCTCTCACAGGCCTCGAATAACCCAACTGATGACAAATGGAACTGGGCGTGGAAGTTCAAAGGACCCCAACGAATACGTCACTTCATCTGGTTAGTGCTCAAGGAGAGGTTGCTTACCAATGGTGAACGGCAACGTAGGGGGTTTACTGAGATTGACACTTGCAGCCTTTGCGGCTCTAGCAGAGAGAGTCTTTTACATGCCGTTCGGGATTGCCATTGGGATCGTACAGTGTGGCTTAAAGTTCTACCTCATTCTATAGTTAACAGGTTCTTTACTAGTTCTCTGAGTGAATGGATGATTGATAACTTTCGTAATGCTTTTAGAATTGATTCTGAGGATTGGGATTGACCTACTTGTTTCGGTATTCTTTGTTGGAAAATTTAGAAAACTCGCAATTCTTTTGTTTTTGAAGATGTTAGTACAGGTCCGGAGGCTATCGTAATTCAAGGCCAAGGGTGGGCTAAGCAGGTGAAAGCTTCGAGTATGAAACCGGGGCGTAGGGCTGCTGCTGTTCCGATGCAGGTCTGTTGGCAACCTCCGGTGTCGGGATGGACCAAGCTGAATGTGGATGGCACCGTCGATCCATTGACTGGGGCTATTGCTGCGGGTGGTGTCATACGTAGCACCAATGGTTCGTGGCTGGTCGGTTTTGCTCACAATCTTAGAATCTGTTCGGTTACAAATGCGGAATTGTGGAGGCTGCTCGATGGCTTGCACATCGCTTGGCGAATGGGCATCAACAAGGTCGAGGTTGAGAGTGACAACATGTTGGTGATTCAATGGCTCAATAACCATACTCAGGAGAGTACGGACAATGCACTCATCTGCAGCATTCGGGAGCTGCTGTCACGCAGTTGGCAAGTCAAGATTCATCACGGTTTTAGAAAGAGAAACGCTACAGTTGATGCTATGGCTCGTATCAGGCCTGAGGCGTCTTTGGATATGGTGATTTTTTAACAGCCCCCGAATGCTATAGTGCAAACTCTCAATGATGACCGCATGGGTGTTAGTCGCACTCGGCACATTAATCCTGTTATTCGTTCTAGCTAATTGTTAACTCTTTTATTTACCCAAAAAAAAGAAGAAGAAGATAAGAGTTTATAATAATATTTATAGAACAAATACAAAATTGTGAAAGATTTCAGGTAAGAAAATAGTAGTATATTCCTGGCGCAGTAGATTATTGATAGGCCAGCCACCGTATAACTGTGCCTTGAGTTGAACCTCGTAACAAAGACAAAGATATTAAAGTATTCAAATTTTTATTTTTTAATTTAAATTTATTTTTAATTTTTAATTTTTAATATTTAACAGACATATCATACCATCAAAAAAAAATTGAATTTATTAAAAATTTAAAAAATCTTTAAAAGTTAGCTTTATGTATACGAACCCAGGATATATATTTTAGAAGTATGAATCATGTCCATTTTTTCTAAATCTTTTTGTTTCATATTCATTCTGCTTGAAATAGCAACTCACGGCGATGAGAGCTGAAATCGAATCTCACATCTATAGAAGATTACAACATATAAGGAGAGTTTTGAGATTATTATAGAGCAATTTAAATGGTAAATTACAGTTTTTAGTTCATATTTTTAAAAATATTTTTGGATTAATTTATTATGCTTATATTTATAACTAGAATTACTTCTATTTTGTATTGTTATTGGGATTACCGTATATTTTATCATATGTTTTCTAAAATATCATTGCATCTTTGTGGTGGAATTCAACCATGATCAAATCATGAGTCTAACGGAAAATAAAATATTTTACAGATTCCGAGCGGATCCCGATAATTGATTAACTTGAATAAAACAAAAATATGATTCATAAAAAATAGTACCTTGTTCGTGCTCCTGTTAAAAATCTTTTGAAACTTTTCCCGATTTGTCAACCACGAATTATTTAAACGTTCAACTTCTGATGGCATCCATAGAGAAATTTCTCAAGACTCATTTGAGAGGAAGAACAAAAGTGCTAGTTTCTAAACGTTCATTAGGATTTTTAATTGTTTACTAAATTTAAGTTCTTTAATTATAATTAAAATCAAAATCAAAATCAAATTAATTTAATTTAATTTTAATAATATCAAATATCTTATATTTTATCCTTAAAGTTTCTTAAACTTTATAATTAAGTCCAACTTAATTAAATTGATTTTTCACAAATTGTTCTTTAATGTGTGACCCATTATGTTCCTAATATATTGAGAATGATTATAAATTCTAATTCTAATTCATAATTAGAATCAAATAAATTAAAATTTCTTTTAATTTATTTTTAATTCTCTAGTTAAACAATTTATACTCATAGGTCAAAATTGACGTCTAGCAATATGTTATGACCACCCAAAAATTAGAATTGTCAAAGTAATTTGACTTAACTTGTCCATACATAGTTATGATGTATAATTTATCCTTTCCTCATCTAATTAATCATTTTCATTAAATGAAAAATGTATTATGTCTTAGCCTCTGTTTGGTTGAGCTTATAACAGTAGAGCTTTTATCGGTAGATTTTTTTTGTAGAGCTTTTATGAGAATAACTTTTCTAAAAAGCCAGTTAACTATTTGACTGTTATTTAAAAAAGAGCTTTTTTGAAAAAGTTTCATACAGTAAACTGTTTGACAATATAAAAATAAAAACCACTTTTAATTTTAACTATATTTTATTTTGTAATAAAACTTATTTATGCATATAAATATTATTTAAAGTATATTAAACAATATGAAAAGCACAATATATTAATTATTATATAATTTTAAACTATATGAAACATAAATAAAAATATATCTAACCAAATCTTTTATATGGATTATAACATAAGCAAAACTAATATAAAAATAAATATTAAAACATATAAAAAAGCCAATAACATTATATAAATCCCAAAATAACTATCAAGTTAAGTAAACGTGAAGATGAATTTGTGAATTTGTGGAAATTATGTGTAAAACATTAGGATAAAAGGGACTAAAAAATAGGCTCATTAATTGATCTGAAAAATCTACTCGAAAAAGTCATTTGAGAGGCTTTTTTGTGAAGCTCCAAATTTGGGCTTCTTAAAAAGCTATTTTTGACTGCCAAAAAAGCTATGTCTATTTAAAAATTATTATTTTTATTTTACAGTCAAACGCCAATTTTTTTTTAAAAAGACTTTTGTAGTAGAGAAAAGTGCTTATTGACCTTCCAAAAGTCTATCTAAATAAGCACTAAAATTAAAAAATTATGAATTTAAGCTTTATTAATTTAAATTTTAAGACTTTATTATTTAATCATTAAATACTTTATTCAAAATATAATATATAATTAATTATTATTATTATTAGAAAGGAAAGGAAAGGAAAAAAAAGGAGGAAGAGTTTAAGTGGTCCGTCTGACTTTTAGAAAAGCAAAGTATAAAAGTAATGGTGATAAATGAAAGTAATATTTTAATATTTTAGTTGGGTTCGACAGACACGTGGGCATAGACCATTGGGTCCAAGTTATATTGGGACCAGATTGTCTCCATCATTCCCCAAATTAATTTTTAATTTTTTATCATCTTGCTGGATCATGATTTGTGGGCCCCACTTATCCTATCTGATCTTCCTATGATTCGTCTGGACATGCCCTCTTGCGCTCCGCACACCTATCGTGGGAAAACCAATCCTCATTCCCCCACAATAAAATCGTGCTCAAATTGGTTTGAAATTTTTAAAAATATTTTTAATAATTATGAACCTTCAATCAATACAATATTTGAATTATTAAATAATTTAAATTTATAATTATTAAATTTATAAAACTTTCTTAAATATTTAGTTAAAAACTCTCCAAAAAATTTTAATCATTTTAATAGTTTTAAATGTTAAAATTAAAATTTAAGCTACATTGAAGAAATTTAATTTTTATTTAAATTTTAAATAATTTAAAAACATGAACTACTATTTATACGCATTTAAAAAAAGATTGTAAAGGTGTCATATATAATATTCTAAAAATCAGATCAGATATTAAATTGATTATATAAGAAGTTTAAGTTTTAAAAGGTTCAGTCAATTAACTAAAAATTGAATAAAATTAAAGAATTTAAAATATGATCGAAAGAGATCGTTCTTACCAATCGAAGAATTTGAAGTTCAATTTTAAAAAATAAATTTTTAAATAAAAATTAAATTATTTATTTTAGTTTATAAGAATTTGTTAATTTGTAAAAGTTGATCGATTAATTAATAATATACTTGTTATTAGAATAAATTGAATCAATAACCTGCGATGGTTTAATTAAAAAAAATTATAGTAACCTACGATGGCTGTAGTTAAGCAATGCTAGTTTTTCCATCTTTAACCAAAATTTTGAGTTCGAGTTTTAAAAATGAAGTCAGTTTAAAAGCTTGTGAGAGAAAGTTTTGCGGCCCAACAAAGTCCTACTTTACTCGAATTCAAATTAATCGATTGTTTATATGGCGTCGGATACTATTTTGTTATTAATGTATATAATTTTTTTTGTTATTTTTACAAAAAGACTGTTTCGAATTGTTACGGTCACTAAATAATAATTTTGCATATCTTTATTATCTTTACACTTTTTACAGAAATTTACAGAGAATTTATTGAAACATCAAACAATAAGAAACGTGTTTGTTTGGCTGTCCGTAATCTGTAGTGGAGACCATGTCGGCACAGATCATCCCCTTTTGTATGTAACGTGTGCTCGACTAACTTTGAATGTATCAAAAAATAGATTGACAAGTTAAATTAGTAAAATAAATTTTAAAATTTTAAATAATATTAAACTATCATAAAATTATTAAAAATTAAAGAATTTAAAATATATTTTAAAGAGATTGTGAAAATTGACCAATTAATTAATAAATTGATCGATCTTTAACAATAAGAATTATTAAAATAAATCAAACAGAAAAATTAGTCGATTCAAAGTTTTTACGATTTAACCAATCAAGCAAATTAAGTTTTCTAAATATTGATTAAATTCAATTTTATTAAAATCAATTAAATTGAAAATTTTAAATTATGATGAGTTTTAGACTTTTTCGTGAAATTTTTGTGCTAAATATGAAATTATTAAAAAAATTATAAATTTTGACACCTCGTGCCTTTTTTTCTTAACTGAGGAATCCGCAGTCGCTATCATTTGGATGCACACTAGGTAAATTTTCGAATTGACGCAATAACCTGCAAATTATTCCAATCGGGTACTCCGTACTAGACAAGCCCTGTACAACATACTCGATCAAAAGAGTATAGACAGAGAGATTCAAACACAAAACGTTTTAACCACATGCTCCCTACTTCACCATCTGAACTATCTTACGGGCTTCATATCTAAATATGCCTCGTATCTAAACATGTTTAATAAAATTAGGCTTCTAATATATAACATATGTCAAAATTAATATATTAAAATTGAATTGAATAAATTTTAGATTCAAATTAAATTTAAACAAAAATTAATACTTTGTGTACAAGGCTAAATAGTTGAAATTATGTTGATATAATTATTTAAATAATATTATTTTATTTCGAATTATATAAATCAACATATATAGTACATAGGACTTCTCGCCTTGTAGAAATTAAAAAAAAAGGTCAGAATATACTCTATCTTTTTTATATTTTTACAAAAAAGCAACTTCTTCGATACTGAAATATCCTATTTTTATTAGAGTATTTTAATACTGTGCTATTTTTAATCCATTTTTATTCACATACTTTAAGAGCTTATATAAGTTATTGTCACCTCTAGTTCGAAGTTTCGCAATAAAGTGAAGTTTAGGAAAGTCTGACAGTACGCAATCTTATTTTTACATAATAAAAAAGTTATTTTCAGTAGACCCACATACAAATGTCACAGAAATAATGATACAGATTAAAAAATAAATAAAAATGACACAAAAAAATAGTTAAGTAAATAAAATTACAATAAATAATAATAATAATAATAATAATAGTAATAATAAGCCAGAAAAAATTTAATAAAAGATAATAAAAACTGATCCGTGGAGCCTCCGTTGTCTTTTCCAAATGAGTGATGTGACCATTGTGTCGGCTTAATAAAAGTCCATATAAAGGCGTATTAGGTGGAGAAAAACGTGGCCTTTGGGCTTTGACTGATTCTGATTAGCTTTGGGAAAGTACCAAAGTTGATGTAGGACCATGGAAGTTATAGCACTTCTAAAGCGAAAGCTTTAGATTTAGACTTAAGCTTGGAATGTAACTACTTTGTAAACTAAACAATACTTTGCTTTGTGCACGAAATTAAATCGATAAATTTAAAATTTAAAATTTTAAAAAATTTCACAGATATTGTTATTATAAAATTGGTTATAGAATATGCATATAAAATAAAATATATTTAAGTTTTGATTAAACAATATGCATATAAAAATAAAAAACTTTTAATTTTAATAATATTTTATTTTATAATAAAACTATTTATACATATAAGGATTATTTAAAGTATATTAAAAAATATGCAAAACATAAATAAAAATATCTCTAACCAAATTTTTTATATGAATTATACCATGAGTAAAACTAATATCAAAATAAATATTAAAACATATAAAAGCCAAATAATATTATGTAAATCTTAAAATAAATATTCTAAATTAAGTAAATAGTTAAATACATAATAAATTATGCATTTTATTGTAATATAAGAAGATTTGCAATAAATTACAAAAGATGAGTTTGTAAGATAATTGGTCTGTGGATATTGTAAGAATTATGTGTAAAATATAAAGACAAAAGGGACTAAAAAATAAGTTTCATTAATTGATCTAAAAATCTACTTAAAAAAGTCATGTAAAAGGTTTTTTTTAGAAGCTCCAAATTTGAGCTTTTTAAAAAGCTGTATTTTGACTGCCAAAAAAATCATATCTATTAAAGAGATGCCTTTTTATTTTATAGTCAAACACCTATTTTTCTTAAAAAAGGCTTTTGTGATGAAAAAAATGCTTATTAACCTCATAAAAGCCTATTCAAATTCAAACAGACGCTTAAGCTTGGAATATAATAAGTATGTAACTAAACAATAGTTTGCTTTGTGCCCATGTTGGGTTGTAACCTATCTTTTTTTAAATTGAATCAAAAGTTAAATTAATAAATTAAAAAAAATTTAAGAATTAAAAATTTTAACCGATAATATTATAAAATTGATTAAAGAATAAGTAAAATTGAAGAATTTGAAATATAATCAAAAGATATTATTCTTAATTTAAGTTCTGATTAAAAAAAATTTAAATAAAAATCAATTGGTTTATTTTGAGTTATAAAAATTGACTGATTAATTAATAAACTGATAAGTTTTTAACAATAAACGTTATTAAAGTAAATTGAACCAAAAAATTAGTCAATTCAAAATTTTATAATTAAATCGATCAAACTGATTCAATGTTATAATCATTGTTCTTAACTCCTAACTAACCGTGCTTTGTTTAGGTGTGAAAAAAATTAGGCCGCCTGTAATTTTTGGGTTAAGTATTGAATTAAATTTTAAATTAATATCAAATTGAAAATTAAGTTTTTAGATTTGATTAAGTTTAACAAATTCATAAATAACTATAGGTTAATTCAGATAAAGTAAGATTTTTTTATTCAATATTAATCTAGCTTGAGATTTGATCGGGTTGAGATAAAAGTAATTTTATTTTATTTAAATTGATATTATGATTCAATTAAATCAAATTTAGTCAAATCAAATTTATCATTTTTATATATTTATTTTTAATTCAACTAATTATAAAAAGTTAAATTGCCTCTTGTTAAAATAAACTAACTAAATTTATATTGGACCAACCTCATATTTGTCATCACACTTGATTTTGTTATGTAAACAATGATTAAGAATAAGGATGACAATGAGTTGGCCGATTTACTAATTTAAAAAAAGGACATATTTTTGTCTCTTTTTGTTGGGTCTCAAGTTGAGCTTGGGTCAGGAAATCCTAACCCATGACTCGTACATGACTCGTTGGCTTCAGGTCGAGCCGGATTAAGATTGCTATCCCTAATTAAGAATTGAATGTTCAGAGATTCACTTTCGAATTTTGTGTTAATTGGTGCTAGTGCATTTTCAATTAAGAGTATTGTCATTTAGTTAAATTAATCAAAATAGGTTGAAAATTTTATTTTCTTTTAATTAATGTAGGTACGTTTTGCATCAAATTTTAACTGAATTGATCTTCTTATCTAACTTTAAAAAGTGATTTGTTTTTAGAATTAAAAGTAGAACATGATGATATTTTGTTTAGAAGGGTTGAGTCTTAAGCCGGATCAGGCTTGGGCAGCCCAAGGTCTAATCGGGTGCAAAAATCAATCTCAAGACCTAACTCATTGACCTAGGAATGGGTCGGGCACCACTAGAAAAATTAGTTTTAAACATCAGTGTTTAGAGTTTGACTATTTTGAATATATTAAAATTCAATTAAGTTTGGACTCTAACTCGATCATACTTATTTTAACTTTTTTTTTAAAAAACAGAAGAACTGACAGCCGCTATTTTTTAGATATGCACTGGGTAAATCTCTAGATTGACACAATAGTTTGCAAATTGTGCCAACTAAATAACTCTACACTAGGCAAGCCCTATACGACAAACTCAATCGAGAGAACGTAAATAAGGAGATTTAAACACGTGACCTTTTGGCCCCATGCCCTCCCCACTCCATCAACTCGACCACTTTCTAGAGAGCTTATTTTAACTCGATTAGACTTAAGACTTGGATTTATCACATTCTTTCTTATAATATACTATGTTTCAAGCATTAACTTGCTGGGCATTTTTAAGTATATTAAAGTTTGAATTAGTTCGAAATTATATTCAATCTGATTATGCTACCAAATATTTTTTATGCTCGAATTTGAGTCTCACGGGTCAGTCGGGTTGGAAGTTGAGCTAGCCATTGCTATGGCAGAAACTGAATGTTCCAAGTATTAATATGCTGGAAAAAAAGAAAACAAAGGCACTCCCTTTCATTGGAACTGTTCATCTTCTGCCAATTTGGTATTAAATGAGTAAGTTTGGTCAGGTTCGGAAAGACACAATTAATCTATTCAATACTAGAATTTAGCATTTGATCAATTTCTCTACTCCAACTAAAAAGGACACAAAACAATCTGTTTCAACTAAAACCTAATCTTCTGATCTAATCCAACCTTTTTTTTTTCTTTTTTGGGTTCTTGTTTTGTTAGAAGAAGGGTTGTTTTTGGGGTTCATTCAGATTCATTGATTAGGTTCTAATAACCTGCTTTCCAAATCATTCCCTTCGTTTACTGCGGAAGTAAGCTCATCTGCTCTTTTAGCCTGGTGTTTCCAATCTGTTCTTGTTAGTGTATAGAGCAACATGAACAAACAAGTAAACTGTGCTGTTAAGAGCCCGAACCACAGTCCGTGAAACCCCATTTGAAACCTGAAAGCCATGAGAAGAGATACAGGCAATCCAACCAGGTAAAATGAGCACAGGTTTATCCTGGCACCATCTTTGGGACGTGCAGTTCCTGTCAGGACTCCACATGCAGCTGTCTGAGGACAGTTTCCAAGTTCACATAGTCCCAGGATTGGAAGTGCACCTGAAAGCAAGTGAAGAACCTGTGGCTCGTTTGTGTACATTCTTCCCCACACTGATCTTACACAAGCTATGAAGGTACATGCTGATAGAGCATAAACAACCGCCATAACAATCCCTATTATCCCAGTCCACTGTGCTCGATGTGGTTGTCCAGCTCCCAGAGCTTGGCCTACTCGTGTAGTCAATCCACTGCTCAATGAGAATGGGAACACATAGATCAAACCAGTTGTTTGGATCATTATTCCTGTTGCTGTCACAGAAGCTTTTGGGTTCGGGAGTAACCCACAAAGGAACAACATGATCTCGTACCACCACCATTCCAAGCACACAGAGATGAGACTAGGCACTCCCAAGGAGATCAGAGGCCACCATCCTTGGAAGACAGAGAGAGCTGTTAGCCCTCTCCAAGGTTTTAGTGAAGTTTTTGAGGCAACTACGTAAATAAACAAACCTACGTTTATGTTTATAGTATTACAAGCCAGAGCCAGCGCTACACCTTTTGCTCCAAGCTTCAAGTAAACTACAAGAAAGTAGTTGATTGGAGTGTGAAGTATGACTGCAATAATGGCGGAAATGGTAAGAGGAGCAGTGATTCCTTGAGTTCTCAGGAATGTTCTCATTGGGTGTAGAACAGCTTGACCTATCAGTTCAGGTATGCAGAAAACCATGAAAATCTTGGCAAACCGAGTGATCTCAGGATCCTGACCTAACTTCAGGAAGACTGGTTCCACATTTAGCCACAGGAAACTGATGGGTATGCTTACAAGTAAGAGCAAGATCAGTGATTTCTGGTAGGTTTGGCTAAGAATTGTGTATCTCTTAGCTCCAAAAGCTTGACCACAGATTGGATCCATCCCCACAGCTAGACCCTTCAGGACTGAGAGACCTGTGATGTTCAGGAATCCAATGGCTAATGATCCTCCTGCCAATTCTAGCTTCCCCAGTCGACTTAAGAAGAGCATAGATACAATAGACCTTGAGTATAGAAGCAATGATGTCATCATTATTGGAAATGAAACCTTCCCTAAACAAACCACTTCCTCTCCTACCTGCATGCAAGTCACCATGCCATATAAGTACCAAAAGCCAAACAATCACAAGAACTAATTAAACAAGTAAACCGTACCCGAATCGATTACTAATTAGAGGATTTTGTGGCTATGAGATTCATAGACAGGAATGACGAATTGCTATATTCACAAGAAAACAGGGAATGTAACATAAGAAAGTTGTTCTATGTCATTTTCAATCCGATCAAATTTTGTTAATCTTTCCTTAATCTTTAGTTGTCTTGTCCCATAAAGAACCCTTTCCTCACAAATATGCTTTTTAACACATAAAGAGATAGCTCACTTAGTCGTACCCATGATTAGCCTACGTATGTTGGGTGACCCACAACAACCCACTTGACAATACTTTCTATCGTACGGGCACTTTATAATAAAATTTTGTATTTATATTGAAGAAATTGAGCATAAAAAAATTATTTTGGTTGAAATTTGGACGACCCTTTTCGAATAAAAGCATAAATTTCTCATTTTCATGAGCATTTTTTATTTAGAATGGTTCCAATCTAAGCTATAATGTTTTATAACAATTTACTATTAAAATCTAGATTGTTAAATATACTCCATGCTTATATTCTAATTATACAACTTGCATATTTATAATCTAAGTATAAAACTTGCATATATTTGAATGTTTTATAAATGCCGGAGTTCAACTTTAACGCTACGAAATATTAAATTTTGATATAGATATTACGGTTTAAAATATAATTTTGATCAAATCTAAATTATAAAGTATACTTCAAATTTACGTTCTAATTATATAGCTTGAACATAAAAAAGTTTATTTTGGGTACGTAGAAAATTTATCAACTTTTAAAAATAAGGTTACATGCTATTGGATTTTCTTGGATTTTGTGTGTCAGCAAGATTTTTACTGAGTATTGTTGTTATTGATGTGGTTGAAAATTTATCAACTTATGTGACACAAATTTTATAAATTCTTAGCATTTTTAGAATTCCTACTCAATTTGAAGTCAAAGTTGATTAATTAAGCAAGGACTCAACTTTAATTTTCTTCTTCTTCTCTTACTATTCACTTTTAAGCTTTAATTAATGAATGCAAGAAGTGGAAGTGTTTGTGAACTTCCAAACTCCGGCCAGCCACCTCCGGGAAAAGGAAATGAATAAGTACGTAACCGGTAACAGAAACGTACCTCTTTTAGTCGGAGACGACCACTTATAGGTAATCGTCCAATGAGTCCATGTACTTTCAGAGCTTGTTCCTCATCATCAATGTACTCACCATCTTCCGATATCATGTCATCGTCATTTGTATTCCCTTGAGACTGACCAGTATCACTCGCAGGGCACATGTTTTTTAAGTAGGAGACAAATGACTAGGAAAAAGAAACCAGACCAGACCTTTGAACTCGGTCTTTCTCGAGCGGTGTTCGAGATTAGACAACTGCAATGCCAAGTAAAGTACAGAAGAAAACAGAAACTGGGTTGGTTTTGTTCGGTAGTTACATGATGTAGCTCTCTGTAAACAAGTATAGAAGAAGATATGGTTGTTTTCCAAGAGCTAAGGAGACAAAACCTTAATATTCACAAAAGCCAGAATTAACCCAAAGGAAACTGTCACAGTATTGGGAGGTGGTGATGGTTATGGCTTCTTGGATAGGAGCATTGGAACTATACTAACTTTGCAGAGAAGATGGGAAGTGCAGAGAAAATGATGCATTGGGACACGAATACATAAATTGGAACTAGAAAGAGATCATAGACCTACACTTTCCCTATGGCCTGAATTATATATACTTGTACTTTGAAGGTTTAATGTGACCAAGTGCTATTTCCACTTCCACCTCATTTTGTGCTTAATCAAATAACTAGAACTCTTTAGTCTTCGCACGAGAACATACTCGTTGACAATAGGGTAACAAGAGTGATTTAAGGTGCGTTTCGGATAAATTATTTGATGAGTCAATGATTGAAACTCGAGTGACGAGTTTCGTTCAAGTGAACATTTAAACCTTAAACTTTAAACACTTAATTAATTTTAATATTTAATAATTACGACTTGAACTTTTCACTTGAGAAAATACTTATTAATAAGAGAATCATAAGATAGATTTGAAGTGACGAGCTAATTATTTGAAGGATTAATGATTCGAATTCGAGTGACGAGTTCAATTCAAATGATCGTTTTGGACCTTAAACATTTAGGACTTAATAAATTATAGTATTTAAAAATTATGAAGAGTTTATGTACTTGATGATTTTAAAGGAACCTAGCTCTTTTCTTTTTGCTTCTTATCTTTGGTGAACAATGCCAAAATCTTAGTTGCTATGTTGCCTGACAGATCTCCTTGTTTTGGGATATAATTGAATGTCAACTAGTTCAAACTTTTAATACTCAGCTTGCTAGATTTTGTATCATAATTATATGAAACATGAGATTTGGCATATTCATGATAGATAGTGCTTAAAATTGAGTATAAATTATCTTGAATGTCATGCCTTTTTAACATTTTATTATATGTATGCTAATTTTTATTTTGTAATAATACACTTATAAATAAAGTTTGTACTTATATATTTCACTGTAGCATTACTCACTACAAGAAAATTAGGAATTAGATATGGAACATTATCCACGGAAACGAAATCGTTACAAATAACCGACGAAAAATTAATTTCCTTCAGTAACATTGCCGGAAAAATTTTCGTTTAGTGACAGTAATAATATTCGTTAATAAATATAGAGGGAAAATTATCCCGGCAAATTTCCGACGGATTTTAGCGACAGTAAGAAATTCCCATCGTTAAAAAAGGTGAAAATTTTTTGCGGAATAAAAAAGTTTTGAGCTTATCGACGGAAGACATTTTCATCAGTAAATTTTAGTAAACGTCGTCTTTTGCTTTATCTTCAGAGTTTTAAATAAAATGAAAACGACGTCGTTTTCATCTACATTTAACCCACCCGAAAGACCCCTCCCCTTGTGTCTTCTTCTTTGCTTTTCCTCTCCCCTGCATTTTCTCAAGCGTTTTTCTTCTCTCCGGTTTCTTTGTCGTAGACTTCTCTTCTGCTTGTCGGCGTTTGTCTTCTACAGCCATTGTCATTGTGTCCTTCGACAGAGGCATTCTTGCATAAATTAAGAACCTATTCCCACATCTATAACATTTTTTGAGGCATCTTATAAAAATATTTGGTCTCATATTTGGACTTACTTTTCTAAGTTTTATAATTTTTCATACCTTCAAGTTTTTAAAATTTTTGAAAAAATAGTTTCACTATTAAATAATTTTTCTAAATTTTATCAAAAGTACATTAAATTATTCTCAACGCATGCACAAAATTTCAAGTCAGAATTGTAAATGTCGAATCTTTTAAAAATTAACAATTCGGTACAATTAAATTATGTACCAGAATATATGACATCTTAGGAAGTCCTCGTATTGCACTCTTCATTTTCATTTATTCTTCATAAAAGTTATGTAACTAACCAAAATATACATTTTTGATATTTAATATTATAAAATAAAAATTAAGATATATTTTTACACATAGCTCATGATACTTAAAATTTTACCCAAACACTAATATTCTTTTGTCGTTTACAATAAAAAAATAAACAAGATAATAATATATTTCTGTTGGCAGTTTACAAAAGATAATGGCCACTTTATATAACTCCCGTATTAGTTATTTGTCCTAACCAGGGATTAAAGGATGAAAAATAAACAGATCATTGGATGATAATTACGAAACAGAGAAAATACGTTTTTCTTCTTCTTCCATTCTCTCTCACGTGAAGCAATCATCAAAGGTTTAGAGTTTGGGACGTGAATTAATCGGTAACTCTAGTAGCCTACCGAAATCCGAAGACTAGCAAGCAACAAATTGATCCAACACTTTCGCATTAAGGTTAGTCCTTATAATTCTACAGTTTCAATTGGATATCACTAAACTAGATTGAGTATAATTTAAGCTAAATTAGGATTGTGATTGTCACATAATAGATTTGTATCAAGTTAATCCGCTATTGACACGTACACTAATCTATAAGGTACCTAGTGCTTCTTAATGTACAAAAGATCAACAAGAGTCCAAAATAGCATGTCGTAATAGATGACTTAAGCACTAATATATATATACCATAAAAAGCGAACTGTTGTTACGTTAGGTTGGTCCCCTCTTGGCTAGTAAGTAAAACTTCTTGGCCCGTTGGCAAGCAAATGACTATATAAATACCAAAGTTAAAGTAAAGAGGTACTAAGATTTAATTATTCATGAAGTTTAGAACTTTATGAAGATGAGAAACAAAACAAAGATTAAAAAAAGTGGCTTTAGGAATCAATTTGCAGCATTTGATGCATCTTTTGTGTTAGAAAGTGATTAAAAAGAAGGGTAGAAATAGTGTTTAATTAGTCAAATGATCCCACCAAACACACGCTCATCTTCCTTTTGATGTCTAAGGAGGAAGCAATGCTCTTTTGTGTCCTAAACTAACACCAAATTCCTAACTAGGGATGGCAACGGGTTTTCAACCCGATCCATATCCGTACTACCCGATCATAAAAAATGGATATGGATACTAAAAAATAGATTTTAAATGGATGTTAAAAAATGAATGTGGATATAGATTTGGATATGGGTCTAGTAAAAACCCGAACCGATGGATACCCATACCCGATCCGTTTTCAAATAGCAATATATAT
>JAOSBP010000005.1:1148007-1173731 GCA_027563825.1 Erythroxylum mucronatum
TGCAGCCGTTTAAAACTTGGGGCCAGAGCTTTGCCTCCCGCAAGGGACCTACCCGGCTCGAGCGGGGATTAGTCTGGATGTGGAATGGCTTAAAGGTACCTTCCCATAATTGGGACCCGCCTAGGACACCTCGTGGGCAACCAAAAAAAAAAACGTCATTTTATCTTAACCGGTCTTGTGTTCGAGTAGGATTTAACCGTCCTCCTCAAGTCTAAACTTGGCTCAAAGCCTACATATGGGGCTCACTGATTTAGGGTTAAAAGGGCCAAAATTGCCAACTCTAGACATGTAAATTATAATTAAGCATGGTAATAAATTTCAAGCTTGGTCAGTTTTAGCCAAGTTCAAATTCAATAGGGCAAACTTGATTTACTCAAATTCAAGCTCAAAATTTAAATATTTAGGTTCCCTCAAACTTGAATTTGATAAAACTTTCAATTTTAAAAATCATAACAAATTAGTTTAGCACGAGATTGACCGATTTAAAATCAACAAATTAAACTCAATTTAATCAAACTCAAACTCAAGTTTGAATATTCGAATTCGATCAAACTAAAGCTTTAAAAGATTTTAGGCTCAGACTTGAGCATTGTAGGTTTGGATTGGACCAGACCTATAATTCACAAATTTAAATAATAATTTATTTAATTATTCTTGGTAATTTTTATCAATGTATTGAGTATGACTACTACAGAATCAATGACTTGAGCTTCCTATGCAATCTAATGAATGTACTATATTTCACTTAATCGAATTTATCACTTGACTCCAATAATTAAAAAGTCAAACTGGTTTGATTGATTCAACTGTAAAAAACCATCTATCTTTCTAGTTTGATTTTTAACTTTATGATTCGATTTACTTTAATAACTCCTATTGTTACAAATCGATCAATTTATTAATTAATCGGTTAATTTTTATTAATTAATAAGTTCTTATAAACAAAAATAAATCAATTAATTTTCATTTAATATTATCTTTTTAAATTAAACTTTAAATTCTTCGATTGGTAAGAATAATTTCTTTCAATCATATTTCAATTTCTTTAATTTTATTTAATCTGTAGCAGGTTTAAAACTGTTTAATACCGGTTAAACTTTTTAAACTTTAAATCTCTTATCTTATCGGTTTAGCATCTGGTTTATTTTTTAAAACATTGCTTAATTATGAATTGGTAACTCGTATATTTGACGGTTTGCTTAATACCCGTCTTAAAAAAAGCGATTACGGGATTTATCATTATTATTATATATATATATATATAAGATGAAAACTCAGCTACATCAAAGAGATTATTCAACTTGGTTAGGGCAGGTAGGTTCTTCACATTGCTCCACTAATTAATTAAGCATCAATTACTTTAAACCCTTTTTGTGTGTTGTTTAATAAAACCAGACATAATCATTTAGTTCTAAGCTAGCTATTAACATCAAATTAACCTCAACTAATGGGGTTTAATGATTCTTCCCAGTATAATCAAGATATACTAATTAATGCTTTACTTACTTTTGATCTTTTGTGCACGACACCATGTGATCTTAAATCTTTTTTTATTATCAACTCACGTCATATCTTTATTTAATTCATATTATAGGGTTTAATTTTTTCTCTGTCTTATATGAGTTTGAAGATGTATACAATTTCACAATAAAATATGTAATCCTTATTCTTTTAATACATACAATAATATTATAAGATAATCCATTTACGACAATTTGTAATTACGTACAATGTTTTAAAAATCGACCCGGAAGTTAAAAGATAAGAGATTTAAAGTTTAAAAAGTTCAATCGGTATTAGACCGTCATAAAACTGGTTAAAAATTGAATAAAATTTAAGAATTTGAAGTTTAATTAAAAGAAATTGTCATATGAAAATTAATTGATTTATTTTAGTTTATAATAAATTATTAATTGAGACAATTGACTAATTAATTAATAGGTTTTTAACAACAAAAGTTATTAAAGTAAAGTTGCGTATTATTGAACCTCACCAGATCCCATATTTTAGTGGGACTATCACTAGGTGTTGTTGTTGTAGTTATTAAAATAAATCGAACAAAAATTTTGAAAATTGAACCAAAAAATTAGACGGTTTAATATTTTTACGGTTGAACCAGTCGAAGCGAATGAGTTTTTTTAATTATCGGTTATATATAACTATTTGCAAGCGTTGCAAAAATTATGATTTTTGTGGTTCCAAACATCAATACTTCTTAACGAAATATATAACATAGTCTTTATAAAATTACATGCTATGTTACATTAGATCTTGGGATATAGGCTAATCTATTGTTTTGAGTCTACCTTAGCTAGCATATAAAATTATTGTTTCAATAAGATCAAATTTGAATTAATTAGTATAATAAAGATGATAATTGAACATCCCGAATGTCTCTATGAAACATTATTTTGTTCTCGAAAGCCGAGATAATATGAACAAAATCTAATAATAATGTTTCATATTAATTCTATAAACCGTAGGCTTGCTTTGAAAACTCTAATTTTTTGAAAGTAACAGCACCGTAGACACAACCCGACTTAGCCGATAGGTTAAGAATATGACAATCAACAAATTGGACTTCTTAGGGCTTTTAGGTAGCACAAAGGGATTGTTCATTAGGAATCTCAAGAAGCTAGCTAATGTTAGATAGGTCCCCACATTACTTAATCAACGTGGTTAAGATCTAAACCAAGATTAATTAGCTTGGTCAGTGACATAGAAGAGCAATTTAATTAACTGTGATAATATTATAAGATAAAGTTATATACTTTGCTTGAATAATATATAAAAAATTTAAGGTTTAAAAGATTCAACCGGCATTAAATCGTCATAAAATCAGTTATAGATTGAATAAAATTAAAGAATTTGAATGATTGAAGAAGACTATCCTTACCCATAAAAAATTTAATTAAAAAGATACTTTAAACGAAAATTAATCAGTTTCTTTAGTTTACAAAATTGATTAATTTATAAAAATGATCATTAATTAATAAACTGGTACGCTTTTAACAACAAAGATTATGAAACTAAATTAAACCGAAAAGTTGAATACTGAATCGAAAAGTTAACCGATTCAACGTATTTACTGTTAAATTATCCGAATCAGTTCAATTTTTAAAACATTTTCGAGTTTTGTAATTAGAATTTGTACTTTAATATATTTAACTAAAATGATAATCTCTAAAGCTTGGAACTTGTGCCTCGTTTTACCATGAGTACCTCCAAGACGAACAAAGCAATAATTTAGTAAAACATTGAGTGGGAATGCACTTTTGATCATCCTCTTGTGTAACAATGCATCCATAATCATCCATCCCCAACACAAACATATATAGATATAACATTAAATAATTATTTAATAAGTTAACAATAACTTAATCAAGAGACAAATTTAAATTTTAATTGTATATAATCAAGAGACAATTTTAAATTTAAATTAAATAACGGGTTTATTATACAATTTATAATTCGATAATTCGAAATTAACCTTTCTCGTACTCCGCAAGACTCTTTGTTTTTTGTTTTATTATCTTTCTTTTGAAATAACTTCAAGACTATTATATATATATTCAATATTTTGAAAATTAGATTGGAAGTTAAACCGGTAAGAGAAGGAGTTTAAATTTTAAAAGATTCAATCGGTATTAAATTATCATAAAATCAGATAAAAATGAATAAAATTAAAGAATTTATAAAATAATTAAAGAAAAAAATACGTACCAATCAAAATTTAAAGCTTAATTGAAAAATGACTGTTAATTAAAAATTAATCAGTTTATTTTAATTTATAAAAACTGATTAGTTTACGAATTATTTAATAAACTGATTAATTTTTAATAACAACAAAGATTATAAAACTAAATCAAACCGAAAAGTTGATAATCAAACCTAAAAATTGGTCGATTCAAGATTTTTACTATTAAATCGGTTAAATTGGTACAGTTATATAGGTGCAAGCATTTCTTCTATTGGTCTTTCCGTAGAGTTGGCTATTCAAGTATCTAAAGGGAGGTTGAATACTCAAATCCACTTTGGTTATTGGCCTTAGACGTTGTTCTAAGTACAACACTTCTTTTCACATCATTATATAAACTTCGGGATTCCATTGACTCACTAAGCAAAAGTGGCAATATATATATATATTTCAGTGTTTCACACACTTGTCTGCTTTCTTTGACTTGCTTGAAGCATTATCTAGTGACATGAAATGATGGGTGGTGTGTACTTTTATTTGTAGTATACCTATCTTCTTTTATAAATTCAAGTCATGTGATCGACCAATTAGTCCTTTTTTAATATAAATAAAAATAAGAAAATGCATTGATTGCTAATCACTAAGTAAATTTACGTAAGAAATGGTCGAACTCGAACCGGATCAAACAAATTTTGTCTCATTGTTTTCGGATTAGTTTAACTCGTTTTTTTTTAATTGGTCGAATTTGAATCTAAAGTTGAATCCAATCAAACCTTAATACTCAAAAGTAAGTCTATTATGTTCAAACTAAACTAACTTAACCCGTTAAATATAAATTTAGTCCGAACTTTTATGCCGTGCCTATCAAAAGAGACTAAGTTGCATATTACTTTAATGTGTTCGATCTATTTTGAACTTTTTGTCGTAGTATTAATTCTTTCGAAATGACGACAGAGAAACATTTGAAACTCTACCTTATAAAAAGAATTTTCGAATTCTGAGATGCAACTTGCTTATCAATACACCAATCGTTTCGAATTATAGTATATGGTATATTACTTTAGGGAAAGCATTCAATTATGCATGGGAAAAAATGGTATATGTGAATCCAAGAAATGGCTAGCTTGTCATGATGGATTATTCTAACATTATAAGCAAATGATGATGATACTTAAAAGAAGGGTTTGCTGTGTCTCTATTGGTTAATAACAGTCCAATTATATGTGTTGAGGCAAAGCATACAAATGATGGTTGGTGATGGTTATGTCTCCTTTTGTTCATACCACCACCTGATTGTTAAGCTCAACTATGACCTTTCCAAGACTTAACACAGCCTCAGGTCTTACGAGGGAGACATGATTCAGCCTTATCTCATCATTATAAGCAAGCCGTTATTGGAACTCACATACATGGATTCTCAAAAGAAAAAGGTTAATTAGGTAAGTGAAAGCGAGTCTTAACAACAAACCCTTGTTTTAAGTTTGGTCGGAAAGGTGTTTGGTCTCTACTTTATCACAAGATACCAACAACAACCACCTAATAAAAGCTTCGATACTACGAAGAAATTCAGTAGCATACAACTTTATACTTAACTAATAAAGAGGTTATTTTGCCTTTCACGGGTAGCCTGGCAGTAGAAAGGGGGAGAGGATTGTATGAAAGTTTTGGGTTCGAGTTTTGGAAGGAGCAGCCTTTATTTAAGGTGATATAATCTCCTAATAGTAGCCCCTCTTTTTGGAACAGGTACCTTTAATACTGTCTAAGTTCAGACTCGAATTTACCTATTTATGAATTTGAGTGGGCGGCTCATAAGTCCCAAAATAATCGGGCGAAGCCGAAAACCTGAGTTATAAAAAAAATAAAAATAAAGAGGCTACTTCCGATGCATTATCATAACATACCAATATCTTAAAATGTTAGTTTGGGAGTGTAAGTGATAGTAAAGTTAGATATATCGATATTTCGTTGACTTTTTTTTAATTTTAATTAGTATATTTTAAAATTTTCTATTTGTTATTTATGATATTATTGAGAGATAAATCAAGATTTAAAAATGGTCGAATCAATTTAATTATTATTTAAAAATGGTCGAATCAATTTAATAATTATTTATAATTATCGATAATTCGCAATGATAGTTTATATAAACAAGTTACATAAAACATTTTAAAGGGGGAAAATGTGTTGAGATTCAAACCCTAATACACATGCGTTCTAAAGAAGAATTTTGATTAAAAAAACCATAATCAAGCTTAAGTATAGGGATTACCCATACTTAACATTGGAATCGTGCCATAAAAAAAGGGGCAAAAAGGACCACAGTGCTCACTGGAAGTCCAATGAAACACTGAATTTAAGAAAAAAACCAAATGAACAGATAACCAGAGTGGACAAGTGGGTACACAGAAGCACATAGTTCCTGCATCAAAAGTTGACAGAAACAACCGTATCACCACCTCCTGCTCTTGCAGGCTCCATTAATCACACAGATAATTCTTTAATCTTTGTATCCGTTCTATGTTCAGTACTAATATCCTGCATAACTTTTGATGGATTAACAAAAGAGAAAGAGAGAAGCGGCTTGCTAGTGAGGGATGAATATGAATTTTACTTTAGGTTATGCATGCGTGCATCACCGACTTGAATCAGGGGACCAGCAAAGAAAATGAGAGATGGATCAAAAAAACTCAACATCCCTGCACTTAAATTTGTACGAAAAGATGCGGTATTGGACCAACCAATGTTTTAGCATATGCAGTGTGACTGACATTACTAAAACAGTACAACCAACTTGTTAAATCTTACACAAAATAATAATTAAAAAAAACTAGCTTCTTATATGCTTATGATGATCCCTTTGTTTCTGCAATTTGCTTGGTTCCTGACTTCAAATCACTACTAAGACTTGAAAATAATGTAAAATGATGTTCATATCTGCTAGGGTTTTTAAATCGTAAGTAGCAATGTACATTGAATAGTTAAGAGGTTGGAATCTGCTGATGGGATATCCATTTCTTCTTCTCAAGGGATAATCTATATATAATGCTAATAAGATAACAAAAACTAACAGCATCAGCTTGAAAATTCCAAGCCTCCATTAGAGCTACTTGATACCTTTTGTAACAACTATGGTCATCACATGCTAGAATCAATACAAGTACTCATCTATACAAACGTATGTATATGCTTGGACTTGGCATTTTTTGCAGTGGATGATCATATCCTACTCAGACTATATATATATATAAATGCCCACAATGGTATTTATGTCTAAGCATTGAATAATGGAGTTGTCCCATGAATGAATCTCTGTAGTGGGGACCAACCAAAATCCTCATTGCTCTTGCCACTTGCATGCTAATTAAGATAACGAATTTTCTGTCCTAACCCCACCTCAAAACCTGTGATTAATAAGTGGGTTATCACTTTTAGGTTTCAAAAAGAAAATAGTTTATACAGAAGCACACGATATATTTTTTTTTTATAAGTTCTTCTGCCCTGAATCGCCACAACACCACCTGTACGTGTCAAAATTTGGGCAACAAGAACAGTTACTCTAGCATTGAGTTAACAGTCTTAGTTTTGTATCATTGAAGAACAAGACTATCGACTTTTGTCCTATATGGCTTCCTCTCATGGCTAGTAGATATAGCTATGGCAGTCTCTTATATACAAATTTGTCTAATAGTCCACTTGCAAACAAAATTTACAGATTGGACCATGTGTTGATGAGTTCAATTGGGTCATTTTCACCTTTTCTGGTTGGTGACGAATAGTATATGTTACCTCATCCGTGAAAACAGGGACCAAAATTTGAAGAAAAAAGGGTACACAAAGGCATAATCATGTTATAGTTGTTCACTAGCTAGCATCTCATATAATATTGTAAAGCTTCTATTGTTTTTTGTTTAAAGAAAATTGTAAAGTAAACAGGCCAATAAACTAGTTTTTGACTAATGGTTCGATCTCACTTTCCTTTATGTTTTAATTGGCCTCACTTTCACATGGGCTTATATAAAAATTTAGCAGAGAGAGTACCTACTTGGACCCGTTACTTGTGTAGAAATTGGCTGGTGCCATGTTTGTATCAGCAGCTCAGAACCGTGTATAACTCGGATAAAGATGTATAATGCCACTTCATTGGTCCAAGACTTGCAGATATCATCGTTTCAACAAGGGGAAGATTTTGATGGAAAATAAGATCCCTGAGTTTGGAGGTTGTATTTCTAATGATAAATGATTTTAAAAAAATATTCTGTTGAAAAATGTCATGTTTCTAACTATGATCAAACTGAAACATGCTAGAAGATTAGTTGTTACAATCATCAGCTCGTACAATGGAAGAGTCTTAAGGTTTTGATTTCACTCTATTGGAGTATTTTTCTATTCAAGATTCAGATTTCATATGGGTACTGGTTGAGCGAATCCTTACAGGAAAACAACCTGTACTTGCAAGAATACGCACTGAATAGTCATCTCCCTCACTCAACCTTTGCCACTTCTCCAGCAGGAAGGCTGCCTTCTACAACAGTTTCCCTCACAAACCTAGAAAGAGTTGGAAAGTTCTAATCTTAGATAAAGGACATATTAAGTGGCTTGGAATTCTTTTCGTTATTTGTACAATGAATCATAATACTTCCAAATTACAGGGTCAAAGAACGATACCTTGCTATTTTGTCTCGTGAAGACTGTAAGACATATATTGAGAGAATAAGAGACATCAATAACCCTGTTTAGACACAAACATATGAGCAGATCTTCTAAGTGGCACATTTCCATTTTCAAACAGAATGTATTTGTACAAACAACAGGCTGTCATAACAATAAACCTCTGCCTTGACTTGAGCACAGATGATTTACCTGATCCAAACAACACGTAAAATCCAGAAGTAACATCTATCTCTGATTGTTCCTCCCTGTCATACGCACCAAAAAAAAGGAAAAAAAAAACCAAAGTTATTTCTGACTGTAAGCTCCTAACCACTTTCCTATACCACACATGTTAGCCATTAAGGTATTATTTATGTAAAAATGACAACTCAAGGCCCAAAAGAGTTAATTTGCCTCCAGTTTGGGTGTAATCAAATTTAAGGTCATTCAACTAGACTATCAGACTAAAAAATAGTGTATGCAACTAGAAACCGTGTCTATATATAGAAGCCGGATTCTCATTTTTTGGTAATTGTTGAAAAGTAGTGTATGCATCCAAGCCATATTGTTGGCAGGTTATTCATAGCAGCACAAAATGCAAAGGAAGGTCCATACAGCGTGGGTATCAGTCTAGAAATAAGAAGGAATGAACCTGATATAATCATCCTATCCTATACCCATTACATTTCAGCTTTCAGCTTTAATATTCTGTTCATATAAAAGTATGCTGCCCATCCACCCATGAAAAGTTAAATGGTTCATTGCCCATGCATCACCATGGAGCAACAAAATGGGTATTCTTTTCCTTAAAATCATACAAAGTGAAGGTAATTAAACCAAATACTCAAAACCTAGGGAACATTTCTTGCAAATCTCAGAAACCAAAAGATAATTTCAGATGTTTGGATTCCAAAATGAGAGATTCTAACCATGTGTATCTCACAAGAATATGTTTAGGCCAATGCTGAGCATCCCAGAACTGTTGGCGAATATTGGGATGGATTTCTATATCTGTTCAGGCAAAACACGATTGTGAACCATATATGGAAATGTAAAGATCCATACTAAATATAGGCTCCAATAGCACAACACATACAAACAACTGTCTAGGGTTGATTACTAGGGATGGCAATGGATCGGCCCATAGGCTAACCCCGCTAATTTTTTTAAATAATTTTTTTAAAATTAAAAGCGTAACTTTTCTAAACAAAACAATATCTAGAGTTGTCCAAGCCCAGGCTTACCCGAGGCCCAACTCTTCTAAACAAAACAATGGCGTTTTGCTTAGAATAGTTAAGACACTAGCCAGCCTGGGCCTAGGCCTGACCCATGGGTTAGCCCATTGAAACATTTGAATCTAAGCCTATGGGTTGCCCATTACCAACCCTACTGATTAGGGGCATCACCATAGACAACAGTGAATTTGAAAATCACTACAAGAACAGGGCACATTCAAGGACGAGTTGAAATATAGAAACAGAAAGACAAAATAGTAGAAAACTAGCATTGCATACAACGGTGAGGCATATCTAGAACTTTGGCAGTGACACCAAGTAGATCATTCCCTGAGTACCTCTGCATCATATAAAAACAATAACCATCTCAATTAGTCATAGCTGATCACATAAACTACTAATATGAGAAATTCAGGAACATGAAGAACTAATTCACACTTATATGAAGTCCTTCACCGGATAAGTAATAATGTGCCTTAAGAAGACACGAGAAAAGAAATGCCGCGTAAGTGAAACAACATCTTACCAAATGCACATCAATCATTGGAACCTCGGAACTCTTACGATTTATTACAAAAAGCCAAGGAATTAGAAACTTTTCTCTCCCAACTTGAAAAGATCTGCAAACAAAACAATCTTTGTGAGCATGGACTGCTCTAAAACTTAAAGGAATAGTAAAAAACTGAAGAGCTTCCAAATAAACACAACTTCCTGAACCACCAACTGATATTGAAAAAAAAACTGGAACTTTGCCAAAGTTGAACCATGAAACTTGAGGAAGCAATATGCCAATAACCATGGGATTGTTGTAACATAAAACGAGAATAGCAAGCACTTGGAAAAGAAATCATTTATCAAGACAAAGATACTTTGTTTCCCAATTTTCTCTCAAAAGCAATTCTGGGGCATCGAGAAGAGAATTGCAAATTGAATCCCTAAAACCCATTTGTCCAAACATACCAGTTCACTAGCATGATTGATCCAACAAGAACTGAACCTAATCACACATCACACAATTAACATTTTAACATAATTTCTAAAGAAGAACAAGTGCTCACATTTTGTATGGGTCAGCTCCTGTGTAACCTGTTGGCTTCGCAATAGGAATCAACACCTACAAAGAAAAAAAATCACACACCAAAAAAATAGGGGGCAAAGAATAACAGAAACAAAATGAAAAAAAAACCCAACCTCTCGATTAACAGCAAATACTGGGCAATGTTTACCGATTACATCTTGCCACAAAGTTCTCGACTGAAAATGTAAAACCAAACACATCAATCCTCTTCCTTAATCACACATACAAAGTCTATACATTCATACAATAAAATAGGAGCGAGTACGAACCGAATGGTATTGACCCATCTTGCTCATGGGGACGATATCACCAGGTCTATAAGCGACGGAAATGGATGTCAGGGACAGTAAAACTAGCAGTAACAGTGAAGAAGAAGCAGAAGCTCCAATTTTCCTTTCATCCATGTCCTTCACCATCGACGACCAACTCAACGTCGACATTACAAATCCCTTCTTCTTCTTCTCCTTCTTGTACCAGACCTTAGATAGGCATTTTTGGGCCTTCTTCTCTTGGGGCTTGATCCATACCCGGCCTTTACGTACAAAGATCCAAGTGTGTCTCTATCTATATTCCTAATTATTAAATATTGATATAATATATTTAAAAGTGTATAATTTTTTTTCAATTTAGCTTCCAAATTTTTAAAATTTTCAATTGATTAATTATCCTTTTAAAATCTTAATATTTTTGTTAAAAATATTATTTTTAAAGATGTGAGTTTTTTTTAAGTGTTATCAATATTATTTTAAAAACGTTAAGGTATTACCAAAATTAATTTTAAAAACGTTAAAATGTAACAAGATATCATAGATAATGGCTTTTTGTCTTCGATTCCATGCTAGCTCTTTTTGTAGGAGCTTGGGGCAGTCAGAGTTTTAACTGTGGGTGAAGCTCCAGTTAGGATCTTGATGATGAGATGTGCCCGCTTGGTCTGCCTGTGGGGTGGAGCGCCAGTTGAATCCTTGGTGATGAGATGTGCCCGCTTGACCCACCTATAGGGTGGTGCATCCGTTGGACCCTCGAAGAGGTGTACCCACTTAATCCACCTATGGGATTTCCTTGAATAAAAAAAAACCATAACATAGTGAATGCTTAATCTTCAAATTCTCATTAATTGCTTGTGGATAAGTATTTAATTAAATATCATAGAAATTATTTTATGCTTTGAAAGCATAAGAGCATTAAATCCTCTTCATTTATTATTATTATTATTATTTTATTATTTCACAAGTCATTATAATCAATGATTTATTTATAAAAATAAAAATTAATTGTTGCATTAATTTTTAGTACTTCAGTTACAACGGTAGAAAAATTATTTAATAAAAAACATATAAATTAACCTAAAAAAAAGAAAAAAAGGAAAAGAAAAGAGAGAGACCTTTGGAGCTTCCACCTGTCGTTTTCTTTCAATTACCCTGTCGTTTTGCCGCGTCTTGTTCCTACTTACCAAACCAAGCACCCCCGGGTTCCGAAAACTTCATATTCTCTTTATTTATTTCTCAATTTTCCGATCGATCAAAAGCTTCAAGTTTCCGATTCTGTTCAAGACCTTCGCTTTATGTTCTCTTCGTCGGCGTTAGCCTCACGCCGGTGGAGTGTTTAGTTGTGTTTGAAGATTTTCGGTTTGTGTTTGTTTTCCTTTTTATTTTTGTGCTCTTTCGGTTTGGTTTGTTCGGTGAATACACTTTAAATGGGCGATCTTCGAGCTTGGTCGCCTGAGCCAAACTTCGTCGTCGTGGAGGAAAGGCCGTCATCGTCGTCACCGGTGCCGTTACTGTCTTCGAATCAAACGGAGTACTGGAAAAGAGCAGAGGCTGTGACGGAAAGGATCATTGCAAAGATTCAACCAACTGTCGTCTCAGAAGAGAGAAGGAAAGCAGTTATCGATTATGTGCAGAGGTTAATTAGGAATTCGGTTGGTTGCGAGGTGATTGCATGCATCTTCGTTTCAAACATGTTTTCGATTTCTTTCTTTTAAGTTTCTTTATACCTCATTTTGGCCATGGAGCCAAATGGAGCTAACTGTTTCAGCTAGTGATTGTCAACTAAAATTCATGTCTTTTATTTTATTTTTTTCCTCGGTGTTAACGTCACTTGCTTTTGAAAGTGAAATTTAGAAGATAAGTGAGTTTTGTTCATCTGAATTTGTTCGTTTGTTCATGAATTTGCTTAGTCTTCTTGTTTGTTGTGGTAATGAACTGCTACTTTCCGTGCCGTTGCCAACACTAGTGTTGAAGTTAACCTTGTGAGATTGTTAAAGCCGATGATTGCTGTACCCATGGATGAGAGTATGGTTCTCTTTTAGGGGTTTGGTAGAACATAAATGAGCACTGTGAATCTTATCTGATCATGATACTGTTTAATGCCGTTAACCTTTTTAGGACTATATCATGACTCGCTGAATTTCATGACAATGTATTTCCTTGTATGGTGATGATTATCCCATGCTATGGTTAGAAG
The DNA here is from genome assembly GCA_027563825.1 of Erythroxylum mucronatum. NCBI lineage: Eukaryota > Viridiplantae > Streptophyta > Magnoliopsida > Malpighiales > Erythroxylaceae > Erythroxylum > Erythroxylum mucronatum. Next base: position 1,161,131 of record JAOSBP010000005.1, read on the forward strand.
CGCTATTGTTTTAAATTTATGATTGCCACTTAATTCTTGCTAGATTGAAGCTGATTCGGAAGGTTAGCCGATTGCCACGTGCTTGTTGGTTTTTGCTTAACTTCCACTTGATGGGCAGCTGATTACCATGTATAACCTATTGCCAATAAGCATATGGTTGCAAATTTGTCGTGGTTTAATTGCTTCCTCTTAATGGAGCCATATACTTAGACGCTTACTTTAATGAGCTAATCATTACCAAATAATTGGTAGTTGGTATAAGCTCCCCTGTATGAGTGGACATGTCGCTTTATAGGTCCTTCCAAGTACCAGATTGTTAGCATGTGGTTGGTCTTTTATAGAAAATCCTTCTGAGTGGTGATTGCCATATGATTGGCATTCAACAACGTTCTTTTAGTGAGTGGGATGGCCGTGTTTTTGATGATTCGTGGAACCTACTCACGTGCTTAAATTGCCTCATGGTTTGCCATGTGGTTCTTATTGAATATCCTTCTGACAGCAGATGATTGCCACGTGAATTATGTTTATTGATGTTCCTTTCAAGTAGCAGAGGCCGCCACGTAATTATAGGTCGTAAGTATGCAAAATATGCCAATATTTTGCTGCATATTTTTGCCTTTTCATGAATAGATGGCGATCACATTGTTGGCATCTCATTACACCTCCTTTACTGTTATCAATCAGACAACTAAGCTCTCGCATCACTTGTAAATATTGTTGTTACACTGAACAGTGAAACAATGTTGTTCTTTGCGAGTTTAGTGATATAGGAGGACTATGCTTGACAAATCCTCTGTTGTAGGTGTTATCTGTACTTGCGGTACAACTACTTTATGTTGGTACTTTGTTTTTGTTTCTCTAATATTTGTTTGAGTTAAACTTGGTTTCTTTGAATGAATCTCATGGATTACTATCTTGTTTTGCTACATTATTTAGCACAACTACTTTGGAACTTGAAAGGGAAAGATGTTTTTTGTCATTTAGATTTCTCTTTCCTATGATGTCCTCTACTAACTTATAACATATACAGGTTTTCCCATTTGGGTCTGTTCCACTAAAAACATATCTTCCTGATGGAGATATCGATTTGACAGCCTTTGGTGGTATAAATCTTGAAGAGGCACTGGCCCAAGACGTGTGTTCTGTTCTTGAAAGTGAAGATCACAACAGGGCTGCTGAGTTCGTGGTGAAGGATGTTCAATTAATCAGGGCAGAGGTTTTTCATCTTGTCCTTACTCTTAGTGAAAGTAAGATTATAGAGCTGTATGCGCATTGGTGTACAGCGTTGCTCAGTTGTTGCAATGCACCGATGTGCCAATATGATATTATGTTTTCTTTTATTATCCTTTTAATTCTTTCCATTTCTCTTCTTTTATGTTGTTTGAAAGCCTAGTACATTTAATTTTCTTTTGAGCTTAGTTATTTTTCCTGATGATGTAAATACTGTGTATGAAAAATGGCTTTCAGATGTTTAAACGCCTGTCTCTTGATGCAGGTTAAGCTTGTAAAATGCCTAGTTCAGAACATTGTAGTAGATATCTCGTTTAATCAGTTAGGAGGACTTTGTACGTTATGCTTTCTCGAACAGGTGGCCTTTCTTCTGAATTCTATGTATTTGAGATTTTGATTTTGACTAATTGTTGGCATAACTACTCATATGCTTAATTATTCTTAATTACTTGTGTTGTAAGCTCTGCCAATTTTGTGCACTTCATTTTTTATTCTTTAAGTCATTTTTAGCCATGTATGCATTACTACTGAAAATGTTGCCTGAGATAATATATGCCAGTCATTCAGTGAGGAGGAAACATATTGAAGGACTAACTTTTGCTTCAAAGTTTTCCTCTTTATGATTGATATATTCTCTTTCGCACTGACATTTATCTTTGATTTCTTTTTTTTTTTCAACTAGTCTAGTATAAGGAAACTTAAAGATTGTTAAATTTGATAGAAAATGGATACCAAAATACTTATTGTTTTGGTCACTTCTTCTGATTCTTCCTTCTCCTCCTCCCTTTCTGCATTTGATGCAAAATCTTTAAGTGTAGAAATTCTTCATCCTGTCCGACCCTCAAAACCACATGCACATACAACAGATAAGCACACATGCATGTGCTTAGGAATTCTACTTCTCCTTGGGTACAGGCTTTTTGGGGTCTTTTAAATGTTTGAAAAGGAGCTTAACTGTGTAGAATGGAATCAACCTCCTGCAGAGCCTATGTTCTGGGATGGAAGACTGTTTTATACTTGAAATAAATGTTCCTTGTACTGATTATTGTTGATCTTTTGCAGGTTGATCGTTTAATTGGCAAACATCATCTTTTCAAACGCAGCATTATATTGATTAAAGCTTGGTGCTATTATGAAAGTCGTATTCTTGGTGCTCATCATGGCTTGATATCTACTTATGCACTGGAGACGTTGGTTCTTTACATTTTCAACCTCTTTCACTCATCACTAAATGGTCCTCTAGCCGTGAGTCCTGCCATAACTTGCATTGATGTCCTGCAGTTTTGCCTGTGTTGACTCTACTCTTTGTCATGCTGTTCTTTATAGGTTTTGTACAAATTCCTGGATTATTTTAGCAAATTTGACTGGGACAACAACTGCATAAGTTTAAATGGACCAGTTCGGATATCCTCACTACCAGAAGTTGTGGGTGAGTAAATGTTAATTTGCATTTTATCCTGTCGGACTTCTTTGCTTGTTTCTTATTGAGAATCTTATCAAGTTTTATCCATTTTATAGTTGAGACATCTATGAATGGCGATGACCTTTTGCTCAGTAATGATTTTATCAAGGAGTGTGTTGAGATGTTCTCTGTTCCCGGAAGGGGATTTGAGAATTTTTCACGAACATTCCCCCCAAAGCATCTTAACATTGTTGATCCCCTGAGAGAGAATAACAACCTTGGCCGAAGTGTGAGCAAAGGTAGGTCCATTCTTCATTGTGAAAAAATGTTTGAGGAGTTCTCTAGTTTGTGCTCATGAACATGGGAGATACAGCATCAAGTTATTGAACAGCCAAGTTTAGCCATTATAACTCATGATAACTTAGTACCATGTTTCAGGAAATTTCTACCGAATAAGGAGTGCTTTCACTTATGGAGCTCGAAAGCTTGGTCGCATCCTTTCTCATCCAGACCAGAATGTCACTGATGAAGTCTCTGAATTTTTCTCAAATACTTTGGATAGGCATGGGTGTGGACAGAGGCCTGATGTTCAAGATCCCATTACTATGGATGGACAATATAGGTTTTGTTCCACGATGCCATTCTCAGGAAGGGAATCGTGTCAAGGAGAGCGTACATCATCAGAATCTGCTGATTCAAGTGGTATAGCTGGAGAAACTAGATTAGAAGATGAACAACATTTGCATGTTGGTGACAATATTAAGTTATCGGGGAAGGATTTGGGTTCCAGGAAAATTGCCGCTGGTACCCAAAATGGACCTGCTATTTCTGAAAAGCACCTTTCTGATGATGCAAAAGACCTTGCAACTTCAAGGATTCAAAGTCTTTCCATTTCGGACTATGCTTTCAGACCTTTTTCTCCAGCATTGGCTGAGACTATATCCCCTGGTAGAGTGCTCCATGCGCCTCATCTCTATTTCTCTTCTTCAGTCAAAGGAAATGGAGATGTGAGAAATGAAAATTCAGAGCTGAAACAGTCAGGCAGATCTGATGTTGTAACAAAGAGAGTGCCTTCTGGGGTTCTGCCAGGTCCTCATAAGGAGACAGCCACTGCAGTATGTTGTGATCTTGATGACAACCAGCTAATAAATAGCTGTGAAGTTGCACCACCTGTTGAGTCAATCCATCATCCTTTGCATTCCAACCTTGCTTCTTGTTCCTCCGAAGGTCTTCATCCTGGTCAGTCCGATATTCAGGCATCTGGAACGTCTGGAAGGGCTGAAGCCCTTAATTACTTGGTAGATCTCTCTGGAGACTGTGAGAGTCACTTAAATAATTTACATTGTGGTCAGTGCTGGTATGAGTATGGCTGCAATGCTCATCTTCCTTCAATGTCTCCTACCCCGCTTACACAGTTCAAGAGCAAGAATTTGCCATTGGATGTAATAAGACAGTCTGCGCAATTTAGGAGGAGTTTGATCCCAGAGTTGAATGTCAATGGTGTTTTACCAAGGCCAGTGTTCTACCAGGTTAGTCCACCATTGCTACATGGTGCATCCTTTGGTGTAGAAGAGATACCGAAGCCAAGAGGAACAGGGACATACTTTCCCAATTTGGTAAACTCGAAGTCTAAGGACTTTTAAGTTTCTTGTTGAAGACTTGCAACAACTAATGGGGCCACCTTTGTATATCTTTATATTTTGCAGCTGCAGTTTTATTGTTCAGTTGTTTAGTTGGCATGGCTTGCTAACTTAAAACTGTTTCAACGCTCGAGTGTTTGCAGAATTACTACAGGGATAGGCCAGCAGCTGTGAGGGGAAGGAATCCGGCGCCAAAGTCTCCTCGCAACAATGCCAACAATATTTCACCCAAGGAAACAAATTTACTGGAAAGAAACAGCCGTGAGTCTTCACAGTTGCAATTTCATAACCACCAAGGTGGTGGAAAATCTGGAACTTCAAATCATCGTCATCCTGTTTCCCCTGAGACCAAGCCGTATGCAAATGGTTCAGTGCATCAGTCGGAGAGGGGATCCGAATTTGGATCAGTTGGGCATCAACCATTTGGATTTTCTTCCTTAGATAGTAGTAAACTTCCCAACAGAGGGTCTATAGCAACTGAAAATGCTAGGGTAAACCTCCAAACAATTACATTGCAGAAGCCAAAACCTGTTTTGGCTAGGGATCAACAAAGGTACGACCCACAATACTTTTCCATGGTGCGATTATGTGACTCCTCTTATTTGGATTATTTTCTCTTGGTTTGAACACCTAGGATTGCAGAACAATCATACCAATTGAAAGATGAAGATGACTTCCCCCCTTTATCGGACTCCAGCGGAAAGGGATCACCTTGTACGATTAAGAAACTTGAAAGACCCCAAGAGTAAACGCTAACTAACCAACCTGAACCAGAGGTTTCCACCTGTATGGCTTCGCAGCCTTTTGGAAGCTCTGTGCATAGGATTCATTAGAATGTGTTTTGTTTCCGGGTGCAGTTTTGTACATTCTGCTAACAGTTTCCTTCTCAAGTCTTCAATAGCTGTTTCCAACACCAGAGCTGTTCTGTATAGGATGGTCTGAAGTTTATGATTTTGGCCAAGTTTTTGTCTGTCTGTGTCAACAATTGTAGGATAGAAAGCAAAGTAACCATGTTATCCTTGTTAGATTAAAGAAGAAAATTATGTTCATTATCAAACCGGTCCGAATTATTTGTTTTTGGTCTCACCCCTGCATGTTAAGGTCGATTATCCTCAACAACTGAGACAACAGCAGAGTGGAAACTGTTGTTTTGAGGAAATCTATGATTATGTTGGCTTTCCTTTTACTGGTTTGATCATATAAACTATTGTGTTGGTTTAGAGTTGGTGATTAGGATGCGTAGATGAAAAGAAAGAGCCGATTGAAGAATGGAAAGGCCAAGTCGAAAATGAGGCACAGACGAAAGAAGGAACCATAGCCCCAACTGATGTGCTGAAACTCATCATGAAACTGAAAAGGTATCCTTTCTATATTATACAACTTTTTTTAACAGTACAATCTAATCTTATAGACGTGAAAGATGTGAGTAAACTGATAAATTATTTACAAATTAGTGATTTAAAATCAAGTGAATCATCTTTTGAATGTGAATAAACTGTTGGTACATATGATTTAGGAGTTAGTGATTCACAATCAAGTGCCTTTAGGGGTGATTGAATTGGTGGAGCGGAGGAGTATGGTGCCAAAAGGTTCTGTGTTCAAATCTCCTTATTTACTCTTTCTCGATTGAACCTGTCGTACAGGACTTGTTTAGTATGGAATATCCGGTTGTCGTAATTTGCAAGTTATTGCGTCTATCCGGAGGTTTACCTAGTGTGTATCAAAAGAATAGCGGTTGCGGATTTTTCCGTTTTCAAAAAAAAAATCACAATCAAGCGAGTGAATTGTCTTTTGGATGTGAGTGAATCATTGATACGTGAACTATTTTATGAGTCGGGAACTTGGGGGTGTTTAGTTAGTTGGTATGAGAAAAAGAAATGGGTAAAGAATGAAAAAAGATGCACAATAATATATAATGATTAAAATAATAGTATTTTTATATTCCCTTTTAGAACAATATTTCATACCCTCTAATTTAATTAAGAATATAAGTTATTTTTACTTTTATTTCTTACTATATTCATTATAATTTTTATTACTGTTCTCTCCAATAAATCAAGCAAACCCTTAAAATTAAATTAAGAGCTGGTTTCGATTCAACTGAACAATCAATTAACGCGCTTTTAAGATTGATATGGCTTGTAATCCTCCTCCTATACGAATCTATTTTTACGTGACTTCTTGTGCTATTACCCTTTATGGACTGACCCGGCGGTGTGAGTGAGAATTAGTCTAAGAGTGGATGGCTTAAAAGCGTCTTCTTACAATTGGGACCTTCCTAAGATAATTCGTGGATTAACCCAAAAAAAAATCATTCACTTGGCAATCAAGAAGTCGAGACTATTTGATTTAATAGATACACAGTTGCATATATAACAAGTAATGTCAACGATGGATAAACTAAAAAGAAAAAGAAAAGCTTATCCGGCAATGACTAAATGGATGATGTCAATTCATCCAGTGAATCCTTTGATAGGATAAGAATAATAATAATTTTAAGAAAAGCTGAGGGTCCCTTGAAATTGTTTTCTAAATTCTAATCCCTTTTCTATGAAAACAGGAAACTTCCTAGTTTTGTCAACTCTATCCCCAAGTCATCGTGCAAATAATTAAATATTTTTTATGATAAATAATAAGATACTATTTTATAAAATAATAATCTTTTTATTTAACAATAGCAAACAAGCATCCAAAACAGAGTGAAGAAATTGGAGCACATAAGACAGAAAATGCTAAGCCTATTTTTATTTTAAAAACATACAAAAACGTCGTTTTCGTAAAGTTAATGTGGTTTTATTATTTTTGAAAATGAAAAATGACAAGAAGATTCAACCAAACCTACTGTAAACGTATTTTCTTTTTTACAAAAACGACAACAAGAAATGAAAGAAAAAAATTAAGTGGCTCTTAATTTATTAGTTAAGAATAAATACATGTAACAAGAACTCCCATAAATTCGTAAGACCTAGTAATAACGACAATAATACTTAGTAAGAATCTGCTTGATACGTGAAATTTGGAAAGATTTAGTAATATGCAACTTTACCTCTAATTAGTATAGAGACTGTTTTTAAATTCATAACACAAAGTGATTAACGAATTATTACGTGTATTAGTAGTTTATTAATTAAAATTGTAATTGTTATTTTAATTTTTAGAATAAAAGTTTAAATAAATTTATTGTTATTTTTAATACCAATTTGTATTTTAATATTATTAAAACAGTATTTCATTGTATTCTAAATAAGGTGCAAAATAGTTATATAATAATAGTAGGACCTTATTTAAACCTTTATGATATATTAAGATGACAAATCTTACTTTTAATTATTACTTAAAATTAATTTTTTTAAGAACAGAAGAGCATCAGCTATTATACTTTGGATATATATTACATAAATTTTTAAATTGACGCAATAGTCTGCAAATTACTTCAATCGAATACTCCGTACTAAACAAGCTTTATACGATAGGCTCGATTGAGACAGAGTAAAGAGTTAATTTGTATTTTATTTTTTATATATGAAATTTAAAAAAAAACATGAATATGTTGAATTCTGACTTCTTTGGCACCCCTTCCCAATATATGCAGTCACTAATAAATTGTTGTCATACGACTTCGTCACATTGCATCATCTTCTTTAACCTTTACTGGGAATTGGTGAGATGAAGATATTGTTTAACCATTCTTCACGAATACTAGCAGCCACCCACCAACAATCTTCAATTTCCAAACCAAACCAAGCCTTAGTTTTCTTGTTTCAACATCTTCGTCTTCCTCCATTCTCAATCTCTCAAAGTCTTCATTTTTGCTATAAGATTCTATCAGCATCTGTTCCTTTCTTGTTTTCTCCTCTGAAAGTTATTATCTTTGGATCAACCCCATCATCATCAGATGGTTCGATCAAAGAGAAGTCACAGGTTCTTCAAGTTCAGAACTCCAGTTTCATGCACAAGTACTCCTGTTACTTATCATCTCTCAAATCTTTGAAACTTCCTGCGGATTCCCTGAAAGAGAATTCAAAATCATACCCTTTTCTCGTTCTGAATTCATACTCTTACAAATCTTACTGTTCTTATCTCTGAACATCTACACCTGTCATATCTGCTCTATACTCTTGTATTGATTCAACACAGATGATTCCCCAGGACTACCAAGCTTCACATGCAGTTGTTGAGATGGCTTGGATTATGCTAAGTGTTGATTACTCGAGGCTTTTCTGGTTATTATTCGGGGTGTTTTCCTACGAAAATCATGAGGGAAAACGACGGATCATATAGCACCAGCTTAGCTAGCTAGCTTTGATCAGTTCATCTACTTTTCTTTTCTTTAACATCTAATAATAAAAGCAAGAGTTGATACTGTTAGATAATAGCTAGAACTGGGAGTTCGTGTTAAGCAGCTCTGATCTGAGTGAGGAGGGTAGTCTGAAATATTTTTCGAGCCATGTACAAGACACGAATTGGTGGCTGTGTAAATGAAGCAACTGCACAGCTTGGATACGTTGATACAGATCCTTCCGGTCGGTATGGACGAGTAAGTTTCTCTTTCTCATTCTTCTTGTTAAGGATGATAATTGCTGTGTTTCAATAGATTCGGATAGATCATCACCTGGTCGAAGTTAACGGGTCAGTTTTAGTTTGATTGGGCTTGAAGTTGGGCTCAAGTTTAGGGGTTAGACTCTATAAGTCGGCTCAAGAGGCCCGACAATTAAAACTTCTTCCTTCAAAAAAGACGTCGTTTTGGTTTAAGTAGTTAAAATGACAATCATTTATTTTATAAATTTAAAATTTAAAATTTAAAATGATTTGGATTAATGTAGTTTTTAAGCTATTTGTATAATTCGGGTTGGACTTAGGCTTGCTTATAACTAGACGGACCAGGACCAGCACAACCTTAACCCAATTTGACTCATTGTCACCATTATCTCTTAAGCAGCATTTGGTTGATGTCTCCGGAGACAGATGACAAGGACATAAAAATTTTGTATCTGATTGCTTCCCAACCTATTTTTGTTTTGACTCCGGAGCATAGGGATAGGGATAGAAATTTTTTGTTTCTTCCAAAATTGTGGCACAAGATTTCTTATCATAAACTTCTTCCAAAATTACCCTTCCTCTCATATAAGCAATTTTTTATTCTTAATTATATTATTAAACTCCTCGTCATCATCATCATTAATTATTGTTATTATAAATTTTAAACTACTTATTATTATTATTATTATTGTTATAAATTTTATACTTATTATTTTGTATTATTAATATTATTATTATTATTAATTTTATTATATGAAATTAATTATATTATTATTATTATTATTAATTGTAATTATAAATTTTGTACTTATTATTATTATTATTGTTGTTGTTGTTATTATTATTATTATTGTACAAAATTAATTTTCTTATTATTAATTTTATTATCATTATTATTCATAATTAATTTTCTTATTATTATTGTGATTATTAAATTCCTTATTATTGTTAATTTTCTTCCTCTTCTTCTTCTACCATTATTATTATTATTATCATTGTTATTATTATTATTATTATTATTATTATTATTATTATACGAAATTAATTTCTTATTGTTATTGTTATTATTATTATTTGTTAACTTTTTTACTAATTCAAATAATTCATTTTAAAATAATCAATAAATTACATATTTTCAATCATATTATACTGTAGAGGTATTTTAGTTATTAACACTGTTTTTATGTTCTGTCAACTGCAACCAAACACATTTCTGTCCTCAAGACGGAGACAGTTTTATCTGTTTTGTCCATCACAACTAAATATCTCATTGTCTCCAATTTTTATTCTATTCTGTTCCAAATTTTTGTCTCGTTCTTTCTCTGTATACTGAAGACAGTAACCAAACGCAGAGTTATACCATAAATTATATTCTTAGTCAATGTTATAAATATCGTATCGATATACAATCAAATTTAGTTTTTGTATAGTACTAAACTAATACTTGTCAACATCGAATTCTGTTTTTGAGAAATTTTAAAAAAAATTTAAACTGATTTTTTAAAATTATAAATAGTCTCTCAATGTATTTTACTATATAATTTATAATTTTACATCAACCTTATAGCTCAAAAATTATAAAAATTTAAATTTAAAATTACAATAATTTATTTATTTATATTTATATTTGTATATAATTCACATATAAATAATAACTACAATTAATTAAAAAAGATCATTTAATCATCATACAAATATAACTTAAGGATAATATAAATTACCTTAAATATTACCATTTTATCATATAATAAAGAATAATTACATCAAAATAGCAAATAAAAAATAATAAAGTTCTAGAACTCCATAACAAGAATTCGTGTCGAACACAGTCGACTAAAGTGAACCTTATAAAAAAATATTTATAGTAAAAAGTTTTATAGTTATATTGTATATAAAGTTTAACATTTGCATCAGTAAAATTAAAAGAAGAGAAGAAATAAAAAAATTGGGGTGCTTGTTTGAGGGTAATGGGAAAAAATCTATGATGAAAACCTCTGTTTGGTATCAACAGGGGTAACACTTTCATTCCCCCGTTTTTAGCAATACTCCATACCTGTGGATTACTAGAGGAATGAGATTCATTGTTGGCTATACTCCATTCCCATTCCTTACTATATTCATTCCTATTTCTATTCCTATTATCTTCTGTGAACCAAACTTCCAATCTCATTCAATAAAATATTACATCAATTATCTTTTGATACAAAATTTTTATCATTGATAGGAGTCTCATTATCACCATAATTCAAATTTATTGCATTAAATGACATGTTGAAACTTTTTCATCAAAAATTATCTTCCAAGCAACTATCATTTGTCAAACTCGATTCCTAAAAAACTCAACCTTCCAAAAGATTGATATTGTCAGGACAAATTAGATTTATAAAATTACTTATTCTAGTAAGAGTCTTAGTAAATAAATAAAATTAAATGATTAAAAAATTACAAAAAATTATATTCATCTTAATAATGAATATAACATACTTTTTCTTAAATTTTAATTTGTATCTAACAAAAATTATGTTGTTCAATCTTTTATGTTTCAATATATTCATTGTTTTGAAATATATAAATTTAAATATATTTCAATTCTTTTTATATCTTATTGTACTCGCTGACTCAAATTTTGAATTACAAACCTTTATAATTATAGAAATGATTCAATTGCACCGAAATTGCCTTGCCCCATAAAAAATTCCCAATTCATTGGAGCTTTTGATATAATCAAATAGAAAATCCCAAGGTTATCATATTCTTGGATCCGAATTGGTCTTACCAAATAATTTTCAGACAACAACAGTAACATTATGATCATCATCAAACGTGGAAAGAGCTGGTCTCTCTCCACTCCCCAGGCGCTTGTTCACGTGGTCTCGTTTATGGACGCCAATTTTGCAATTGCACTTCTTTATTAATGATACCTTTTAATTTAAAAAAATCCAGCCACCGGTGGTCGCTTGTCGGAATCAAATGTTAAATAATACATGAGAGTGGTCTGTCACATCAGCGCAAAAGGGTTTGGTCACTGTAACATAAAGCATGTTATTATTGAGGATACGTAATTATTATACACACGTAAAAAAATGGATTATTATTTAAAAAAACCCAGTGATTGACGGTTCGAATCCCACCATTGAAAATGTAGCAAGCTTCTGGGCCCGTTGTATCTCTTCCATATTGGAGATGTTCCTACATCGAAGAGATTGGTCACTGATTCTATCGATAGATACCTTAGATGCAAAAAAAAAAAAGTATTATTATTATTATCAGGTGAATTGATAGTTCGAGATAATGACATGCTCCTTTACATTTGTTTGAAAATTATACAAAAGTAATACTAAATAGGTTAAGTCTATCCTTAACTAAAGGTTAGGGGTTTGATCTTTGACTTTAAGCATGGAATAGCCTTAAATTCTTATATTAGCTGTCCCATTCTGTGAGGTGCCTATAAACCCGCGTCTGCCGATAGATACCCTAATTTAAGAAAAAAAAAACAAAGTCTAAGTCCAAATTAACATATGATTGGGCTAAGGCAGTCATACTCATGTCCTATTCCTGATATGATAATGCAGTTACGATTATTTTGGGAATAATAACACAAAACCGCCGCTCAACTTGATTTTTGAAACATACTCGCCACTCTTTCACACGAAACGGTATACACATAAGACGGTTTAATTAGGGTTTTGTTTTAATCCATATACACATAAGACGGTTGGGTTTAATGGCGGGTGAGATTGTGTTGTCGGAGCTCTCCGAGTTGAGGAGGCGAGGGGCTCGGGAGGCCGTC
>JAOSBP010000005.1:1186422-1197137 GCA_027563825.1 Erythroxylum mucronatum
TTGCATGGAAGTTGAAAATGTGGTTGAGATGAGTTAGAGAAGTTGATTAAAAAGAAAAGAAAGAAGAAGAAAATTTTGCAGAAGCTCGAAAGGAGAAGAAGAATTGCCATCATGCTTCTGCACGATCGTGTTTTTGGAAGAGAAAGTAGGAAAGCCCGATATTTTCATGTAACTTGCTTCGATATTTTGAAGATATCTTATGCTGCAGTTATCCGAATAAAATGATTTTTAATTTGGAGTAAATTGAAGATAATTGAGTGTATTTATTAATATATAAAATTGGGTTATTTTATAAATAAAAGAATTTGAATTTCAAGTTAGATTTGGACTGTAAAATTTGAATTTTAGTCTAAATTGAAGTTTAAATAAAGAATTGAATTTGAGTATGATTCGAAACTTTAAAAAAAAAATTGAGCCTGATTCTAACTATAAGCTTGAAAAAAATGGTTCGAACTCGATTAGAAACTCAATTTTTTTAAAAAAAATTAAGTTTGTCCTAGAACATAGTCAACCTAGGTTTGAATCTAACTTTAAACTTTAAAAATTGTCCGACTGATTTCAAACTCGAACTTTAAAAACAATTTTAACATAAAGTTCAATCAATTTAAATCAGATTTATCAATTTTAAGTCAAGTTAAACTGGATTCGGATCATTTTGTCATCTCTAACTAAAGTCATATCAAGATTTGTAATTGGATCGAATTCTTTACTTAAATTTGAGTCGTCGACTCGTTAATTTAAAAACTAAGAATTTAATTTAAGACTTAGAAGCACATAGTTTTAATGTAATAAAATAGCTTTATCCTTCTAATTTCAACACGTTCAAGAAATATATAAAAATTATATATCGTAATAAACATTCAGTTGAAGTCTTGTTGACTAGCCATAAGAACTTGATAACTAAAAACTTTAAAAGGTGAAGGAGTTACAATGATACTTGTCTGAAGAGGATATTTATAATGAAAAAAGGAAGGGAAAAAAATTAGGAGGCCAAGGTGGATTCTGTCTCAATAGCTTGGATAAACATGAAGTATAGGCTGTCACGAATGGTATGAACTCACGAATGTAATTAACAATCTTGAGGAATTGTTGTCTTTGTTTCACAGCGAGATGTTCATCAGGAAAATGTAACAGCTCTTGTGCAATATGTGGACCGGGCTGGTAGAATCCATCTTTGAAATGCATACCCAGATATTCAACTTCGTTAGTGCCAATGGTGCTTTTCGAGGCTGAAAGCATAATGCCATACTATTTAGTAAGATCCAATAATTGCTGAAGTAAGGCCTGATGTTCCTCACGGGTCTTTGAGACACAGGAAAATGTCATCAATATAAATGACTGCACTGTAGAGGATAGGCTCATAGATCTTGGTCATTGTTCTTTGAAACAATGATGGGGTGACTTTAAGCCTAAATGACATAACAGTTCATTGGTACTGTGCATTGGAAATGCAAAATGCAGTCTTATATCTCTCAGTAGGTCGATACCCAATTGTCAAAATCCTACTTTAAGATCAAACTTGGAAAAGATAACAGCTTCTTTTAAAAGTAGTACGTGAGTATTGATCTTTGGAAGATGAAACTTGTCATCTTGTAGGAATGCATTTAGAGGCTTGTAATCAATTATCAATCTCTTTTTACCACGCTTTTGCTTTGAACGTTTATTGACATAGAATACCTGGCAAGCTCAGTCTAACTTTGTGGGCTCAATCAATCCTTACTTTAGAAGGATAACACTCATCTTGTGCAAGCTTGAGGTCATCAGGGTTCATCCCTGGATGTGTGGCTTTTGCGAATTTGATATTCTCATTCTTTTTTAATGGTAAACTTATGAAAAATTCAGCATTTTTTCACAGAGGATATGAGTGAGAAAACTATGCATGTGATTATGGACAGTAATCTAACAGTTTATCTAGCAGTGATGTATATGGTGTAGGAATTCAAACAAATTTTTTATGTAAGCGTAAGGACTAAAAAATGATCGATACTTGAGGCTTGTGGGTAGGAACTGTAGAGGTGAGGCTTTACTGTATGTATCCATACCAATGAGAATATCTGAGTCAGGTAGATTGCTTCCAAGTACTTTAGTCCAAACTGTACACTGTGAAAAGAATCGTACCCTGATTTTTCTCTTTGTAATAAGCCTTATTTTGAATGAATTGTCATTTGTAGCTGTAAAATACTCATCATGTGAGGTCTATGCATTAGAGGATAAAATATTGGACTTCATGATCGTACAGCTCGATCCAGTATCTATAAACCCAATGGCTTTAACGGGTCTATCATATTTGTCTTGTCTAAAGGGTTAGATATGGACATATGGTTGTTGAACTAGAGTGCAATCTAGTTTCATGCAGGTTTGATGTTGCATGTATAGTAAATCGTCAGAGGATTCATCTTTAGAGGTTGTTACAGAAACAACAAACTTTATGTCCTCATCTTCATTAGATTGTTCTTCAATCAGATCTTCAAAGTTATTGGAAAAATGAACAGGTAAGATTGATTGCATCTACTTCAATAACTTAACATCCTTTTTAGTCTTGTGAGGACAAGTACGTGCAAAGTGTAGTAGCTGTCCATGGAGAAAATTTAAAAATTAAATAAAAAATTAACCATTTAAAATTTTTATAATTAAACATATCGATCCGATTAAGTTTTTTAATTATTGGCATAAACAATTAATTATGTTCGGTATTAAAGGTAAATAAGTTTAAGTTGTTGAGTATCATTATCGATTGAATTAGTCATCACTTCATAAATCATAACCTTTTCAAAAGATAACAAGTTTGGATTATTGTCGGAAGAGAAGCTATAATTAACTTAAAAATTTGAAGATAATTGAGTGTATTTATTAATATATAAAATTGGGTTATTTTATAAATAAAAAATTTTAAATTAGAAGTTAGATTTGGACCGTAAAATTCGAATTTTAGTCTAAATTTAGGTTTAAATAAAGAATTGAACTTGAGAATGATTCGAAACTTTAAAAAAAGTTTGAGCTTGATTCCAACTAAAAACTTAAAAAAAATGATTTGAGCTTGATTAGAAACTCAAATTAAAAATAAATAAAGTTTGTCCTATAACATAGTCAACTTAGGTTTGAATCTAACTTTTAAACTTTAAAAATTGGCCGACTGATTTGAAACTCGAACTTTAAAAATAATTTTAACATAAAGGTCAGTCAATTTAAATCAGATTTATTAATTTTAATTCAAGTTAATATGGATTCGGATCATTTTGTCATTTCTAATTGAAGACATATCAATATTTGTAATTGGATCGAATTCTTTACTTAAACTTGAGTCATTGGCTCGTCAATTTAAAAACTAAGAATTTAATTTAAAACTTAGAAGCACATAGTTTTAATGTAATAAAATAGCTTTATGCTTCTAATTTCAACACGGTCAAGAAATATACAAAGATTATCTATCATAATCAATGTTCAATTAAAGTCTTGCTAAGATGTAGAGTCTAAAGAAGTTCGATAATACGTATTTTTATTTTTTATAAGATTATATAGAACTTAAAAAAGAAAAACCTACCTACCACCAATGATTTGTGTGAGAATCGAAACAAAAGAATACATAAATGTTGATAACAACATCTCCGAAGAACCCCATTCCTTCTGAAACTCTACGAAGTTGACAGATCGATGGACACCATCATAGCTCTTTATCTTCTTTGCCTTCTGATCACATCATCATCGAGTTGTTGAAATTAATGTTGTTGTGGTAGTTACATAACCACGTCCAATTTTAAGAGAACTAAAAACTAATGTTGTCACTCTACTTAGAAATTACATACGAAAGGGTCAGTAGTACGCAGCTTTACTTATAATTAATAAATTAAATTAAAAAATCTCAATCTCTTTAAATTAATTAGTTTAAACTCGGCATTCAAATCAAAAATGCTAAAAGTCATGAAACCTCGTTAAATAATATGACTGAATTGTCGAATTTTTCAAAATTAATTCTAATTCGTTAAATTTTTATAATAGTCGTGAAATCACGTTAAATCTCGGGATAACTAAAAATTAGGTTTTTAGTTTAAATAAAAATTAAATTCACGTGAAGGAATATTTAAGTGGTCCTGTATCTAACCCCACCGAAGAGTGATGACCACTCTGATATAATTCAGTGAGTAGGGTGAACCATCATCAAAATTTTCCAAAACTGTGCAGGACAAGGTAGGGCATGGCAAAAGAGTTCATACCTAATTCAACTTAATCTGATATGAACTTAATATATCAGGTTTAGATTGATTAGATTTAAATTTAGAGTGTCAGCCCGAAACTCGGTCTAAGCGATTCTCGAGACAAAAGACGTTATTTTAAAAAGTTTTTAAAATAATGTTATTTTAAACAATTAGTTGATTATTTTAGTTTATAAAAACTAATTACTTTACGAAATTTAGCTGATTAATTAATAACTTAATGTATTTTTAACAACAAAATTTATTAAATTAAATTAAACTAAAAAAATAAAAACTGAACTGAAAATTAAAATTTAATCTAAATTAATTCTACTTATTTTCTTTATAATTTGATCATTTTTAATTTAATTTTTATTTTAAAAATTATTATATATCTGATGTAATATTATTTAATTATTGTGTCATATTTTATTAATTTTTCTTTATTTATATTTTTTGAACAATATTATATTAAAATTGGAAATTTTTAATACTATCGTTTTTAATAAAACTCCGATAAAATAAATCATATATCATTAAACAGAGTAATAAGGATTAATAATTATTTTTAAAACACAAGATTAATATGAAAAATTAAACCATTCCGATATAGTCAACTCAGAGATCTATCACGTCGAAGGAATAATTGTTGGTGAGTGTTTCCTTGTCTTTACTGTAATTGCAGAACATCATTTTCAGGCAAACACAGGAAAGAGGTTAGAGTTACGTATAAAGAACTTCTATGCATTTATGAGTATGAGATAAGACTACTTTGCTGCTTCAGTGAGATTAACTTAAACGTGTGAATACGAGTTAATGGAATATAACAAGAACACTATAATCAGAACCGATTATAGCTAGAGTTGCGTATGAAGAACTTCTATGCATTTATGAGTATGAAATTAAATAAGTCCACTCCGTTCTAATCCCGATATATTAAATCTCATTCATATATTTACGTGAGATTAATGTAAATATGTGAATAAGATTTAATTGAATATGATATGAGCATCATAACCAGAACAAGAGATCTTTTTTTTTTGGTAAATCACCAGTATCCGAACCCACTGGGCCGACTAATCCGGTTCGGGTAAACAAGAGATCTTTTCTCCTTTGTTTTGCATTCTAAAATTTGAAGGATGTGATTTTAGTGTACCAAATCATACGAGAAAGTAGCCAAAATTTAAGTTGTTGAACCACATAATATTAAAACCTGTTACTTGCACAATATACACAATATCTGATAAAGACAACTAATTTAAATTAAGAGTGTATTTAAAATAAATTACTAGTGTGCTCCTGGTGGCGAGCCTTGAAGTAACTTGTAAGATTACTCTTTTGTAATTGTCAAGTCATATGTTCGAATTACTGAAATAATCATTTTGTAAAGATGCAAAGAGAAAATTACGTATAATTAATGTACCTCCTCTAACTCTCACAAAACAGAGAGCTTTGTCAATTGAAATCGTTAACTTTATACTAATGCGCTACGTGTTTAAAATTAAATGATATATACAATTCAAACCATTGTTCGATGATTCTTAGCATAAAATTCCTTCAAGTTTTTCGTTTTATAGTTTTTTTTTTAAAACGGAAGAACCTGTAGTTGTTATTTTTTTGATGCGCACTGAATAAATCTTCGAATTGACACAATAGTCTACAAATTACGTTAACAAGGTATCCATCACTAAGCAAATCATGTACGACAAGCTTGATCGAGAGAACGTAGATAGGCGAATTCAAACACAGGGTCTTTTAATCCTATATTCCCTATTCAACCAACTCAGCCTCCCCCTAGGGGGCTTATTTTGTTTAATACGTAATACTTACCTTCGAATTATTTAGTCTAGAGAAATATTGTTATTTAACAATATTTTTAATAAAAAATTTAAAAATTAAATAAGTAAGGATGATTTTTTAATTATTTTTAATTTCTTCTATTTTATTTAATTTATAACTAATTTTACAGCGGACTAGTACTTTCTAATATCTTGTTATCAGTTGAACTTTAGTTAAAATTTTAAAACATTGATTGTTAGACAAAAAAAATGTCAAAATTTTTGTCATTGTAGATATGTCGGGACTTTGTATCTCTAGACTTTTAGTGTAAGCTGTTTTGAGTTCTTTCCCTGATAAAAAACAAAAATGTCAAAATCGAAACTGTTTTGAATTCATGTGTGTTGATGTGTGAATTGAATTAATGAAGAAACATGTAGGCTGCGTGCGAATTCAATTCATGTCCTTTTTTTTTTTGAAATGCAAGGAAACGAAACTATCAGGTCACTAGCACAAGGTACGACGGTACATTACGCCTGCCTTGTCTCGCTGATAAAGATCCCAAGAAGATAGCGGCGGCTCCAGCAGAAACTGGAGTCCTAGGCGGGCCATGGATGCTAAGGCAGCTAGGGAATCGGCACACTGATTCTCTTCCCGGTGCACGTGCTAGCGACCACATTGAATTCAATTCTTGCTATTTCAAACAGCCTCTAAGAATTAAAGAGTGAATTTGTGATTTAGAAGAACACGAAACAAAGAAAAAGAAATGAGAAGCAAGAAAGATCTGATCAATAAGCCATCGTTCTTATATAACCACAGCTAAAGAAGCTGTTCAACAAATCCTTCTTTGTTCTTATCTTTCCCAGAACTACTCAAAGTCCTAGCCACTTCCCAGCTCATGGGGAGTTCTTAGAGTTTTCGAGTTGTTTCATTTTAAACTCAACAAGCATGTGTGGTCGGGAAAAATTTTCAGTTCTGTTACAAGTTTTCTAGTTAGTTAATGAAGTTCATAATTTCCACAGCTAATTACCACAAGTTCCTCAACAATTTCGATATGGGGTTTCATCATTTCCGCTTACGATCAATGCAAAAGGTAAACAAAACCACTTGACCGTAATACATACATACAGGCGGCGTAGATCTCCGGACATGGAGGAGAATCCCGGCGGGAGTTATCCGGTTACCGGAGATGCTCGTGGAATAGTTAACTTATTCGGGAAGTACGAGGTGGGGAAGCTACTCGGATGTGGAGCATTTGCCAAGGTGTATCATGCCAGGGACGTCCGTACAGGTCAAAGCGTCGCCGTTAAAGCTGTGAGCAAGCAGAAGGTGCTGAAAGGAGGGTTCACGGGACATGTTAAGAGAGAGATCTCGATATTGCGGCGGTTACGCCACCCTCATATCGTGAAAATCTTCGAAGTCTTAGCCACCAAATCTAATATCTACTTTGTGTTAGAATTCGCCAAATGTGGTGAGCTGTTCTCCAAGGTCGCTCGAGGACGCCTCAGCGAAGATCTCAGCCGCCGATACTTCCAGCAGTTGATCTCGGCGGTCGGATTTTGCCACGCGAGAGGCGTGTTTCATAGAGACTTGAAGCCTGAGAACCTCCTCTTGGACGAGAATTCTGATCTTAAAGTTTCCGATTTCGGACTCAGCGCTGTTCAAGAACAAGTCCGACCCGAAGGATTGCTGTACACTGTTTGTGGCACTCCGGCTTATGTTGCTCCGGAAATTTTGGCGAAGAAAGGGTACGTCGGTGCCAGAGTCGACGTTTGGTCATGTGGGATCATTTTGTTTGTTCTCGTCGCCGGTTATTTACCGTTTAACGACACCAACCTCATTAAGATGTACCGTAAGATTTATACAGGTAAATTCCGGTGTCCCATATGGACATCGCCGGAGCTTCGTCGGTTACTTTCACGACTTCTGGACACCAACCCCGAGACAAGAATCACCATTGATGAAATTCTACGCGACCCTTGGTTCAGAAAGGATTACAGAGATATAAACTCGCATTTGGAGGATATCGACTTAAAGAACCATCATGAAAATGGCAACTTCTTGAATGCTTTTGGTATAATATCCTTCTCTTCAGGTTTTGATTTGTCGGGTTTGTTCGATGACTCCGACATTTCAGTCTCCGGTGAACGGTTTGTGTCCGCAGAGTCGCCGGAGCATATAATAGAGAGAGTTGCAGAAGTTGCTATGGCGGAGAATGTGATAGTGAAGAAGAAGGAAGATTGGGGAGCGAAACTGGAAGGTCGTAATGGCAATTTTGCGATGATAGTTGAGATTTACAGATTAAACGATGAGCTTGTGCTTGTGGAGGTGAAACAGAAGGAGATATGTGTAGGGTTAGAGTTGGTTCAAGAGATTTGGAAACATAAATTACGGCCAAAACTCGACGGTTTGATTTATCAGCTGAAGACACCGGTAGTTTCCGATGAGTGACGTTCGCCTGAAAATTTAATATCGCCTGAAACTCTACTGCTAAATTGACTACTAAATTTTCTTGTAATTGTTAGTGTATCACTTTGTGTTATGATGTCAAAATTCAAGAAAATTGGGACAAAATAGAACAATTCTCAATGTAATTGAAAATCTTTGGATAGATTCAACTCTACAACAAGTATAAATTTCTTATACTCGGCTCGCACGCAATATTTAAAGAGATTTAGTATTACGCAATCTTATCCTTAACTAATAGAAAAATTAATTCTAAATGATTCATCCAAAATGATTTAACTATAAATAAAAACTTAAAACTTTTATTTGATCTATGCAATAAAGTTTTATACATTATTAAATTTAATAATTTTATACTCCATCATCAATTCAAAATTAAATTAAATTAACTAAAATTATTTTTAAGTCTTTTATTAATGCAACTCGACCTAAATTTTTATTATCATAGTAAGTAATTTTTAATGTTTTAAAAATCGAACCTAAAGTTAGAAGTTTAAGGTTTAAAAAGTTTGACTGGTATTAGACAATTATAAAATATCTAAAAACTGAATAAAATTAAAAAAGTTTGAAATATAATTGAAAGAAATTATTCTTATTTATCAAAGAATTTTAAGTTTAATTGAAAAAAGATTGATAAATGAAAAGTAATTCATTTATTTTAATTTATAAGAATTTATTAATTTATGAAAATTGACTGATTAATTAATAAACTAATTAGTTTTAACGACAAGGGTTATTAACGTAAATTGAATTAGAAAGATAAAATCTGAACTGAAAAATTAGACTGTTTAAAGTTTTTACGGTTAAACCGGTTGAATTGTTCAATCATTGGTAATTTATGTTAGTGATTTTTTATTGTACAATTGTTAATTCCAAATTTTATAAAATTAAAATTAAGAAAATCAAAATTAATCCAAATTAAATATAACAAAAAAATCGAATAAAAAATACAAGTTCATAGTTAATCATGATCTATAATTAAAGTTCCTACTATAACTAACAATTTCTACTCGTTGAACATCCCTTCAAAGGCTAGCCTTTTACTTCTTGTTTGATGGTTTTGTGAATGCTTTCTCCATTTCTGGTATTCTGTTTCCTTTCTATAATTCTTGCAAAGATGGTAACAATATAATGACTAAATATGAAAATATTAAAAGGTTTATCAGTAGTAAAGGTTAATAGTCATTTTGGCAATAGTTAGAGCCAAGCTCAATTCTTGTTAATGAATTATACACTTTATCCATATTAAAAATTCTAATATAGTATCAGAACAGGTTTGGTTCGAGTTATTAATTTCTCAATTTGTCCATCTTAATGTCTATTCCCAATTGTACTTGAGGAAGAGTGTTAAAGTATCTCATATTTTGTTAATGGGCTCTATACTTTACCTATATTAAAAATTATAATAGTAACAAATCATGTTAGATTGAATTTGATATTGGCTTCGCTTGACTTAACCTTTAAAACGCAATTTAAATACAGTTCAATATTTGATTGAGTTTAAATTAAAATTCATATATGCTTAAACTTTTTAAAATAATATCATTTTATTATAAAAAATGTCAACCACAAACTTAGCTTGAAGCTCAAATTAATCTAACTTAAACTATAAATTTCATAACGAAGTAAATGTAACTGAGCCGGGTCAGACTTTGGACCTTATGTCAACCCTAGATTCTTGTAGTGGTCGACAACCCCTTGAGATCCGCTGTCCCCAATTACTCTGGCCCTCTGTACCCCTTAAATCCAAGCCATTCATTAACAGAGGAATACGTCCCATCGACAATAAGCGAAACCAGCCGAAGGACCATCTGACCAATAGTACGAATCGTGTGAAGTTTAGGAATATTGTCTTCAAATCAACTGTGTTGTTTTTATCAGGGGGACCGGTACTTGCGTTGTAACATCCCGTTACTGGTAGCAAGGGTATTATGGTCATATGGGGTCGGACTGATAGGTTTCATTGCATTCACTGACTGAGCATGTTACTGGCCTCTAATCATAGAGGAACAGGTTTCTTGCATATGCATTTATTCATAGGTTCATGCATCCATGATTTTCCGGCATTCTAATCATAAGTATGAACTGATCGGATCGTGAACTGGAAACTGACTGAACTGACTGGATTATGAGTGACTGTATAATACTGAAAGAACTGTCCAATGGCAATGGGAAAATTAGAGCTATGCTGTTAGGGAATGAAAAATGTTGAGCCATTGAAATTTAGAGACTGAAATTTGGACTGACTTGGAGACTTAGGTCTATAAATAGGTAGGTTGATTG
>JAOSBP010000005.1:1197237-1210060 GCA_027563825.1 Erythroxylum mucronatum
GCACCTTTATTGTGGGATATTCGTCGGGGCGACCTTCGGGTTTCCCGTCGTGTACCCTACGATGAGGGGGCGCTACATGCGTTGTTTTTATCAGGGGGACCGGTGCACTTCTTCTTCTTCTAGTACCTTTGAAGCTTTCCCTGCTGTAACTTTTTGAGGAGTATAAGGTACTTTGGGTTGGCTTTCAATCTTGTTTTAATCTCTAAGAAAATGGAGGTTTTTTTTTGTTAAAGGGACTACAACGTAGACAATTACAAAAGGTGTCTCGGGACCAACGTCCCAGATAGATCCTCTAGAAGGATAAGGTGGCACCTTATGGGTGTAGTAGATAAATAATAAACGCCGATATCAAAATGCACTGCATAAGCTGCGAGTCAGTCAGCGCATCTGTTGCCCTCTCGGTAGACATGCCGATGAGTAACAGTCCAATTGCGAGCAAACAGCTCGTGAATTTCCATGACGATGGGGTTGAGTGCCCGGGAACGAACGTCTGCTGAGGAAAGGAGCTCGAGCACCACCATAGAATCGACTTCAAGCTCTATCCGTCGATAACCCTGATCCCAAGCAAGAGTAAGGCTTGAAAAGACTCCCCAGAGCTCTGTAGTCAAGGCTGAGCACCACCTGAGGTTGTGTGTGAAACCT
Organism: Erythroxylum mucronatum; assembly: GCA_027563825.1. Classification (NCBI taxonomy): domain Eukaryota; kingdom Viridiplantae; phylum Streptophyta; class Magnoliopsida; order Malpighiales; family Erythroxylaceae; genus Erythroxylum; species Erythroxylum mucronatum. The sequence continues at coordinate 1,197,880 of JAOSBP010000005.1, forward strand.
CCAACCCATTGTCCCACACTATCCCGTAACAGTCCACCGGCGGAGGCAGAGGACTTGGAAGGATTATAGGCGCCATCAGTGTTTAACTTGACCCACCCAGGAGGAGGTGAGGTCCAACCGATGCGTCGATCTGGGCGAGTCTAAGCTGCAGTGGAAGGTTGTTGGGTCTGCACGGCGGCCTGGTGTACCTGACTTGCATAAGACAACACAGACGAAGAGGGAGAGTTAGGCCATTGAAATTGTTCCTCAAACAGGGAATTTTAAAGAAAATGGAGGTATTTCCTAACATTTTAAGCCTAGAATTGGTGAGTAAGTCAAATCATTCTTTATGTGTTATCTTCAGGTATGTTAGAACATGATAGTACATTTATTTATATCCAAGATCTACATTCCAAATTTAAGATAAAAAATGGGTTAAAAGATAGTTAAATTCCTTAATTTTTAACTAATTATAATTTTAATGTACTTATTTAACTTTAAGTTTTAATTTATTTAATAACATTATTCTAAAATTTTAACTAAATCGATTTTTTAAATTTAAATTTAACCTAAATTTTAATTAACTTGGATAGGTTTAATTCAAATTCGGATCAATTTATCAGTAGGTGTGTTAAGTTAAGATAATATATCTATTTATGTTTTATAAATTCATATTGATTTTATCAAATTTAAATTTAACCTAAATTTTAATTAAATTTGATCAGTTCAATTCAAAATCGGATCAATTTATCTTTAGGTGTGTTCAATTATGATAATATATCTATTTATGCTTTATAATTCATATCGATTTTATTAAACTTAAATTTAACCTAAATTTTAATTAACTTGGATCGGTTCAATTCAAATTCGGATTAGTTTATATTCGTATATTAAGTTATGATAATACATCTATTTTTGTTTTATAATCCCGATTAGTTTGATCTAAATAGAGATATCATTATTTTGATCATAGACTTATATTCCAAATTTAAGCAAGAAATGGATTAAAACATAATTAAAATCACATTTTTAACTAATTAGTGTTTTATTATACCTAACTTTTGAAATTTTACTTTCATTTATATATTTTAAGTGAAGTTGACAACAAATTAAGTTAAAATGATGCGATTTTAAAATTTTAACCATATTTAAATTGATTGAATAAAATTTTTTATATCTGAATTCAATCTAAATTATAATTAATTTAAATTAAATCAAGTCATATTTAGATTGAATTATCTTTTCTAATCTATAGAATACATTGTAACATATTTTAGGTACCCTGATCAAATAGTATATTCATGACTCAGAATCATTTAGTTGCAAAAGTACCTCAATCATACATAGGAGAGCTAAAAGTCAAGATGAGTGACTCAACACCGTAAATGAGAAACAATTATAGCCTCTCACTTTCCCCACCAATATTTTACATTGTCTTATTTGTTAAGAACAATTAGAACTTGGGCAAAGTATTGCCGTAGCTACAAAGAAACTAAAAATATTGAAGATAAAATAGATCTATAGATTTTACGTAGAAAACTCCTAAATTAGGGTAAAAATTACGGGCAAGGATAGAATAATTTTATGACTGAAAAATTGGATAATTACAAGGAGAAAAATTAGACTTACAAAATATACAAAATATTTTGTTTCTCTTTTTACTCACTCCCTTTTTTTTCCTGCTAATGAGATGATTCGCTCTCTTCATCTCCTGCCTATTTATAAGCATGGGACATGTGAGATGGCTAACCATTTGGCCAGCTATCCTTGTCCTTTTTCTAAATTTCATCTTTGATAGGCGCCGAAAACGGTGTCTACCATTTTTAACAATTCTCTCACTTGAAGATTTGATTGTGAGTGAATCAGATCTTCACACTATTCTTTCTACATTGCCTTTTCATGTTGCTTACGTCTCTGCTAGGCCACAGGAGGATCGATACCACATAAATTTGTCAACGTTCGTTGCTTTTGTCATAAAATCTGCTAAGTTGTCCATAGTATGAATCTTCTGTATATCCACTGTTCCTTCTTCCACTTTCTCACGAGCGAATTGGTATTGGACTTGAATGTGCTTTGTTTTTCAATGGAATGCTGGATTATTTGCAAGATGCAAAGCACTTTGACTGTCACAATACAAAGTAATATTCTCTTGTATATACCCAAGTTCTTGCAACAACATCTTTATCCACACTGCTTCTTTATTGGCTTTTGTAACTGCTACATATTCTGCTTCTGTTGTTGACGTAACCACAATTGACTACAGCTTTGAAACCTAGTTCACAGCCCCTCTAGTTAATGTGAACACATATCCAGTAGTGGATTTATTTTTGTCAAGTTCACCTACGTAATTAGCATCAACATATCCTCTGACAGTAAAATTTGATCCTTTATAACATAATGCAATATCTGAGGCTCTCTTGATATATCTGAGAATCCTCTTGACTGTATTCCAATGGTCTCGACCAGGATTCACCATGTATTGCCTAATCACTCCCACTGCATGTGCAATATCTGGTTTTGTACAAATCATATCGAACATCAGGCTCCCTATTACTGATGCATATGATACTCGAGACATCTCCATCCTCTCTTCTTCATTGCTAGGATTCATACTTGAAGATAACTTGAAATTAACAAGAAGAGAGGTATAAATTGACTTATAATCTTGCATGTTGAATTGTTACAAGTTCTTCTTCAAATAATTCTTCTGAGAAAGCCAAATCTTCCTATTATTTCTGTCTCGGTAAATTTGCACCTCTAGAATCTTGTTTGCTGGTCATAACTTCCTAAGTCCTTTATTTCAAATTCCCTAGCCAACTGTACCTTCAATTCTTTGATATGATCATTGTTGGGGCCTGCTACCAACATATCATCTACATACAACAGCAAGACTATAAAATCAACTTTCTCAAATCTTTTGAAATATGCACAAGGGTCTGCATTCAGTCTGCTGTATCCAAGGCTCATGATGAAGGAATCAAATCTCTTATACCAACACCTCAACGCCTGCTTTAAACCATACAAAGATTTGTTCAACCTGCAAACCAAGTTTTCTTTCCCTTTTATAAATTTCTTCATTAAAATTTCCATAAAGAAATGCATTTTTCACATCTAACTGCTTAAGATATAAGTCAAATATAGCACATATTGTCAGAACTACTCGAATTGCAGTGAGTTGAACCACAGGAGAAAATATATTGTTAAAATCAATACATCCTTTCTGGGCATATTCTTTTACCACCAACCTAGCACGATATCACTCCACTTGACCATCACCACTTTGGTTGATCTTGTAAACCCGTTTATTCCCAATAGGCTTTCTTATTTGCGGTAATGACACCAGCTCCTATGTCTTATCCTTATGAAGTGCTTCAATTTCTTCTTGCATTGCTATCATCCACTGAGATGCATCTAAACTATTTATTGCTTCTTGAAGAATTGATGACTCCCTGTCCTCAGTTAAAAGACAGTATGCAATATTGCCCTCTATAATATAGATTGAGTGCCACCTCGGTGCTCTTCTTATGCGAGTTGATCTTCAAGTATCAGGAACATCATATTCAACTAGTTCTTGCTTCTCATACTCCGGTGCAGCTTCAGAAGAATCATTTTAATAACCTTCCCTATCCACTTGTATTGTTGTAGTTTCTGGATTCTATTGTACAGTGCCAACATTTTCTGCTTGCTCTTGATCCTTATCTTCTATGAAGATAACATCCTTGCTAATAACAATCTTGTGGGCAGTGAAATCCCACAAACGATACTCCTTCACACCTTTAGCATACCCTAAGAAAATGCATCTTTTAGATTTTGGATCCAACTTATTTCTTGGGTATTGAACATCACCTAGGCAGGATTTCCAAATATATGGAGGTTGGAATAATCCATTAGTTTACCAATCCACATCTCCATCGATGTCTTCAACTTAATTACAGTTGATGGAGCTCGATTCATCACATAACAAGCGGTATTGACTGCTTCTGCTCAGAATTTGTTATCTAAGCTTGCAGTTCTCAACATTGCTCTTGTTCTTTCCAACAGAATTCTATTCATCTACTCTACTACTCCATTTTGTTGAGAAGTGTATGTTGTCGTGAACTACCTTTTGATGCCTTCTTGCTTGCAAAATTCATCAAATTATTTACCACTATATTCTCCTTCATTATCTGACCGCAAACACTTGATCTTCTTACCAGATTTGAGTTCCACCCGCGCTTTGTGAAATTTGAAGACTGAAAACATATCTACGTTCCTCTTGATAGGAAATACCCAACATCTCCTAGAATAATCTTCTATGAATGATACAAAGAAATTTACTCCTCTTAGGGACGTAACTGGTGCTTGCCATATATCAGAGTGAATCAATTCTAAAATTTCATTGCTTCTAAACTTTGATATGTTGAATTTCAATCGATGCTGCTTATTCACAATACAATGCTCACAGAAGGGTAGTGAAACCTTTGTAAGACCTGAAAGTGGATTCTTCTCTACAAGTATTTTCATTTTTTGTTCTGACACATGTCCAAGTTTTTTATGTCACGTCATTGCAGATTTATCATATGGATTAGTCACCAAAACGGATGCCTCTCCTTCTTGCAAAGTTACTCCCTTCAGGAAGTACAAATTTGCAACAATTGTCTCTGCTTCCATAAATATCATTGCTGCTTTAATCACTTTCATGATCTTGTTTTGAATCTCAAATCTGAAATCGAGATCATCCGGTTGTCCTATAGACAACAAATTCTTCTTCAGGCCCTCCATATGTCGTACTTTTTCAATAGTCTAAATTGTACGATCGTACGACTTTAACTTGATGGTGTCAATACCAACGATCTTAAGAGCTTGATCATTACTGTTGTACACAGATCCTCCAGAAACAGATTCATACTGATAGAACCATTCTTTTCAAGAGGTCATATGAAAAGTAACTGCTGAATCAAACAGCCAGACATCAACAAATCTTCTCTTCCCTCCAATAGTCGTTGTTGCTTTACAAATCATTATGCTTCCATCATCTGAAGTGCTTGAAACGTTTCCTTGAGGAACATAATCTTTCTTGTTTAGATTACAACAATGCTTTTTATAGTGACCTTTCTTACCACAATTGTAGCATTTATAGTTATTCTTAATCCTGGGTTTTGGTCTACCATTATTGTGACTCCCACTTCGACCACGTTCCATTGATCTACTTCTCATCACTGCCAAGGCTCCGATTTTTGCGAATTTTTCAGTCTATCTTCCTTACTTTTGTGTCGATTCTCTTCTTCCAAAATAACAGTTGTAATATTGTCGATGACTAGAGTGTCTGTGTTGTTTATTAAATTTATGACGAGTTGATCATACAAATTTGGTAGACTTTGGAGTAAAAGTTCCGCACATTCACTTATCTCTATTGTGTGCCCCAATGATGTGAGTTAGGAAAATAGAGTATTTAAAGTATTTAACTGCTCCGTCACCGAAGTAGATTCCGCAATGCATAAAGTGTATAGTTTCCTCTTCAAAATTTTTTTTATTGTGAAGTGATTTGGCCTCGTACAATTTTCTGAGATGATCTCATATTTCCTTCACATTCTTCTTTTCCTCTATGTTGGATAATACTCCATCAGCTAAAGCTAGGCAAAGATTAGCTACAACATTCTCATCCATCTCGTTCCAATTTTCGTCTGTGACTACAACTGGTCGTTCACTAATGGCCACCAAACAATTATCTTTCCTCAAAATTACCTTTATCTTCAGTTTCTATAGTGAGAAATTGCTCTCGTTGAAATTTTCAATGTCGTACTTTGCCGCCATTCCTTTTATCACAACCGCTTTATAAATAGTTTCTTTGACAGGGTAAATAATATTCTAACTTATCTTTTGATGTGAAGGATCCACTCTTGTGGCAATTACAGAGCATACTATAAGTAGATATACAAACCCAAAGCTAGCTGTGGCACTATTTGATAGGAATAATCAGGACTTAGACAGAGTAAGGTCGTAGCTAAAACGAAACTAAAAATATTGAATAAAAAATAGGCACACGTATCTTACGTGGAAAACTTCTAAATTAGAGTAAAAACTACGAGCAAGGATAAAAGAAATTTACTATTGAAAAACTGGAGAATTACAAGGAGAAAAACTAGATTCATAAAATATACAAAATATTTTGTCTCTCTTTTCACTCACTCTTGTTTCTTTTCTTTGCTAATGGGATGATTTGCTCTCTTCATCTCTTGCCTATTTATAGGCAAGAGACGTGTGGGATGGCTGGCCATTTGTCCAGCTATCCTTGTCTTTTTTTATTATTTCAACTTTGGTAGGCACCGTTTTTAAGCATGAAATCCTACGTTTACATTATCCTGATCTAATCCTATTTTCACCTCAATGCATTTATATATTAAATAATATCTTATTGGGACAAAAATAAGGTTAGAATAAGCTAATAGAAATTGAGGATCTAAACCCGTCTTATTGATAGAGTTCTATGATTTCCATTTTTTAAATATATTTTCTCTTGTAAATAAAGATTATAGGATTGACAATTAGGTCCATGCTTGGCACGATCCAACATATTTTGACTTAAAGTTAATAAATTAAGCCCAATTTGACCAAGTTTTAAGCTTGATTATTTTCTAAAAAAGGGCCTTAGGTTAGGCTTGGGCTCGGGTTGCCAAGTCAGGCCTAACCTGAGGCCTAATAACTATAAATAAAAAATAAAAAACGACATAATTTTTTTACAAAACGATGTTATTTTATTTATAGTTATCAAGCCTCAAGTTAGGCCTAACCTGTCAGCCCGAGCCCGAGCCCGAGCCTTATGTGAGGCCTCTTTTTTTGAAAATAATCAATTAAGTTAGACTGTCTCAAAATTCAGGCTACCTGAATCTGATTAAGTTCGGGTAACTCAGACCCTAACCTAAATAAAAGTGAGGCTTGAGCCCAGCTCAACTTATTTCACCCAAAATTTCAATTAGGGTTTGAAATTAAAAAACGAAGAAGAAAATTTCAAGAAAAGCTTGAAAAGTCCTTAATAGAAACTTGATTAAATTTTGAAATAAATTCGAGTTTTGATTTTATATTTATTGTCACACATGACGGGGATATCGTGAACCTTTTTTTAAAATAAGTTTGTATAACTGAATTTAGATAAGTAAACTTGAACTTATTCAAATTTTAATATATTTAAAAAGTTCAATATATATATATATATAATATTATATTTTAGATATTTTAGATTATACGTATGAGTTGAAGTATGGTTGAAACTTAATTTCTTTGTAGTTTGATAAGAGACAAATTCGATTTAATTTGAAATGAAACTTTATATTAAATAAATTAATGTCATTTTATTATAAGTTATTAGAAGTCAACATATCCCATGAACAAATAAATATTAGAAGAGGATTATTATTGTAATTAATTAAAGTCAAAATAACAAAAGATTATAAATTGAAAAATAAAAAACTTAAACTCGAAATCGAGTTGAAACGTCAAGCCTACATAAGAACGCAGGCATAAGTAGGCACTTCACTAGATCTGTCTACCAACTCTTGGCTTTTGGCTTTCTTGCTGCTTTCTGGTTGAGGATGGTTGTGATGTTTTGGAAGTGACGCGCGTCGGGAGAGAAAGAGGAGAGGAAGGTACAATGTCTTCGTATATTTTATATCTATGTATGATCGTTTTTAAAGTAATGATATCACGAGTAGCTTGTATGCAAAAGCAAATTGCAATTCTGTTGTGTGATTTAATCATAACTCTTAATTTATGTCTAAGAGCTTAAGTATGGTTGAATTTACTATTAAAATTTAAACCCGATCGAATCAAATTTAAATATATTAAAGCTTGAATTGAATAAACTCGATCAAGTTTAAATCTGATCAAATTTAAATACAAGAGAACTTGGATTGATTCGAATGGTTTATCAATGAGAATCTGTAATCAGTCAATTTTTGTTATAATTTTTTACTTTTAGTTCAATTTAGTTTGATAATATTTGTTATTAAAATTAGATAAATTTATTAATTAATTGGTATTTTCATAAATTAATTAGTTTTTATAAATAAGCATAAATTGATTAATTTTTATTTAACAATCCCCTTTTCAATTAAATTTTAAATTTTTCGAATGGTAAGAATTATATTCTTAAATCATTTTTAAAATTTTTAAAATTTTAAAATATTATTTATAAGGGTTTATTTAATATAATTTTTAAAGAAAAATTGTCTACATATAATATTAGGTCAATTAAGTTTAAGAAAATAAAATGAACAAATAGAAATAACAACAAATCAAATTTGGTTGGAGTTTTTTTAGATCAAATTTAATATTGATTAAATTTGAATATCAAAATCAAACTCATCCCGAGTCTACGTCTAATTGAATTTCAGTATTAGAAAGCTAGAAATCAATTATCATAATTGGTCAAACTTAAACAAAAATATCAAGTTTGGATTCTAATATGAGATTTAATTAAACTAAATTTAATTCAGTCTTTAGACTGAATTGGATGCAAAAATAGGATTAAAGCTCCTTGACATGGGATGAGGATCCTTAATCCAATATTATGGTGTCTTATTCTGTCCTATGAATCTCAGTCATGATAGAAAAATAAATACAGTAAAACAAGATATGTGAAGCAAAGAATATCAAAGTTCTATCTTATTCAGTAGCATATGACTTGCTTAAATAGCTAGATTATAGCGGGAAAATAACAGTAAAATAGGAACTAACTGAATGACTAAAAATCTGCTAATAATCAGCAACTAACCCAAAAACTAGAACAAACAAAAAACTTGGTCATATAAAACGTGAATAACAATTTATTCAACATTCCCTCTCTTAAACTGATGTCAATTTAAACAAAGATGCATCCTCTCTCAAACTGGACAAACTCCAAGTAACCTTCTGAGCTTCTCAAAAGTTGGCAATTTGAGAGCTTTTGTAAATATATCAGCTAACTGGTCTTCACTCCTACAGTAGATGAGATCAATCACTTTTTCATTGATGAGTTCACGCAAATAATGATACTTGACATCTATGTGTTTACTTCGACCATGTAAAACTGGATTTTGAGAGAGTTTTATAGCAGAATTGTTATCACAGTAAATTACAATTGCTTCTTCCTGTATGAACTGCAATTCGTCAAGAATGTTCTTTAACCAAATTGCTTGACATACACAAGAGGTTGCTGCAACAAATTCTGCCTCTGTCGTCGATAAAGTAACAATTGGTTGCTTTTTTGATGACCAAGATACAACTGCCAAACCCAGCATAAATACATGACCTGAAGTACTCTTCCTATCATCTTAATCACCTGCAAAATCACTGTCAGTAAAATCGATTAAATTAGACCTTGCACCCTTCTTATAGAATAACCCAAAATCTCCAGTTCCCTGCAAATAACGAAGAATTCGCTTGGCAGCAAAAAGATGATTCTCTGTTGGATTCTCCATGTATCTATTAATCAGACTCACAGAGAACATAACATCAGGCCTTGTAGTAGTTAAATACATTAAACTACCAACAATATGCTTGTAGAGTGTACTATTAAATATCTTCCCTTCTTTATCCTTGTTTAACTTTACTCCAAATTCTGTTGGTGTAGTCACAGGATTACATCCTTCCATTGAGAACCTATCCAAAATTTCTCGCAAATACTTCTTTTGAGAACTTGAAATTCCAGCAGAAGATTGAACCACCTCAATACTAAGAAAATAATGCACCATGCCTAAATTAGTCATCTCAAAATCATCCATCATTGACTTCTTAAAATTATTAAACATGAGAGTATCATTTCCAACAAATATGAGGTCATCCACATATAAACAAGCAATAAGAATCTTCTCTTTTTCAATTTTCACAAAAAGTGTATATTCATATGGACACTTGCGAAAACCATCTTTCAAAAAATGAGCCTCAATTTTATTGTACCAAGCACGTGGGGCTTGTTTTAATCCATACAAGGCCATTTTTAATTTGTAAACTTTGTGCTCACTTCCTTTCTTAATATAACCAAGTGGTTGATCAACAAATACCTGTTCCTTTAAGTCACCATATAGAAAAGCTGATTTCACATCTAGCTAAAAGATGGGCCACGATTTTTGAGTTGCAATTGCAATCAACAACCGAATTGTGTCATGACGTGCTACTGGTGCAAACACTTCAGTGTAGTCCACTCCAAACTCTTGCTTATAGCCTTTTGCTACTATTTTGCTACTAAGCGTGCCTTAAACTTGTCTACTTCACCATTCTCCTTGAGTTTTGTTTTATACACCCACTTTACTCCAATTGTCTTGACACCATTGGGAAGCTCAGTTAACTCCCAAGTCTGATTTCTTTCAATCGCAGCAATCTCGTCATCCATGGCTTTGCGCCATTTAGACTCCTTGACAGCACTTTCAAAGGTAGTAGGATCACAATCTGAAAATAGAGCAAACTGAGTGATAGGACTTTCGGATTGATCAACTCTAGTTACCTCATAATTTGACATCCATACTGGTCTGCGTCTAACACGATGAGAACGCGAACTTGCTGGTTCATTAGATTGCTCATCAAATGCTGTCACTGTTGGCAAAATTTCAGAAGTAGCAGGAACTCCATGTTGAGCATCTTTAGAAGAGTCATTTGAAAGAATTTGCTGAGATAGATTCTCATTAACTTCCTCTTCAAAATCTAACACAGCAGAGTTTTCATTAGTAGCAGCTTTTTCATTCCACGCCCAAAAAACTTCTTCATCAAAAACAACATCACGGCTACGTACAATTTTCTTAGTGTTAGGATCATATAGCTTATAAGCCTTAGATTGATCACTAACACCAAGAAAAATGCATTTTTCTCCTTTATCATCCAACTTCTTCCTTTTCTCATCAGGAATATGGGCATAAGCAACACACCCAAATATTCTGAAATGGTTGACACATGGTTTTCTTCCACTCCACGCCTCCTCTGGTGTCATATTTTGAACAGACAAAGTTGGGCTTCTATTCAAATATGAATGCTTCATGCGACTGCTTCAGGCCAGAATGTCTTTGGAACAACACTTCTTATTAAAATTCTTCGTACCATGTTGAGAATAGTACGATTCTTCCGTTCGCAAACACCGTTCTGTTGAGGCGTATAAGCTGCTATTAGTTGCCTCTTGATTCCATTTTCCTCACAAAATTTTGTGAACCCATGAGAAGTGTACTCTCCTCCACGATCAGTACAAAGAGCAATTAATGGGTCACCACTTTCTTTTTCAACAAGCACTTTAAAGCGCTTGAAAACATCAAATGCTTCTGATTTTTCCTGCAAAAAATACACCCACGTTTTTCTACTGAAGTCATCAATGAAGGTTATAAAGTATCGTTTACCACCATTGGAATTTGGTTTTATCGGTCCACAAAGATCTGAATGAACCAGTTCTAACACCTGTTCTGCTCTTCGTGAGGTACCTTGCGGAAATGAACTGCGTGATTGTTTGCTAACAACACAACTTTCACAAGTTTCAGTAGGAGCTGCAATTTGAGGAAGACCAGTCACCATATTCTTTTGATACAACATTTTCAGTCCATTGAAATTTAGATGACCATATCGAAAGTGCCACAACCATGTTTCATCTTTTAATTTTGCAATAAAACATGTATGCTCAATTTTGTGGAGATAAAGAGGAAACAACTTGTTTTTAGTCATCTTGACATCAACAATTAAATGTTGTTTGTCATCTAGAATTTTGCAGATTCCACCTTTTATCCTCATAATCCTTTTCTTGTAACTGACCAATGCTAAGAAGATTAGTTTTCAACTCTGGAAGAAAAAGAACATCAGCTATAGTATGAGTAAAATCTCCATTGACTTGAATTGAAACTTGTCCTTTCCCCATGACTGCAACTCTGGAGTTGTTCCCAAACTTCACATTATCTTTAAAAGATTCATCAAGAGTAGAGAAAACTGACTTATCTCCACTCATGTGATTGCTGCACCCGATGTCAAGAAACCACAGATTCTTATTTGTTTCTTCTTTTATGTGACAAACCATAAGCAAAGAAATCTCTTCTTCATCCTGTCCAACAAAGTTTGATTCCTCTCCATGCAATTTCGACAAATCAGTTCGATATTCATATTGAAAATGACCAAACCTGTGGCATCGACAACATTCAATATTGGATTTGTCAAAAACCTTTGAGGTGTAGCTACCTGTTCCCGTTCCACGGTCATTATTGCCTCGGCATTCTACCTCTAC
>JAOSBP010000005.1:1210160-1237192 GCA_027563825.1 Erythroxylum mucronatum
ATACTTATGCACAAATGAGTACATAATCCAAGAATAAGCATAATACTTATGCACAATTTAATACATATTCCAATAGTTAGCATATTTCGTACTAAATGTCATTAATATTCTAACCCCTACTTTGGGGCGTTACATTATCACCGTGGATTCGCATCTTGTCGATGATTGCCATCACCCGGGAAAAATAGTCTGCAACTGACTCTCCAGATTTCATTCGAAGTGTTTCAAACTCGGAACGAAGTATTTGAAGCTGCTGCCTCTTTGCTCTTGTTGATCCTTGATATTTTTTCTTCATGGAGTCCCATATCTGCTTAGAAGTATCCTTAGAAAGAATAGTTTCTAAGATTGAACGATCAATTGCTTGGAAAAGGTAATTCTTCGCCTTGAGATCTTTCAATTTCACGGTATCTATCTCTGTTTTTTGTGCTTCAGACACTGCTGTGCCTAGCGCTGGTTCTGAAATGCCCTCAGAAACCACTTGCCAATACTCCTTTGATCTTCGAAAATTTTCAATCAACATGCTCCAATGATCATAATGACCATCAAAGCGAGGAATTGCAGGTTGCACAAAATTTTCTGCTGCCATTTGCTACAGCAAATTCTCAAATTCTCTCCCTTACGTGTTTCGCTTAAACCTCACGTGTTTAACTCTCCTAACCAGGGTTCCGATACCACTGATAGAAAAATAAATACAGCAGAACAAGATATGTGAAGCAAAGAAGATCAAAGTTCTATCTTATTCAGTGGCATATGACTTGCTTAAATAGCTAGATTACAACGGGAAAATAACAGTAAAATAGGAACTAACTGAATGACTAAAAATCGGCTAATAATCAACAACTAACCCAAAAACTAGAACAAACAAAAAATTTGGTCAAATAAAACATGAATAACAAATTATTCAACATTTAGCTATTTATTTATGCGGGTTCTGCGTTTATTTATGCGGGACCCACGCGAGACCTACATAAATGAATAACTGAAATTTATGAGACAGAATAAGACACTATAATATTGAAAAGAGGACCTGGACTCCGTTGACATACATGCATGATTTTAACCCTTTCTGAAAGAACTATACAATGCTGAATCCAAAATGGGAGATATACTAAAAAGATCGATCACTTTTTATGTACCTTCATCTTTAAAATTTTCCTCTAAACTTCAGATTCTCGCTTGTCTCCTTCACTTGTTTCAATCTCCTTTTTCTCAGCCTTAGCCTCATCATCATCGTCATCTTCCACACAATGACAAGTTTTTGATCCTTTCCCAACTCCAAATCTCTTGATAAGAGCCAAACCCCAATCCCAAAGATGCAAAATGACGTAAGTACCAACACCTCCGACCAAACCATAAGCCACTGAGTACGTTAATGGCATCAAAATCATCGTAGCAAATGCAGGAATAGCCTGTCTCATGTCGTCCCATTTGATCTCTGACACAGATTTCATCATCATAACTCCTACCAAGATCAATGGAGGTCCTGTTGCCCATGCAGGAATCGAAGCCAACAATGGCGTGAAGAAGAAGGCCAGAAAAAAGTATCCAGCCACCGTCAGAGCCGTCAGTCCCGTCCGGCCACCTTCTCGTATCCCAGTTGACGATTCAAGAAATACAGTCACCGGAGATGTGCCCAGTAACGATCCCACCACAATTGAAGCTGCGTTAGATATATACGCAAAATACTGACCCTCAAAATCTCCATTGACGTCCATGAAACCTGCAAATTTGGCCATGGAATATAACGTTCCTGTAGCATCAAGCATGTCTACGTATAAAAATGTCGCGAGAGCTCCCCAGAAACGTCCTTTGTTTATATCCTTAAAGCTCAAAGCTCCTGCAGTTTTCTTAATCACAGGCAAGTCAATCACCTTCCTGAAGTTCTGGAACGACAGGTTTCCTGATTCTGTGTCAGGAAAAGCTGTAACAGACGTGTGTCTAAACCATGAAATGACTGTAACAAAGAGAATTCCGTAGATCGTAGCTCCTTTAACATTCTTAACAAGACAGTACGAGATTATCACAAAACCTACTACTCCAAGCCAAAACGTTGGACTCTCGATTCTACCATTTAAACACAGATCTTCGCTTGATTCAAGACCATGCTTTATCAGAGTGATGTTCCCATTAGAACTTAGTTCTACAGGAGCAAACCTCGCCAAAGAAGATCGAGGGCAACCTCCAGATTGAGCTAAAGTTGAAGGGTTGAAGCTGATTAATCCAATTCCTTGGTTCTGCTGCAGACCAATGAAAGCTAGAAACAAACCTATTCCTGCTGAGCAACTAATCTGAACTGTTTTAGGGATTATTTTGGCGAGTTTTGCTCGTAATCCAACAGCTGAAACGATGAGAAAGATCAAACCTTCAAGAAAAACTGCAGCTAATGCACTCTTGTAGGAGAGATTTCCAGATCCATGGTAACCTACCACTGTATAAGCAAAGTAAGCGTTCGTCCCCATACCAGGAGCTAAAGCTAGTGGGAGATTAGTGACAATTCCCATCATGAAACAACCGATAAAAGAAGATGCAATGGTGGCCACGACAAGATCTTCGCGAGTTGTTTGGAGGCAGGCGGAGTATCCATTGTTAACCGGAGTGAACTTACAGGACTGATCAGGTGGTGAACAAGCAGGGCAGGGTTTGATACAGTCGCCCACTCCGCATGTGCCACCGGAGTCTGTTAGGATGTTGGCGTTCACGGCGAGTATATAGGCCATGGTGAGGAAAGTGGTGGTGCCGGCTCGGAGCTCGGTAGTGAAGGTCGTGTTCCGTTCGACGAGCTTGAAATGTCTGCCTAGTCGACTGTTGGCCACGAACGAGTTGACCCTAGTTGAGAAACAGGGTAAAGCTCTTGCTCTTGGCTTTTCTGGTTCTGAAGGAGCAGGAGGAGTCGTCGCCATTAACGGAGGGAGAGGTCTAAGTACTGTATCGATCGAAGTTTGGTTGGATTTGTAGTTCAAAGAGACATAAGTACATGTGTTTCTAATATATTAATGTCGGAATGTGGATTGTTGCACAAATGATGGAACTTATAGAAAGATCTAATGTTCTTAAATTTGTCCATTTTGGGTTACTCCATGTGCACGTAATGTTAAATTGGTGAATTTTGCTTTTTTTTTTTGGTTATAAACAATGTTTTATAATTCGAAAATAAAATTACATCGATCATGTCAACTATATATTTTAAATTTACTTATCCACAATTTAAAATTTAAAATTTAAAATTAAATAAGAAATTGAATCTCTACTAATTGATAGTAAAAAATTTAAATAAAATATAATAGTTAAATTTTTAAATATTTTGTTTGTTATTGACAATGTTTTAAAAAGTTAAACCTGGTTTAAGGTTTAAAAACTTAATTAAAAATTGAATGAAATTTAAAAATTTAAAATATAATTAAAATAGATTGTAATTATCCATTAAATAATTTGAAGTTTATTTAAAAAATTTAAATGAAAATTAATTGATCTATTTTAGTTTATAAGAAATTATTTAATTATAAAAATTGATCGATTAATTAATAAATTAATCAGTTTTTAATAACAAGATTTATTAAAATAAATCAAGCCGAAAAATTAAAAACTGAATTGAATATAATAGTTAAAATTTTAAATATTTTGTTTGTTATTGAAAATGTTTTAAAAAATTTAAACTTGGATTAAGGTTTAAAAACTTAATTGAAAAAATTGAATAAAATTTTAAAATTTTAAATATAATTAAAAGAGATTGTAATCATCCGTCAAATAATTTGAAGTTTATTTAAAAAATATTTTAAATAAAAATTAATCGATTTATTTTAGTTTATAAGAAATTGTTTATTTATAAAAATTGATCGATTAATAAATTTATTATTATTATTTTTGGATTCAAGGAAACTCTATAGGTGGAAAAAGTGGGCACACCTTTCCGAGGGTTCAACTGGCGCACCACCCTACAGGCGGACCAAGCGGACACATCTCATCATTGAGAGCCTAACTAATTCTTCACCTAAAAGTAAAACTTTGGCTGCTTCATGTTCTTACAAAAGGAGCTAGCATGGAATCGAACCTGAAATCTAACTAAAGCTAAGCCTCGTTTTTTAACAATAAAAGTTATTAAAATAAATCGAATCTAAAAATTAAAAACTGAATTGAAAAATTAAACCGTTCAAAATTTTTATAATTGAATTGGTTAAATTTTTTATTTATTGGTTGATCTAAAATAATTAATATTTGATAGCCTTATCCATATTGATTATAAGCACGGGTGTCACGTGGGAGAGTTAAAAGCATTTCGTGCTCGTCAAGTAAGTGTAGTTTGATAAAGGAAATATTTTTAATTTGTTCAGAATTTATTTTTTTAATTTTTGAGTCATAATTATTAACTTATTTTTAATTTTTCTTTAAATATTTAACTTCTTAAGAGATTGGAAGTAATTATCGCTAATATATTTTATTTTTGTATTAATTGAAATTGAAATTATTTTTATTAAATAAATTATTAATTATATATAATAAATAAATTATTTAATTAGTTAATAAAAATTCTTAATTAGAGTTTGCTTTAATATAATAAATTTAAATGCCTCAATTTCTTTTCCGTGTCTCTTATCTTTATCTTCTTCTTGTTTATGATAATATTTTTGTGTGTTAATATAAATAAACGAAATCTCTTTCTGTCTTTCTCTTTTTTGCTTTCTCTCTCTATCTCTTGAGTTCTCACTGTTAAGAACGAGCGAACCGCGACCACCGGCTCCGACCCGATTCTACGTCCTGTCCCTCCGGCTCCGATTCTATACCTCCTCTTCTCATTACGCAATACACATACAAAGCATTAACCGCCATGAAAGCCCAATCCGTGAGTCTTCAAGCTATTCTCTTTCTGTTTTCACGGTTTGTAGTTATGGAGTCGTTTTGCCTTTCTGGGAAAACCCTAATCTGATTGGATTTCTCTAGCTTAGTTCTTTTTCTTGGTTAATATCTCCGTCTCTGAATGCTCTCTTGACGGATTCGAGTTTTGCTTTTTAGGGTTCTTGAAGCTTCCGCTCCATCGCTCTGTTCGATTGTTGACGAGGATTTAGGTTTAGGCTTTTGGATCCCAAGCATTGGTTTGGATAATTTGACTGGAGAAGGATCAGATTCTCGGTAATTGGGGGTTTTCTAGGGTTTGTAATTTGTTGGAATTTCAATACGGGGAAGATAGGTGTGGGTTAAGAGGATAATGTGTATATTGTGTGTGATCCAGAAGTGGTCTCGCCGGGTCGCTACGATGCTACCTTGGTTAATTATTCCTCTGATAGGATTGTGGGCTCTGTCTCAGCTCTTGCCTCCTGCTTTTCGATTTGAGATTACTTCACCGAGACTTGCTTGTGTTTTTGTGCTTTTAGTCACTCTGTTTTGGTATGAGATTTTGATGCCTCAGCTTTCGACTTGGCGGGTTCGTAGAAATGCCAGGTTGAGAGAAAGAAAGAGGTTTGAAGCTATTGAACTGCAGAAGCTTCGGAAGACTGCTACGAGGAAGTGTAGGAACTGCTTGACCCCTTATAGGGATCAGAATCCAGGTGGTGGTAGATTTATGTGTTCATATTGCGGGCATATTTCTAAGAGGCCAGTTTTAGACATGCCTGTGCCACCTGGATTGATATCAAATTCTGGTATTATTAAGGATCTTGTTGGAAAGGGTGGGAAGCTATTGAATGGAAAGGTGTGGTCTGATAATGGTTGGATGTGCAATCAAGATTGGTTAGAAAATGGTAATTGGGTTGGTGGGTCTGTTACGGGGATGTCTACTCATTGGAGAAAGGATGGAAAGGAGATTTTTGGAGGGGACGATAATTGTTTTGCAGAGAAGTCTTATTCGAGTGTGGTAATTTTTGCTTGCAAGCTGTTAACGTCTTTTTTCTTAAGTATTAGGTGGCTTTGGAGAAAGCTCTTTAGGGTTAGTTCATCGATGGAGAGTACTTCTTCTGATGCAGAGCATCGGGGAATGCTATCTAAGAGGGGGGAAAATGGGGCAAATTATCACGAGAGTAGAGGGGAGAAGGCGCGAAGAAAAGCTGAAGAGAAGAGACAGGCTAGGTTGGAGAGAGAGCTTCTTGAGGAGGAAGAAAGAAAGCAAAGGGAGGAGGTCGCAAGATTGGTGGAAGAGCGTAGGAGACTGAGAGATGAAAAATTGGAAGCTGAAAAAGATAGAAGCAAATCATCGCCACCAGTTAGAGAGAAAGATGGTAAGAAGGAATCTGAAAAGAGACGTCAGGAAAGAAGGAAGGAGAAAGATAAGGGCTCTAGTAAGAGCAATTCTGATGCTGAAGAGTTGGAAAAAAAATCTGGTAAGGATGGTGTGCAGAAGCGTGACTTAGAAAAGAAGACTGATAGTGACCGGGAGCATCAGAAATCTGCGGTTGACAGTATGAAGGGCCAGAACTTTGAATCACTTCATGGGATAAAGAATAACTCTACCAGCAATTTTAACAGGGGGGCTGCTGGAAATAGGTATTTGGATCGTATGAAGGGTACTCTTTTCTCTTCGTCTAGGGCTTTTAGTGGAAGTGGTTTCTTTGGAAAGACTGTGAATACTCCTGCTACTGCTACTAAAGAACATAAATTTGCTAGTTCTGTAGATCATGTTCATACTACTGTTCATAGAAGGGATATAGGTGCTTCCGAACGAATATCTGGCAAGTCAAGCATAAATGGAGATGACAAGAATGATAATCGCACGGTAAGTTATATTCCTTACTGTTATTTTAATTTGTTTTAATGGATTTGATGTTGTACAATTATATTGTAAAGCAATTATTCTTTCCTAAGCGTCCATATAACTTTGCTATCTCAAATTATTTTATGAATTACATAAATAACTCAGAAACAACATGTTAGCTATCTTGATAAATTGAAGTATAAATATTGTGCTTACAAGAATTACATTAACATCGAGTTCATGGTTTGTCACTTCATTGAGTCTTATCTCTTTTGTTGGTTGTGCAATGCTTTCTACAGATTGTCACTATGCTTCTATTTGCACTATGTTTAAGCTTGATGCACCTTTTCAGAAGCTGTTGTACCATAAAAATGAGGATTGAAAACATTTGCTTAATTTTGAACTGTTGATGACAGGTGCTCCTAGAGCCACAGCAAAGGATGTCACCTAAAAAGTCATGGCATCAATTATTTACACGTTCATCATCTGCTCTTTCTGCAAATGCAAATGTTATTATTAGTAGACCAAATGCAAAGCCCCAGAAAGAAGGTGATAGCCCACAGTTAACTGCAAATTCATCGGTGCCACATACCTTTGACAATCCGATCAATTTTGGGTTGCCGTCACCATTTGTCACTGCATACCCAAATGTATCCAGCACCACTAGTTTAGGTTTCTCACCTCCAATTGAGCCCATTTTTCCTCATGTTTTTGAAGGCCCGCACCAATCTATACCTGAAGAACCAGAGCTTTTTGAAGATCCATGCTATGTCCCTGATCCAATAACATTGCTGGGGCCTGTTTCAGAGTCACTTGATAATTTTCAGTTAGATCTGGGTACAGGTTTTGCGTCACACAAAGGGATGGAAAAGCCCCACACTTTGAAGAATATATCTGCATCTCCTGAAGTGAGCAAGCCGTCTCCTATTGAGTCACCTTTGTCACGGTTACGTATTACTGATGAAAAGCATAATGGGTCTAACTGGTTCTCTTCCACTCCTAAGGCCCAAGATTTGCAGACACCACCTCGCAATGATGTGCATGTGAATGATAATGGAACCTGGCATATGTGGAACAGTTCTCCTCTGGGTCAGGATAGCATACTCTTGGTAGGTGGTGCTGGAAGCTGGCTTACAACCCCAGGTCAAAGCAGATTAATGAAGGAAGATGTTCTGCAGCCTTCTTCTCAAAACACTACATTGTCACTGTTTAGCAAAGATGACCAAATCCTCTCTGGTACTCATTGTCCTCAAAAGATTTTTCTTGGCAATGGGCAGAATGGTGGGGCATTCAGTCCGGTCAATTTGTCAAAGGATACTGATCATCAGATGCAGAATGCTTATTATACACCTTTTCCCGGCAACGGTGGACATTTTTCTCTCAAGTCTCTGGAGGATGGTGCTCAGAATGAGATGACTTGTGGGAATCCTAATGGACCTGCAATCAACCATTCGTTTGAACTGAATCCAACTAGTTCTTGGTCCAAGTGAGTAATTACCTTAGATTCATGGACTCATCTAATTGTGATATTGATCTTGGTATATGTATGAGAGAAATAAAGGATATGGGGATTATTTAACTAATGCAAGGAGATTTTGAGATGGATGCAATACTTGATCCCAAAAGTTTTGGAAATCAAAGAACATGTCACAGCATTTGCCATTATTGACTATTTTAATCTGGAGCTTTATTTCATGGCGCTTTAAATCATTGTCCCTTTCCTCGTCATCAATCCATCTCATTCCTGCTTATGAACCTGTCATAATGATGAAGACTTAATATCTGAACAGCATTATGAAATCTGTAGCCTCTTGATTTTAGCTTATGTCTAGTGAATTTTCTCGCCGTAATAAACTAGGAGAAATGCTTACGAAGGAAATGACTGTAGCCTGCAATGTTAGACCCCTCAATCAAAATCGTAAAAAGTTGGTTATTAATATTTGAGTCACGGAAGATTTCAGACTATTTTCTTATGCATTCTTGGAGCAAAGTGCATATATTTTATGCTATTAACTGACTTTAGGAGATTTCATAGCAAGAACACCAATGGATCCATTTGGTGATGAACCAGTAGGTGAAGCAATTGAATACTAACTCAAATCTAGATAGTTACAAATATGTCCCTTATTTTTTCCTCGTCAAGATCACATACGCATGCATTTATGCTAGATTTATTTTCCTTGTCTATGCATGTTTTGCTGATTTTTTTTTTGAAAACTACCTTTTGCTGAAATTTCATTACCTAATTAGAAGTTTCTCAATCTAAACTTCTGTATTCACTTTGGCAGAAAGGAATGGTCAGTGCCAGGTTCTTCAGGAGAAGGTGTTGGAAACTCTTCTATCACAGGTCCTAATATTGGGGGTTTATTTCCCACTAGGGATGTACAGTCGCTTTGGTCATTTGATCGATAATAGAGGCGTGGTTGACATTTGAGGGGACCTAATTAACACCTGTTCTGAAGGGCAAAAAAATGCCCCCCTTTTAGAGGAGAGGTTTACAAATAGCGGTCGCCATTTAATCTTCCTTATCTCTTTACAAGAGAGGTTGATGTTTCCTTGCGATAGGAATATACATCGCTTGCATTCACTTGTGCATCACTTGATCTCGGTAAAATTTCCACGATATATAATATATCTCTCTCAAATGAACTAATTATCTCTTATCATTGCTTTCTTGACTATCACTACTCATAAGAAAAATGGGAAAAGTTGACTTACTATAAATTGCTTCGGCTGATTCATATGACCCTTATCTTAGTGGGAGACTATTCCTGATTTGAGGATAATGGCTCTTAGCTCCTTCACTTAAGTTTGATGCACTTGTTTTAAGTTAGATATTAGATTTGTTTATACATAGTTAAGTTTAGAGCAACCTAAGGCTTACAGAACTTGGTTAGATAACCTTAAACATGGCATAAATTGAGAAATCAAATACATGTAAGGTCAACATTTAAGCTCACTTTAGAATAGAGACCAGGTTCTCAATGATCAATTTTCTTTTAAGCATAGACCCACTTGTTCTAATTATAAAGATTTGCTGGTATTTGCTTTTTTGCAATCGTTGCTCCGCTGGTATTTGCTTTAGTGCGGTTGTTGCGCTTCTTCTGGGAGGAGTTGCTTTTGTTGTGGCTGTTCTTCTTCTCCTTGCCAAGTCCAAACTATGTCTTTAAGTGCAGGTCGAATGTCCTGCTTCAGTATCTTCTGATACTCTAGGGTGTCTCCACTGGATTTCTTCATTTCTACCAAATGGAAACAAGGGGTGATCTCAAAGATTCCGGCATCAATGCCAATTACTCCTTTCCGTCCTTCCTGCGATCCTTCCAACTTCAACGAGCCTCCGTCGTGCTTCTTTATTTTAAGCTTGAATCGCTTTGCAATGTCCTCAAGCTTGGAGAGGATGGTGGAGGCAGGCTTGTTTGATGTGAACCGCACTTCTTTCTTTTGCTCTTTCTCCTCAAACAAGCCCGACAAGTCAAAGCCGGCAGAATATGAGATGATATCAAAAGCATTCAGGTTACAAGGTCTGGTAAACTCTTGGTTCGATTCTGTAACACTGGAGCTATTCTCATTCACACTAAATACAGAATCACACTCCGAGGATAGCTGTTCTCTGATTTCTGGTTTGGTAACAACTGGTTTGCACGCCAAACCCTTACGGAACCAAGAATTTTCCATGATTTTGACCATAGATATCCTGGTAGTCGGATTGGGAACCAGGATTTTTGACAGAAGCTTCCTTACCTCAGGTGCAAACCAATTGGGAAATTTGAAGTCTCCCTTTCCGATCTTTCTATACATCCCCATTAGATTCGAATCTTGGAAAGGTAGATATCCAGCCAGCAGAACAAACAAGATCACTCCACAAGACCAAATGTCAGCTTTTGCCCCATCGTACCCTTTTCTGTTAATCACTTCTGGAGCAACATAAGCTGGAGTGCCACAGGTAGTATGAAGTAAACCATCTTGTCGCTTCGACTCAGAAAGAGCGCTCAGTCCAAAATCTGAAACTTTCAAATTCCCACTCTCATCTAACAGTAGGTTTTCAGGTTTCAGATCGCGATGGCAGACTCCTCGACTATGACAGTAATCAACTGCACTAATAAGTTGTTGGAAATAGTTCCTCGCATCATCTTCTTTGAGCTTTCCTTTCGCTACCTTGTTGAAGAGCTCGCCACCTTTAACATACTCCATAACAAAGTAAATCTTAGTTTTGGTAGCCATAACTTCATAAAGCTCTACTATATTTGGATGTCTTACCAGTCTCATAATCGAAATCTCTCGTTTAATTTGCTCGATCAATCCGACCTTGACTACTTTCTCTTTATCAATTATCTTGATGGCTACACTCATCCCAGTTTGAAGATTTCTTGCATGATGAACTTTAGCAAATGTTCCTTGGCCCAACAATTTCCCCAGTTCATACCTCTGCAGCAACACATTCCCTTTATTCTCCATTCCAAGATGCAATCTTCGTTACAGAACAGAAGCTACAAATCTCAAGTGGTAGAAGTCGAAATCGAAACCGAAATCTCAACCGTCTTTGCAGACGTCAAAATCTGATATCAGATACCCTCTTGTATATCTATGCACACATGGCTTTTGAACATTAAATCTTAAACTACAAGTTAATTCTACAATCGCATGGAGTATATGTAAGGGCAGCTCCTCAAATAGAGCTACAACCTCAGTGACTAAACTGTCGAATTGTTTGAACATCGTTCTGCATTCCGTGGTGTTTAATGATCAACAGAGTAACAACCTAAGTAGAAGGAAACTACCTTTTCTGCAACACCAACAATCACAAGATGCTGTTCACCTGAAGAGAGACAGGAAGGTCATCATGATAAAAGAAAGAAACTTTAAACACAAGAACATAGTATTTTGTCATTGGTGGAAGACATAGTACGAGGAACAACTGAGACACACAAACAAAAAACAAATTACAAAACATTTGATTACCACATATGAAAAAAGGAAACGAATTATAAAAACATGGAACAAAAATTGAATCAAAAGAAGTACTCCAGAAAGCCAAAACAGAATAGTTCCTGTTTGGTTTTCTGCTAATAATATGTAACCAGAGAACCAGAAACAAAACCTAACACCAGACGAAAAGAGTTTAACAAACAAATACAACACAAGGAAAAAAAAAGAAAAATTTGAATGCAAATCAAAGATCCAAAGAGACAAGAGCTTTTCAAGCCCTCACAGTCGTCAACATCAACACCTTATAATCACTCTTGTACTCAACCAAACCCATTACGAACAGAACATATCGAACCTTGAAATTTCCGAACAGGGGAAAGAGATAAAACTGACCAAAAGTTTAAAAAGACACGATCTTTACCTAGAACCAGACATTGTTTGACAAAATAAAAATACCCAGAAAAGAAAGACTAGAAATTTCGAAACATACCAATCAATCCAGCTTTGAAGACGAAGAAAGAACACATTCTTGTTACCAAAAAAAGACTCTCAAAGACCTGAGCTCTCAAGAAACAAAACCTAACACCAAAAGAGATAAACTGACCAAAAATTTAAAAAGACACAATCTTTACCTAGAACCAGACATTATTTGACAAACTAAAAATACCCAGTAAAGAAAGACTCGAAATTTCGATGCATAAATTAATCCAGCTTTGAAGACGAAGAAAGAACACTTCTTGTTATAAAAAAAAAGACTCTCAAAGACCTGAGCTTTCAAGAACGAAAAACGGTTACGAACGGTTTTCGCAACTTGCCTCTCGTTTTATACATACCCTAACAATTAACAATTAATTAACAAATTTTGTTATAAACTCTAATTACAAATTTTAAAAAGTTAATTTGGAATAATAAGTACTGTTGGGTAAATAGCAGATTTTATTAGCTATTTACTGATTCTAGCGGATTGTATTAACTATTAGCTGATTATTATATCAGCTGATTTGATCAGTGGACAACTTCAACTGTTTATTAAAAATATTTGGTAAAATTAACTATTTAATATTAATTATTGATGTGTAAAATGGTGTATGAGAGCATGATTTAAAAAAAATAAGGGTATAAATATTATATTTTTTAGTTTTAAAAAAATAAGGATATGAATATTATATTTCGTTGAATATTCTTATAAGAATTTAAATATTTAATTTTAAAAAAATTAAGTTTATAACTTTAATAAAAACACAATAATAATAATAATAATAATAATAATAATAATAATAATCTATCGTTAAATTCTCTATTAATATGAATGATGCTCATTGAGCTGTATCATATTAGTATTTATCATATAATATGTAAGAATTTTATTATTTAATAAATTAAAAATATCTATAATTATAGTAAGACACATGTAAGATATATAATAGTTATATACTAAAAATATTAATTTGATGTGACTCTTTATGTTTAAAAACTTAATATTATGGTATTTTTAAATGTAAAATAATATTATAAAATTAAATAAAGATTAAAAAGTTTAATTAACCCCTTATTATAGTTTTCCAAACTTCACGATATAATTTTACGATCAAAAAAATCTAACTTTAAAAACACACGGAGCAAAAGTAAGGAGTAAAGTGGAGCGTAATACTATCATTAGATAAACAGTTAATTCCAAAAGAAATCAGCTTATTGGGGTTAAATAAGTTAACTAATAAATTATTTATTAAACATATCAATAGTTTTTTAAGAGCAGTAAAAAAACTAACTTTTAATCAATAAGCTAAAAAACAGCTGATAAGCTGTTTGCTAAACACCTCCGTATTTAGTTATTGTTCTAGTTGAAAGTTTTGATATTTGTTTTTCACTTCGTTAATTCAAGATTTAATTTCCCAAAATTAGTTCTTAATTAAAAATTAATAATGGTTTTACTCTTATGTATTTTTAAGAAATATCAACCCAAACAAATTTTAAATTTGAAATTTTTATTCTTCTTCTCATCTAAAAAAATTCAAACTTTTGAAATTAATATGAATTAATCAAATTTAAAATTTTGGAGTTAATACAGTTTAATTCAAACTCACCTTTTAAATATTAAATCAGAACCAAGCTCAAGTATATGAATTTGGCAAGGTACCCTTTAGAAAGGTACAGCTTGGAAATTCACCTTCATGCGTAAGTGGCAATATCAAATGCTCTGTTCTCGAAAATTCCTACCATGTTTTGCTAAATCTTATCAACACATTTACGTAAAGTATTACAAGCAAATGCGAGGACAGCTTATGATACAGGAGATTTCGTGGGGTAAGTGACACGTTTCTGATTGTTGGAACGTACGACCTTTATGGTATGTTCCTTTCCTGAAGGAGAGGAAAGATATTCTAATGGCTGACTTATATCGAAACAGTGCCATTGTGTCCTTTGGAAGATCCCTCTTCCATGGCCGAATCAGCTGTTTGTACTTGAAATAATGTCATCCGTAAAAACCAATTAATATTAAGGAAGTTTCGTAGCAAATGCTTGAGAATTGATGATCAAATGGCAAGTCTTGCATACAAACAACAAATTTGTAGTTTCGTTATCTATACAGGATTCTGATACAAGTATCTTCAAACATCGGTCCTTTTCACTTTCACAAAAGATTCAAGAATCAGTCCTCAAAGCAATTGACGCGTGATCACAGGCATGAAGCATAGTGCAGACATCCGTTTTCTCCAGGAACTGCTCGGCGTTTGCAAGGAACGCAGGACCGTACTCGAATACCAACTTCTTGCACTGCAAGAAAGAACAAGAACGTATCAGATAAAAAGTACCAAAACGAAGAAAACTTAGTTGGCATTATTAACAACCAGGGAAGATAGTTTTCTGACGTCAGTTTCCAACTTCAACTTCCTTATCATACGTACAAATGGCTCATCAACGTGATGAGCTGTTCTAAGATACACAAAGGATGTGACAAATCAATAGGTGATCAATATGAATAAACTTACTATCGGAAGTGAGTAAACACAGGTCGTTTTTTAATGCTCGGATTCATCCACTGACAATTCAGCAGACATCTAAAGGTTAACTGTTATCTCTTACCTTCTGTGCATATTTGTCCATGGAATTGCATCCCTTTAGAAGCACCTCAATTATATCCAGCTGGAGAGAAAAAAAATGAAAGAGCACATGTTCATAATCAGTAAACTCAAAAATCAGACACTTGAATGACGAATCATTTATCGCACTTGATAGGGACGAGCCATTTTGAACCTTGCATAAGAACATTTACAGAAAATAGTAGGATGGTAATGCAGAAGAGCCACATAACTACTCCCTTTTGACTAGTGAATTGTCCAGGTACAAACCTGAGTGTCAGGATCTTTCAGCTTAACCAATACTTCTGAAACAGTTCGTTCACATAAACCACAGCTATCTTCCTGGATTTCTGCAGAAAGCATCGCCATTTCTTGGCAAAGATTGACTTTTCTGCAGAAAGCTTCAGGTTTTATTGAAGAAATCTCCGAAAAGAAGAGAGGAGCATAATAGTCCACCAAAGTGATGCACTGTAATCCAAATTACAAGAAAGTTTATTACTTGAACACATAAGAACTAAAAGAATAAAAAGGTTGTAGCTTTTAGTAGTCAAACCGGTATTTTGTCAAACTTATAGATCTATTGGAACATCAGAATCATACAATGACAATCACATTCATCAAGTTTTGGATCAACCAAAATCAAGCAAGCCCGTTTTTATATCAAAAGTAGAATTTCCATGGAATTGCAAATTATAACAAAGAAAGTCCGAGTTGAAAGTTACGAGAAATTCCAACTACATTACTACCTCTTCCTTGAAAGTTGGAACTCGAGAGCAAGTTGCATGAAGAATTTCCAGAACTTCATTCTGGGTTTTATTTTCAGCAAGGTAATCAAGTGCCTGGGATGCAAACTCCTCACACATTGTGCAAACTTGGTCATTTTGTATAGGTTGAACTTCATTGTCCTGCTCGTGGTACTCTAATTGCACAGTGAATCAGGAGATAGAACATCATTAGGTCAAGAATGTTCTATAAATACTCAAAAGCATCGAAACCTTTTAATTCGACAAGCCATTTCTTGACTCCTGGGCATATGATAAGTTCATAGCACGGAGAGTTATAGCCAGTACCTTACAAATTCGCGTTAGGGTGACCCAAAAACCCTAAAAGCTTGCAGTTTTTGTTAAAATCAGACCGAGAAAAAGGGAGGAAAGTAATTACCTACTGTTTCAGGAACCACAGAACTTTCAGTAGAGATCTGATGGACTACCAATCTGGCACTACAACCCAACCCAACACCCAATAGAAGAACAAAGAAAACCCCAACTCTAGCATCCATGATTGTACCTGAAGTCTCAAAAGACATAAACAAAACAATCAAAAAACACAATCCCAATACTCTGACTTCTAAAAAGTACATAAAGATACAAACCTTAAACAAGCCCGCGTAGAAAAAATCGATTACTAATACTAAACCACAACAATTTCGAATACACAATCAGCCAAATCAGTTAAATAACAAATCAGAAGCAGAAGGAGAGGCTACAGATTAGATGATTACTCAAAAAGGGAGTAGAGAAGAACCTGGTCTTTTTTTTTTTGGAAAAAAAGGATTAATATAATAAAAATTGTACAAAACAAGAAGACTACATAAAGATACAAACTTTAAACAAGCCCACCAAGAAAAAATCGATTATTAATACTAAACCACAAGAATTTCGAATACCCAATTAGCCAAATCAGTTGAATAACACATCAGAAACAAAAAAAGAGGGTATAGATTAGACGATTAATAAAAAAGGAAGTAGAGAACAGCTAAACAGCTCTAAAATGAAGGTCTTTTACCTATAATGATTACGCCGGCGATTGAATGGACTTAGAGTGTTGGATGAGGCTAACAAAAATCCTACTGTGGTTACGCTTGTTGGCTACAATATGAACAAAAATTATACAACCGCTGACCCCTGTAACGAAAGCTACCGAACCCGAGCTGAAATCTTGTGTGGTGGGCAACAACTAGTCAATCTCTACTTCCTAAGCCACGACAATCGTTGAATTGAGAAACCAGAAAATTGATGCTGACGTGGCGAAAAGATAGTGGATAAACAAGTTTGAAGCTGACGAGGATTGTGTCATGTACCCATGTTATCCGTAGTCAAAGGATGAAACCTGAGTTCACGCTTGGGCTGCAGCAAGACGAAAAGAAAGATTTGGATTGGACCGAACTTTAGATTTACGGACAATCACTTCGAACTCACGACTTCTAATCTTCTTATCTGTCGCTTTGCTCAATCTTGGGTTGAAGATTTTGGGTTTGGAAGTATCAGCCCGACACAACCTGGTTGTCTGTCACGTTGCTGCCTCTCGGGTTGGAATTCGGACTTGGAAGTACCAGCTTGACTCAACCTGAAGTACCAGCTTGACCCAACCTTAACCTGATTTTATCTCTTTTTGTTTGTCACATTGCGAATTCACCCTCTACTTTTCACATATAAAAAATTTAAAACCTTTAAAACTTTGAGAAATTCCTTCTTAGATTCTGTCAAGCTTGAGATCGAGCTCCTTATCATTCCTAATCACAAGGAGGCATGTCTGGGAGAATATGTAACGTCAAGTGTCAGTGTCAAGATTCTGATGATCTAGATTTCCAGAACTCAGTTCCATCCCGGCCCATTGCTATTCTTATGTGCAAGGAAACTAGTTATTGATACGAAGCCAAAAGTGTACTGATACTGAATCGAACATGTTCGATCAATGAGGCAAAAGACATCCACAAACTAAGATAATTCTCCTGAAAAGAATATACAATGCATGATCATCTGTCACATATTACTCATATCATGGAGGTAGGTAACCATGGAATCTTTAGAACGTGAAAATGTAGTACAAGTCAACTAGGGGCCATACGCAGGAAAACCAAAAGAAACTAAACCATGAAAGAACAATGCCATTAAAAAGAGAAGCAAGAAAGTAGAAGTAAGTGGTAATTGAAACACAGGTTGATCAGTTAACTATTGAGCTTGAAGTTGGCTTCTTCTTCTTCTTACTTTGCTTCGCTAGAAGTAGAGAGAATCGACCGAACCCGAACTTCTTCCTCTTCCCAGAAAAATGCTTGTAAACATTTTCTTTCTCAGTCTTCTTACTGGATGGTACATCACCATTTTTACTACTGAGCATTTGACCCAAAGAAACCTTATGTTTCTTACTGCTGTTTTCTGAAAGCATCCCTGAGTCAAACTCTTCAGGTAGAAGAAGCTTTCTGCTAAGTATTTGCCCAATTGAGAGGGTAGGCTTTAAAACGGGTACTGATTCATCACTTGCTAGGTTCAGCCCGTTTACATCGAACAGACGAGAATCTCTCCGATGATGAGATGGGCAAGAATTCTTGAATCTGGTGGAGTTGTGAACAGAACGCCGTTTCTGTCCATGCTCGGATCTCCACTGGCGAAGAGCTTCTTCAACAGCCAGCTTTCCCTTGTTTGCAGCCTCTACTCTGTTAAGAGCTTCTTCTAAGGCCTTCTTACTTGTTTTGATCTCCTCCGTAGCTTCTTCTACCTTTTTCAAGATTTCCATATTTGAAACATTTGCTTCATCCACCTGAAGCATTGCATCTACAACCTTGCCCTTGGACTGTTCTTCAGCTTGCCGAGCTTTGCTGGTTAGGGATGTGTAGGCTTCATATGAAAGAGTTACTCCAGGCGTCTCTGAAGAATCAGCAGACTTCTCATGGCTTGACAAAGCCTTGATCTCTGCTATTGCAACAGCTTCTGCTGCTCTAGCAGCTTGTTTCATCTTCCTGGCAGCTATCAACCTGATCTCAGCTGTTTTAATCTTACCTTTTGTTTGCTCAATCTCGGATATTGTTCGCAAAAGCTCAGATCTCGCAGCTTCTCCCATTTTCTTGAACTGCTCAGCCTCAGAACTTAGTCGCTGAAGCTCCCTCGAAATATCCAATGGATTGTCATGATCACCTGTAAATTCAATGTTTTTTGCCAGTTGAAGCTTTAATTTTGTTTGGCTCAGTTCTTCCTCGAGAGATGAAATCTTCGTAGAATTAAGTGTCAGCCTCTCACGGGTCTTTTCAAGTGAAACTCTTTCCTTCTCCAATTTTTTGTTCAGTGACTCAACAGAAGCTCGAATATCAGCAAGATCGCTGGTAGTCTTTGAAAGGTTAACCTTAGCTTGTTTAAGTTCCATTAAGATTACTCCAGGAGCTGAAGAGGGATAGGGACCCAAGTCTCCGGTTACACTTCGGTCGCCACATTCAACATTCACGTGATTGTCCTTCTCTTCTTCTGGAGCAGAAAAAACTCCTTTATCGTTGAGACTCGATTCCAAACTCACATTAACTTCACAAGCTTGCTTTTGCAGCTTCAACTTCAGTTCCTCGACGATCGTTTTAGTAGCTTCCAATTCTTTTAGAACATCTAGTGTCTCTCTTTCTTTCAAAATCAGGTCTTTCTCTAGGAGGGTTGCTTGTTGCTCTACTTTTGAAATGTCAACCTCTTCCATTCCCTGTTAAATTGAAGTAGGGAAAGGAATTCAAAGTGAAAATCCTCAGAGCATGAAATGAGACTGGATCAAGGAGAAAACTGCACAAAGAAATTAGCACATAATTCCATTAAATGTCCCCCGTTTCGATCTGTGATCTGTGTTTCCATTGCATTTGCCCCAAAAGACAAGCACCATAACAGTATACGAAAGCACAAGACGACGGTTGTTTTGAGACACATTCAATGACCACCAAGGAAACATCTACATGCCCGAAAGCAAAAGCAACATGAAAGAACAATGTCGAGTGTAAGACGATAGTGCTGCTACAGATAGAATATATCTCATCAACACATGTCCTAAACATTAATCCTCAATGAAACAAACATGAATTTTGCATGGAAATGTTAAAATTACCAAAGGTTGTCTAAAAGCAGGGTTTAGCTGTACCTTAAACCCATAAACCACAACATAAAACCATAAACAGAGCTGCCATAACCAGAGATGCAAAAATAGGCTAATCTCATCATATCCTCACTAGTTAAAGACAACAACTTTATCTGACAACAAAAATACCCATCTAGAAACACTGCGAATTTTGCACCAGAAACATGTGACAGCCTCAAAATCTCCAAGAGATAAACCAAAGGCCCTTCGTTTAAAGCAAAACCCACCAGAGTTTTCTCACAAAGAAAAGGGTCCCGAGTAACAGAAGCAAACCTCAGCCTCAGACGGCTTGTGTTGTACCGGCTTCCAGTAACCCATCCCACCAAATCGACTCACCGCCTCTTTCACTGACTCAAACGGAGCCGACGTGTCGATCTCCGCTCTCAAACTCATCAAACCTGAACCACGCTCCACCGCCGGTTGACCCATATTCGATCCCGAGTCACAGACCCCGGAGTCCATACTACTTGACTCAAGCAGAACAAGCAAAGCACCTCGGGAATGTGAAATGAAGGGAAGACCAAAATGGGTTTCGAAGAAGATAAGTAATTGACGATAAGGGTGGGGTATTTGTAGAGATACAAAGTGACTATATGACTGGAAAGTGCTCGTACTTTGTACAGAGACTTCAACATACACATAGAAGAGGGAAACAAGTCCAAACTCCAATGTCACTCCCCTCCCTAAAAGTATACGTTAGGACATTTCTCATTTACGGAAATGCCCCTTTGCTTGTGTTCGAAAGTGTGACAATGGAGGAGGAAAAAAGGGTTTGGTGTAATGATGTCTTACTCTTCGCTTTTGCTAATGATGAAGCGACCGTTGCGAAGCGAAGAATTGAATTGGGAAAGTTCAGTTCTTGTTTTAAATTGCTTCTCTCAACGGACAGCATCTGAAAGCTTGGACACTGATTGGTCCTGTTGTCCAAGATACAGCAGGAAGAAAGGTGCATAACAGTTTATTGTTATGTTTAATCAGTAACTAAACATTCTTCTATCATTCAAAAACATTCCTCTTTGTAATTAATCTATGGAAAATGGATAATTAGGCATAAGCATGATCCTGGTTGGTTGAGAACAAAGACCGTACACATGGTGTGAGACAATTAGGCGTAAGCATGATCCTTGTCGGTTGAGAGGAAACTCGGAAAGTCCATGCTGTATTATTTCTATGACGTGACATAAATTGTGTAATTGCTCTAATTTGATTTTGATGATGAACTTTGTTAAAATCAATTTAATAGAAAATAATATAAAAAGCATTTGAATGTGAGGAAAAGGCAAGACCCACGTATTAATAATGGATCACTCGCCGCTGATGCAGGAAAGAATGATTTCTGAATGTGAGGCAAAGGCAAGACCCACGTTATTAAGAATGAGTCATTCGCTTATGCAATAAATATCGGATAAAAAATAAATAAAATTAAAAAATTTTGTTTTTATTTATTGAAAATTATTAAATAAAAATTAATTGATTTATTTTAGTTAATAAAAATAAATTAATTTATGAAAACTAGTCGATTATTAATAAACTAAGAAGTCAGTCGACTATTTAACTGTCAATTAAAAAAATAACTTTTTATAAGAGCTTCATATATTAGCTTGTTTGGTAACATAAAAATAAAAAGTACTTTTAATTTTAACTATATTTTATTTTTTAATAAAAATTATGTATGAGTATAAATATCATTTAAAGTATATTAAATAATATGCAAAATACAATATATTAATTATTATATAATGTTAAACCATATGAAACATAAATAAAAATATATCTAATCAAATCTTTTATATAGATTATAACATAAGTAAACTAATATCGAAAATAAATATTAAAATATATAAAAATAAAATAATATTATATAAATCTCATAATAAATATTCAAGTTGAGTAAATAGTTAAATATATAATAAACAGGAAGATGAGTTGTGGAGATTGTGAGAATTATATGTAAAACATAAATATAAAGGGGACTAAAAATAAGGTCATTAATTTATCTGAAAAATCAACTTGAAAAAACTCTTTTTTGAAAAGTTCCAAATTTGAGCTTCTTAAAAAGCTTTATTTTAAATTCCAAAAAAGTCATTTCTATTAAAAAAATATTTTTAAATTTTACGGTCAAACACTCGTTAAGCCGGTACAGATTTTTAATCATTGTTGTTTAAGATAAGTCAAATGAACGGAGAGATGCTTAGGCTTAAGTAGAGATGACAACAAACGGATCTTAAATTTTATAATGTTAGAGTTTATTTAGATTTTAAGTATATTTAAAAAGTTTAATCTCATTTGTTAAAAAAGATATTTAGCTCCGATGTTAGTCTTAAGTTTGATTCTTTTAAGTTTTTTTTTTTTCAGTACAAAGAGAAAAACTGAAAAACTAGCTTAACGCTCTAGCGAACAAAACTCCGCGAGCATCTTGTTGGAGAAACTCCTGGACGTTTAACGGAGGCATCTGGAGGATATGTAGGCCTGGACGGAGAAACCCGGCGAGGGCTGCCAAACTGTCGGCACACTGATTTCCTTCCCGAAGGACATGATGAAATTGAACCGCCCATTCTCGGCGGACCAGATCTCAGATACCTGCAACTAAAAAAGGATCACCTGTAAGCACAAGATTCGGGTCGGATGAAATAGGACTTGGTTCATTGATTTCGGATCAAGTAGAATTGGACTGATTTAGACTCTGATTTTTTCTTCCATCCCTAAGATTGAAGTTCTGAAGCTGAACAGGGTAAGAAATCAAACCTAACCTGATCTCTGGGGCTAAGGTACGGCTCGTCTCCATTAACTAGCTTCAACATCAAGCCACAGGGAGGTCCACTATGACAACAAAAGGGAGTATGAGGACCTTCAGTTATGGAGACCACTGTCTATTTCTTCTTTATGAGACAGCTCAGAACCAGCTTTCCACTCTTCTCATGGTTAAAACCATCCATTCCATGAAAGTATGCTCAAGTTTCTGCACATATATAAAGATCAAGGATCAAAGACACTGTAGATATTTTTAAAATTGAACTAATAATACTTTAAACCATGATAAAATTATACTTTTATTAGTTTAATAATTGGATCGTCAATTTAGTTCGTGTTAATTAGTTTATGTACTGACACGATCAAACAATTTGTATCCACGAAATATTGATATAGTTTAAAAAATAATTTCTTCAAAATTTTGTATAAAAATCAATTTGCAGAAAATTTTTAAGAAATTGAGAAATATAAATTTGTATTGTTATTTATAATATAATATTATATTTTAACATATTTAAAATTATACTAACAACACTATAAGTGCTTGCTTGGTTGAGCTTTTAGAGAGTGAATAAACTTTTTTTTACCATAAAAGCTTTTTTTTAAATGTGTGTTTGGCTGTAAAATAAAAAAATTATTTTTTAGTAGATATAACTTTTTTGGCAGCTAAAATACAACTTTTTAAGAAGCTCAAATTTGGAGATTCTAAAAAAAAACACTTTTTCAGTAGATTTTTCAAATCAATTAATGAGTCTAATTTTTAGTCTCTTTTATCCTTACGTTTTATACATAATTCCCACAATACCCATAAACTCATCTTTACATTTATTTTGGGAATTATATAATGTTATCTGGCTTTTTTATAATCCATATAAAAGATTTTGTTAGATATATTTTTATTTATGTTTTATATGGATTAAAATTATATAATAATTAATATATTATAATTTGCGTATTGTTTAATATACTTTAAATAATTTTTATATGCATAAATAATTTTTATTACGAAATAAAATATAGTTAAAATTAAAAGTACTTTTTACTTTTATGTTGTCAAACAGCCTACTATATAAAGTTTTTTTAAAAAAACTTTTTTTTGAAATAACGATCAAATAATCAATTGATTTCTTAAAAAAGCTTTTCTATCAAAAGCTTTACTGAAATAAGTTTATCCAAACAAACACGCACTAAACCATGATAAAATTAAGCTTCCATTTGTTTAGTAATTGAACAGACAATTTGCTTATTTTTGTGGAATCCATCTTGATATTTATGTCGATTTTCTAATTTTCAATTCGATTTATATAAAATTTATAGATATTTCATATTATGTGTGCATTACATAAAATTAGAAGCAAGTGGTAGTTCTTCAATCCTCGTGTACATATAAACCGCAGAGCAGTATCAACCCAACAAAAAAAAAAAAAAAAGAGGTTTTTCATCAGCTTCCATTAAAGAGCTAGCACTCCTACTCCTTCCTACTCACAGTCTCTTACACGCTCGTTTCTCCAAGAAAGAATGTTTAAAGCAACAAGTCCTGACCTTCCACTTCCTCAGAAATCTTTCCGAATCAAGGAAGAAGACAACAAGTTCTTCTCCAGAATGCTGTCCAAAGAAACCTCCATAGCCAATCCTTCTTTTAGAGTCTACTATGATGGAGTCTCCGTCGCAGTCCCATTCGTGTGGGAGTCTCAGCCTGGCACTCCTAAGTGCATTAAGTTCGGTGAAAAAACACTCCCTCCTCTAACCCCACCACCTTCTTACTATTTCAACACCGACACAGATCATCGTCCCATCAAACATAAGCACTCAAGGTATAATCTTTTTCACTTTCTGTTCCCAAGAATCCGTCTCAAGAAGAAGTCCACTGCTTTGACACGTGACACAAGTCCCAGTTTAGACTCCACTCCGTCACCATCTCCATCGTCTGCTTCTTCTTCATGGTCTTCTTTGATCTCGTGCAGTTCTCGACGAATTACTTCAAGAAAGTGTCACCACCGAAGCCGGCGATCTTCGTTCGACTCAGGAGCGTATAGTTATGAATACCCTTCTTCTGGATCACCAACTTCAACTCTGTGTTTCGGCGTTGGTAAGTGAAAAACAGATGGTGTGCTTCGTCGCGAGAATCCTATGTTTGGTCGTCGAGAAGACACTGTTCATTCCTTGTAGTTACGTACTTGTATCTCTGGATCGGGTCTGAATCAGATTCATGTTTTAGTCTTTTTCTTTTTTTCTGGTCTTATCCTTGTAAAAGCAGTTCCTTGAACTATCCTTCCTTACTAAAGAACATGTACTGTGGTGTTGAATGTGATGTGTTATAGACAGTAACCAGTTTGGTCTTATGATGTATCTGTTAAGATTCATAATTAAGAGAATTATATATTTGAAAATAGCTTTTAATAGACACTTTGACGACATCTCATCCTTTTTAATATTCCTTTTAATCTTTTGATGTGTTCATCAATGTTTAATGAATAATTTAAAATATCTCCTTTTTAAATGTGAAATTAAATTAAAACTTGGTCAAAAGTCATTAATTACTAGAGACTGACTAATGATTATTTTAATACTCCAAATTCATATTGACTTAACCACAACTCTAATTCAAATTTAAGAAAATAAAAAGTTCAAAATAAATTAGTTAATAAATTGATTATTAGTCTATTTTTATAAAGTTATGAAAGTTTATAAACCTTTCCTGTCTCTTTTTTATATAAAATAAATAAATTATACCCATCTCTCCAATTTTCACAAAATTGATTTGCCCTCTTTTTGAATGTAAATTCTTTAAATTGAATGCGTACAATATGTAGGTGAAATGTTGGAAAAACTTTTTCAATAGGTTTGGCAAATTAAGTGTTAGAAAGTGTTGTGTCAGGAATCCCACATCGGACAACTATGAAAGCATTCAACAATTTATAATAATATGCAAACCTCCCCCTCTTGAGCTAGTTTTTGGGGGTGAGTTAGGCACTTTCTAACATGGTACCAAAAGCTAGCTCTGATACCATGTTAGAAGTGCAAACCTCCCCCTTTTGAGCTAGCTTTTGGGATAAGTTAGGTACTTCTAACATAGTATCAGAGCCAACTTTTAGGGGTGAGTTAGACATTTTCTAACATAGTATTAGAGATAGTTTGTCTCGATGGTTTGGAGAGGTGCCCGGTTATGTCTCTTTGCCTAATATGTTCATCAGATGTACAGTCCTGCTCTGGACTGAGGGGATATGTCAGGAATCCCACATCGGACAACTATGAAAGTATTCAATAATTTATAATAATATGCAAACCTCCCCCTCTTGAGCTAGCTTTTGGGGGTGAGTTAGGCACTTTCTAACATTAAGTCCGATCCGACTCAAATTGAAGTTAATAAATCTGGGTTAGATTAATCCATCTTCGAGTTAAGTTGGGTTTATCTAAAACTTAATCCAATCTTAAAATGATATTATTATAGTTTAACTTTTCATAGTAACATTTAGGTAGAGGGAATACGGCACAGGATATTTGAAGCCGTTACTTCCACTCACTGTGTGATGATTTAATGCAAAAGAGGGACGATGTGTACAGTTACCTACCTGGATATTGAGGCTTAATGGTTGTTCTTAGAAGAAGGAAAAGCTCCTATTCGCTTCTGAGACATTACATAACTAATCTGATGATTCACCGACTGTTTATTAAATGCATAACAGTTGCATATATGCTTTGTTCCTGTCCTATACCTACCTAAACTAACTGTCATTATTGCATCAGATCTTGATTATAATGTCCAACAGGATATTAGTAGTAAACCAATAGGTTTCAGGGAAAGTTCTTAGATAGCAGGAAAACAAACATATATACCATATTCTTAATTTTGGCTGTAGTTTGGTTTGAGATTTAAGAGTGTCAAGAGTTCGAGTTCAGACAGACTCAAAAACAACTTCAACTCGGATTTAAGAAAGTCAATTACTAAAAACTATAATTATAATAAACTATGACAACAATATGAATTGTAACCAAAACACATTTGCTATACCAAGTGGACGTAACTCAATCAATTAATATTCCTAGTACCAGTAGCTAAGGAGTAAAGAAGCAAAGAGACAAAGCAGATATGGTACGGACAAGATTTTCTCTTTTGTTGGTCATTCAAATGACGGCAACTCAAGAACCTTAACAGAAAGAAGACGCTTGGACAGACAACCATGTCCAACTTCCCAACACTTCAACATTAAGCTTCATTTCTTTGCTGAAATTGTCGGCAGTTTTGCTTTTAGCGACTTCGAGCGTGTTTCTTCGGATGTTACATGCGACTATGTCTTGTGTAGCTAACCAATCAGATAATTTAAGTTCTATTTTGTATATACATGGCATCAGGATTTAGGTCCAAACCCAACCCCTCTTAGTATGAGTTTCGTCCAAAATTTAATTAAAAACTTGAATTTGAGTTCACGGACTTCTCAAAATAATAAAAAATAAGGGGGTGGTTGGTTTGCGAAAAGTAACGGTAAGGTCATCTCCAACCAACACACTAAAACACTAAATTTAGTGTTTTGGTGCAAAAAATTCACTCCAAGAAAAGCACCAAATCTTAACATTAAAATGGTGCAATGAATAGTAATGTACCAAATTTGGTGTGTTACTATTCATTGCACCATTTTGGTGTTAAAATTTGGTGTCTTTCTTGGAGTGATTTTTTTGCACCAAAACACCAAATTCATGCACTAAAAGTTGTAAAAAGA
>JAOSBP010000005.1:1237292-1247934 GCA_027563825.1 Erythroxylum mucronatum
GATAATGGCATGTTAGAGTGAACATAAATCCAACTTAACATGGCATCATCTAACATAATTTAAAAGTCATCAAATTAGAACCATTCCTTGCATTCATTGTCAAAAACTCACACTGTATTCATTAAACAAAAGCTTACACTGTATCCATTAACAAATATTTACAAAACCTTATACAAGTTCTAGGAATACTACAAAACATAAGCTACAACTCTTCTGATGT
This sequence comes from Erythroxylum mucronatum, assembly GCA_027563825.1. NCBI lineage: Eukaryota > Viridiplantae > Streptophyta > Magnoliopsida > Malpighiales > Erythroxylaceae > Erythroxylum > Erythroxylum mucronatum. The sequence goes on from JAOSBP010000005.1 coordinate 1,237,513, forward strand.
CAGCTGACAGACCTCTGAGCCATAACTTAATCCAAAGGGTTCCTTTAGTCCAGTCTAAGGAACTAGGTCTCCTGTTTCGTATCTGAAAAGTCACAATGCAATTTTTATGAGTTTTACTAACTCAATGAGTAAACCATCATTGATGATTTCACCCAGGTCAATCACACAAGATCACATAATTCACATAAAATCATTCAGATCTTGTATAATCCAAATACATACACTACCATGACAAATCATGATATCATTGCGAATAAGAACATGTGTGTGTGTGTGTGTGTGTGTGTGTGTGTGTGTGTCAATACAAATGCATATGAGACTCCACACTCGTTATTATTGTTGTGACCAAGTGCCTTTCACATATGGATACAAACACTAGCCCATTAGGCTCAGTCAGAAACATATATCACGGAGCAAAACTCTACGCACAGACAGAAATCACGAAGCAAGCTCTACGTGAAGAAAACTGAGCTCAAAGCTCTATCAAACTGGCTACTCTGGTCACAACGCTTTTAACTGAGCATGCATTTTATCAAATACATAAATTACAGAATTTACCATGTCTAATAGTCATAAATGATGCATAATCAGAATCTCATAATCATCGGACCTAAGTCCGGCATTTAACTTTCGTTGAGAATTCAAATATCATACAGAGTTTCGCAACAATTCATAACAATTCCAATACATACCCAAATATTAAACTCCTCGGACAATTCATGTCCAAAATTCAGAACACAATCAGTACATATCAAATTCAATTAGTAATTCTCATTCACATACAAGTAGCACTTCCAATGATATTCACATGCATCGAACGCCTCGTACAATTATTGTCCAGAATTTAGTACACAATTTAGTACACATTCATCAATATCAAATTCAATTCAGTAATAAACAAAACAAATCAAAGTTAGACCATCTTAGGCTACTCACAGTACACTCCAATATGCTATTGCCTGGATGGTCCAGCAATGTCTGACTAGCGTCTAATATGCTCCTCTATATCATACAAAACACATTTACATATATCACAATTTTGCACAAATGTATAAGTCTTTCTTTATGCAAATCAATGTATAGACAATATGCACAATGCATGTTCAATGACAATTTTAGGTATCTTATTGAGATTTTGTCACCATATCATTTAGATAGCAAAACCCTCATCAATATAATTTGTACTTAGGGTTTGGACCATAATAAAATAATGTGAAACTAATTTCATAACCTAATTGATCATTTCAGATTTTTTGCTTATAATATGCTTTCAGGTCAACTTTACATAATTATTCTAGTAAGGTAAATGACAAACTTAGGCAATAGTTCCTTCTAGAAAGTTGTTCTTCAATGTCTTAAATTTCTAATGATATCAAAATGGTACAATTTGACTCATTATTTTATGAGTTATGCTCAAAATACCACAGACTGTGTACATTTGAAATTTTGGCTAATGCATGATCATGCATTCAAGTTGTACAACGCATATCTCTTAATTCTAATATCAAAAAATTACAAAATATATACCAGTTTAAAGCTAAGAGAATAAGCTACAACTTTGGTGTAGACACCTTAGCAGTTTATTCAATAACAATAGGACATGATTTCTGTCCCTAGTAGTGCTACAACCTAGCCAAGACTTAGTTTTATGCCAATTTTGAAAGTCTTAAGGACAGAATTAAAATTTGACTTCTTCAAGAAAGTTGTAGACATATATCTCTAGTTTAATATGAATAAGAATCAAATCATTTAGAAATCCACAGATCAAGTTGTAATCAGAATACTGAAGCATGTTCATGAAAATTCTCCAGTTCATAACATTCCAGCAGACTTCCATACTTTCATCCTATCAATCATTTCCAAACCAATTCAGATAGCTCTAAATTTTTATGGAGAGAAAGAAAAATGTCTTAGGAATCTATTGGTTTAAGTTTAAAGTCATTTAGAAGTCGGATGAAAAAGTTGTAGCCAAAAGACTTAAAGTTGTTCAATAAAATACTTCAGTTCATAAACTCATACATGCAAACCATCACCTTTTCTCCCTCTAAAACGCAAATCTTCATCTTCTTCACTGAAAACCCATATTTTTTTTCCACATTTCTACTCTCTTTTTTTCCATTCCAAACTTATAAATTCTGCATTACTACACCCGTTACAATTTCTAAACAGATCAAATGTGAGTCTATATGGTAATCACCAACAACCCGAAATCTCTCATTCACCTTCTCTCTCTACTGCGTTTTTTAAACTTCTACACTTTTATATTTTTGTCTTCCCTCGTCACTCCACGTTTTTCTATCATCTTAACCCTTCTTAAAACACAACACCACATTGCTCTATGTTCTCTTTAACTTTAACCTCAGTTAAACCCATTACTAACAATACCTAAATATTTACGCATGCACAACGAAAAACTGAGCATGTTCATCAACTTTTCTGCATATTTGATTCTGCACATCATTTAGTATCCAACAACAACCTCATTTCATCATAAGTTTATCATTTTATCGACTCTATATAACGACCTCACCTACATCGTCATTTAAATCCATTTCTACCAATATGCAACAGATTAACATACTGTATGTACAGTACAAAATAAACCTTCTGCGTATTTATCAGTACAAAACATAGTATATTTTATACATCAATTTTCATAACTCTGTATCATTCTCATAATCAAAGACCATTTCCATACATAACCTAACTCATTTCCTAGCAAACTCACCTACTGTTCATATAGCTCATCTAATCAACACTATCACTGAGCTACTTCTTACACAACTCATGCATGCATTCACTGCTAAACTGTAAAATATCGTCAAAATCACAGAACCTAAAACCTTAAAATTTGACTTACTTGATTTAACAAGCTTTCGGCTATGTTAGTGAATTACGTGTATATGGTAAACAACAATTAAACTCCCTATCAACAGACTGTCAGTCTTACTCTGGTATCAGAATCAATATCCACGCTTTCCCACAGACCAAGTTGGTGTTTCAGATTGTTTTTGTCTAACAATACCTTCGGTGTAAAGAAACAACAACAGATGAATCAAGTTCTTACTCTACGTGGCTTTTTGCATGTTTGATACGTATAATTGTTTAACACTGCCAATTGTCACAATTTAACTGGTCTATTTATTTTTCTTAATCCAAAAAACCCCCCAATTTTTCAGAAATTTTCACAAAATTCACCAAAATTTTGAAATAATCTAAATGTTCTCCAAATAAATTTTGAACTCAAATAATTCACAATTCACATTTTAATTGCATTTTTAACAATCAATTATACCTGAAAATGTCAACGAATGCATATACAAATAATTGTAATATGCAAAATCAATAATATCGTGTATGTGTATGTCACATTATGCATAAGCATGGATTAGGCTTCCTAATTTCTCATTAATCTCTAATAAACACCATTTAAACCCTAATTCAAGTGATAGGATGTTAAAAAATTGTGTTAAATTCTTTAATTTTTTGAAAAAGAAAAGTGGTTTATGTATAAAAAATTCTTATTTGAAGAACAATTATGAATAATTATATATATAACTAAAGGGAAAGGGGTTTTACTACTCATTAGCATACGATGTGTGTATGCTAATGATATGCATGTGAATGAAATGCATTTCATAAATGTTAAAATGATTTGACTCATATGCAATAATCTAAGGTTCTAACTCTTAATACGGAAAACAGGCCATTACATTTCATCAATATATAAGACTAGAAAGATAAACTTACTCATACTAACCTTTAGATATATACACCGGTCAACAGTATTTTTCATAAATCCAAATGAAACAATAGCATCATTGAACTTATGATACCATTATCAAGAAGCTCGTTTCATATATTGACTTATTCAGTTTACACACCATATATTCCTTTCCAGCCTCTATGAACCCTGATGGTTGATCCATATAGACTTCTTTATATAAATTCCCATTCAAAAAGACAATTTTGACATCTATTGGGTGCAACTTCATATCATAATGACCCAAAAAAGCTATAATAATTATGAGTGAATCCTTCTTAGAAACTGGTGAGAAAGTCTACTATAATTAATAATATCTTTTTAGTAAATTCTTTGGCAATTAATCTAGTCTTATAACGTTCTACATTAGAGAGTCATGTGTAGTCTTAAAGACGCACTTATAACCAACTTTATTGTAATCTTTTGGCAATTCCACAGTCAATAACCACTGAATGTTCTTACATAGTTTCTTTTCATATGGATTATAATACCTAAATTTTGTCTAGTAACTCCAAACTTACACGCGCCTTAAATTAGGTTTAATTCCAGTCCACAATTCAAAGGGAGTATTTAGAACTGCCTTACTATGAAACCTTTTCAATAAGTACATAATAGTTTTTAGGGGGCGGTTGGTCCGTATGAGGGAATAGTAATAAGAATGAGAATAAATATAATGAGGAATAGGAATGGATATTATCATTATAATTATGATGGTTAGTTAAGAAGAATGAATGATTACCATCATCATTGATAATGGTTGGTTTGCAAAAAATATTGAGAAATAAAAATTTATTATATTTTAATTTATTATATTATAATTAATTAAGTACAATATATTAACTAATTAATTATTTTTTAAATTAAATTACAATATATTAACTAGTTAATTAATTAATAATTAATTATAATGTAATTAATTAATTATAATTTTTAATTAATTAATTAATTCCAATATTGTAATTAATGAATGAATTATATTTTAACTAATTATATTGTAATTAATTAATTAATTAATTATACTGTAATTAATTATATTGTAATTAATTATAATGTAATTAATAAATATTATTATTGTAATTAATTATAATTTAATTAATTAATTAGTATTAAAAATATTTTAAAAAATAGTCAATGCTGAGAAATGAATTTCATTATTCTACTAAATGGAGGGTATAGAGGATTCTCCAAAAGTGAGATATCAAACTATTGCTCCTATAATGATAATCAACAACTAACCATTTACTTTTCATTCTTTACCCATGAATCCCTTTTCAAACTCATCAACCGAACACCCTCTAACATGCAATCGAGTCGTGATAAAAAGTCTTGATATCAAAAGAGGTGTGAAATTAAAAGCTATTTGAAGAAGTAAGTTTTTAATAGGAAAAAGTGTGGTGTTATTCGTTAAAAATTTTAATTATTTAACTTTTTGGTTTAATTATTTAACGTGTCAGTTTGATTTATTTTAATAATTCTTGTCGTTAAAAATTGATCAATTTATTAATTAATCGGTCAATTTTGTTAAATTGATAAATTTTTATAAACTAAAATAAATTAACTAATTTTTATTTAATAATTTCTTTTTTAATTAAACTTAAAAGGAATACGCAAAGATAATTTTTTAATCATATTTTAAATTATGTTATTTTATTAATTTTTAGTTGGTGGCATAAAAAAGTTTACTTAAAATTTTTGAAAAACATTAACTTATTTCTACTTATTCCATTAAATTTCATATATACATTTATACATTTATAAAGAGTTTATATCAATATCTTAGTGCCGTTAACACGTGGGTCCTTTTGATGCCATTACCAAGTACAAACGTTCCAAGAATAAAGAAAGATGTCATGATCATGACTAAATCATGTCCTAATCACAAAATAATTATGAAATCTTAGGGTTGATCCATTGTCTCCTCTCTGATCGATCGAATCATTTGCTTGAGGTTCCTTCGCTGATACTAAGGAGTAAAAAGTGTAAACACTGAAATCTATGATATTTATTACTATGATTTGAACTACAAATGAAACATCACTTAAGTGATGAACCAGAATAGCAAGAGCAACAACCTGCAGAAGTCACAGATTAAACAATGATGCTGTACCGACAAATTAAACAATCCCAGAATATATCTTACGAGACACTTGACATGAAGTTCTGCAACAAATCCAACATCCTAACCATTGGCTCTAGGATTTGAGCTATAACTCCTTACAAAGGCCATCTATTGAGCCATCATTGAAGAGAGCTTGATCTCAGTGAAGAAGTCCTTTTCTCTTCAACAAGTTGCTGAAGTAATCAACCTCAAATTTCGCAGGTTTCAAACACACAGGGGAGGGTTGGAGTCAAATCCTGACACTGGTCATATTTTTCTACTCTCACGACCAAATTCACTTGACCAACCTTTCCTTCTGCATAAATCGACCCATCAATCAAAATCCCTTCTTTTTCGTATCCTTGAAACAATTCGTTCATACCCCTCCAACCCTCCATCCTTGCACAATACACCATTTGTCTGCATCTCCACCTAAACCGTATCTTAAGTACCATTCTCCGACCAATCCTACCAGCTTTTTACACAACCCCCTTTGATGAAACAATCACGTGAAACGGTGAAAGTATACAGATACTAAAACAGTATGTTTTTAGTGAGAAAACCGGCGAGCGAAAGATTTTCACTGCAAAATGCTTCATTTCTCAGCCCCTGAATTGTCGATCCTAACCACGAAGTTCAAACACGTCGACCCGATTTGACCCTCACCCGATTCGACTTGACCCGACTCGATCCGGCCCGTATCAGCCCGATCAGGAAAAAGTTCCACCAACCCAACTCTAAGTAGGCCCAACCCAATTTCTTCCTGGACTCCATGTCTCTCCGACAAAAAGTCCCCAGTAAACTTAATATTACGGAACACCCAATTCAAATCAGCAAACCCCACACCCAACCCGACCCTAATCACATCAGCCCGACTTGACCCGATCCAACTGGATCCAACCCGACTTGACCCGATCCTGAAAAGTCCGACCCACCTTCTCCCTCCCGACTGATCCACCATTGGAACTAGGTACAGAGCTTGCAAGAAAAAGAAGAAGAAAACTACATTAAATCCAACAGGTATCACTCGAAGAACATAAACCCTATCTCCTTCATTACAAATCTCTAATCTCACACCTTTATTTCTCAAAATCTCGACTCAAATAACAATGGCAGAAACTAAAAAAAAGGTTTTACATCTGTACTAAAAAATAGTTGAAGACTCAATTGGCTCTCCTGCAATTGGTTCTGATCTGTCCACTCGTGCCAGTAAGTGGGCTAAGGTTTCCCATCTTGACCATGGCATTAGCAAAATCAGTTGTGAAGGTTCCTGAATTGGCGGCGTAAGTGTTAACTTGAGAGTTGGTCGAGCCGCCACTGAAGAGCTGCTGGTCGGAGTGAAGGAGACCTCTTTGGTTTAACAGGTTGGTGAAGTAAGCATTATCGAAGGTTGTCGGGCTAGTGGCGTCGAGAGGAGCGAGGTTGTTGTCGCCACCGGAGAAAGGGCAGTTGGCTCTTCTGGTGGCCGCAAAAGTGGAGAGGATGTTGGTTTCGTTGTAGATTCTGGTCCTGAAACTGGTGCACCTTGCTTGGCCAATGGTGTGAGACCCTGAGAGAGCCACCATTTCATTAGCAGTGAAACCTTTGTTAGAGAAGGAAGTGATGAGGCCGCTGAGATTGAGAGTCGGGGCTGGGATGTTGTTGATGACGGCACTGAAACTTGCAGAGGCTGAGTCTCTTCTTCCCAGCTGAACTGTCCAACTGGGTCCACCCAACTGCAATTAGATCAACAACGGTTTAACGACATATCATTGGGTTGTAACTTTCTATCTAACCTAAAGAGTAAAGCAATATCTGCTTACAGCAACGACGGAGTCACGAGCAGCAACAGCCAATATATCAGCACAAGAGACGACAGCAGGGCACAATGTCTCGACTTGTGTCTTAATTGTATCAATTACATCGAAACCTCTGGCTGAGTTATTGTTAGGAGCTGCTGTCTTCTCCCCTGTAAATGTGGAGTTATCATCCAACAGTATAGATGCATCACACCCCTGTGTCACACCAAAAAAATAATAATCAATTTATTATTTTTTAATAATAAACTTCATATTTTGTTTAATTGATCACATATATAAGGAGAAATAATATTTTAAATCTAAAATTTTCGACTTTTGCATATTAATTATTAAAAATATTGATTAATGAATTATTATTTTCATTTAAAAATAAAACATAAAAAAATCAATTGACGACTCAAATAATTTTGGTTTTTTAATTTTAAATGTTAAATTTATTTGATATAAATAAGTTTAAATTATATAAAGCCAGAAAATTATATTTAAACACTTAATATTTGATTTATATTATTTAAATTTTTGAGTAACGTCATAATAATGAGTAAAATATTAGATTTAAAATATATATTATTACGTAAAATATTACAAAATAGACTGATATTTTGTAAAAGAAAGTAACATGAAAAACATGCAAAAATGCACCCAAAAAAGAAAAAAGACGGATGAGGACTGAGGGCTGAGGACGTTAATGGAAAGAGGAGGGGGGTAAAAGAAAAGACAAAGTAGCAAAAAGACTTGCATTAACAAAGCAATCATGGAAATGGAGTCGGAGAAGAGATGCTCCCATGCGAGCCTCATTCGTGACCGCCGTGTTCACGGCGGTTCTAATGGTGGACAGGACGTTAGGACAAGTTGAGTTATAGAAAGTGGGAGATAGTTGTGCAGAGGCTATTCGGATTCCGATCAGAAACATAAATGTCCCTAGTCGGTAAATGAAGGAAGAGGACAAAGAAGACATGATCAAGAAGTGATGCGTATCTGTTCTTGGAACAAAAGATTAGATTAGACGGAAGAGAAAGGGTTGGAGCCTGGAGGTGCTGAGAAGATTGAAGAATCCATATTTATAAGGGCTCAAGCTAGGATTGATTACGCCATTTTTCTGGTAGTTGTTTGAGTCAAAGGCTATAAAACAAGAAAACGCGAACAACGTATAAAAATATGCGTACATAGGAAATGAATTGTTCAAGGAAGATGGAGGAGGTCATGTGTGAACAGTAAAAGCTTAAATTGTAAAGCAAAGTATAGCTGTAAAACGATTGACTTGTCAACTTCTCCACTTGCGAATATCATATTGAGCAATGGGTCATATTTACAGCAACCATTGTTACTTTCCGAGTATGTTCCGGATAGATTAACTGATTAGAAGCACAGACACGGATATGAACATGGACATGAACACGGACACGGAACACGATATAGATATGGATATAGGAACATACCAATTTTTAAAATTTGGTGAACACGGGCACGGCATATATATATATTATAAAATTTAAAATTAAGAAAAAAAATTCAGAATTTATAATAAGATATATATTGATTGATGTATTTCAAGATTTCCAACATCTTGATAGTTCATACATATTTAATACTTTATAAGCCCCTCTCAAAAAATATGGAGCATATATTCTATGGAGCATATATTTCATTAAGTAATGTCCGAGCGATCTCCAGACGTGTCTGAGCTGTGTCCACCGTGTGTTAGTGAGTGTCCGACATAAATACATGTCCGAATACGCAAACACGGCTCTATTTTACCGTGTCCGTGCTACATAGGTTTAGTGCATATAATACTTTGTAAATCACACAGTTAATGTTGGGTTGAGTTAGACTCGTTAAAGCATGAGTTTGAACTCCAGAAAACTGGTTCGGTGTTGAATATTCGAGTTTGAACATAAGATGAGGTGAAGCAGATCAAAACAACTGTTCAGCCGACGTAGGTTAACACGTTACCATGCCTAGAGGTAACTAATATTAGCAGACTCAACGTACTTCCGCTTTCTACATAGATGTCACACATTAAACCCTATAAGGGTTGCTAGGTGTCCTGAATTCCGTTTACGTGCACTCATCATAATGTTTCAACTTTTTACGTGTGTGATCTAAACATAGAGTATATCTATCCTTCTGTTCACATTATTGGTGGTGACTTTGTGCTGGCCTCTCTATCGCTGTCCTGTCAACTTCTATTTGACACTAACGTAAAAACGCGTTTGTTCGGATCGGACACTAATTTAAGACCTAAGATTCCTGCATGCATATTGACGTTTTAACGAATTAAAAGTAAGAAAACGCTGAAATTGTTCACCAAAGTCAATGAATATAAACATGAGAAGATAACAAACCGTCCTTTTGGATTTTTACAAGGAAAGGCGCAACTGAACCGGGTCCAAAACACATCATCGTGTCGGTGGAAGCATGATCTTCCAAGCTCTTGAAGGAAAAGAAAAGGGTTTTGATGTGTCTCAACATTATTACCAAGCTGAAAGTGATTATTTTCGGATCATGTCTCGCAATCAATTAATTAATTTTTTTATAAAATTTTAATTTAAAGAATGAGATTACATTATGCCCTATTTGGTTGACGGGAAAGTAAAGTGAATTTGGAATATGATTTCTCGAAAAATAAATCTATGGAAAGTAAAGATATTCACATGTTTGAATACTTATAAGAATTCTAATAGGAAAGTTGGGTGGATTCTTATTATAGTGTTTGGTATGCAACAGTATTTTATGGAATGTAACTTAATTTTGACTTGTGT
>JAOSBP010000005.1:1248034-1260335 GCA_027563825.1 Erythroxylum mucronatum
AAGTGTTAAAAATGTTTGGTTAGTGAGCAGGCTTTGAAGTGGCATGGGGATAGTGAAAATCCCCATGTCCGTTAAACAGACACGCATGTCCATTTAACGGACAATCTCGGGTGAAATAGTGCCCATTTGCCACTATATGTCCGTTGGACGAACACGCATGTCCGTTTAACGGACAGTCTCGGGTGAAATAGTGCCCATTTGTCACTACATGTCCGTTGGACAGACACGCATGTCTAACGGACAGTCTCGGGTGAAATAGTGCTCATTTGTCACTACATGTCCGTTGGACGGACACGCATGTCCGTTTAACGTTCACTCTCGGGTTAAAATGGCCTCCAAGCTCAGTTCATGTCCGTTTAACGGACATGCAGTGGGAAGCATATTTTCAAGTCTTTCTTGAGAGCAGATTTTAGTTTTGAAGTTGGACCAGTATGCACCCACCATTAATGTAGTTTAGCAGCAAGACTCACTTTTCAGGTTTCAGCAAGGCTTAGGTCTCAAGAATGGGTGTCAGCAAGGCTCATGTCTCGGGACCGTTGGGCTCCGAAAACGAGGTCCGACATATTCTCTGCAATGGATGATGTTTCACTCAATTTTTTCTCAAGTAAATCATTCTTCATTTTTGATTGTTCACTAAGTGTAAGTAAGGCTTCTTCTACAATATTAGAATGTGTCTTCTTTGCCTTTTTGTTCTTAGGAGACTTCTTTCTCTTAGACGTAGAACTTTTATCTTGATCTTCTTTTCCATTATACGAGTAATCTTCATCAATATCATTTTCATGTTCCTCTTCTGTACTATTCGTTGGAGATTTAGTTGATGGATGTGTATGCACACCAGTTGCAATAATTTCTCCAAAAATATGACACAAGCCTAAAAATTCCTTACATCATTTTTTCTTGTATCTGTGAGTCATTTTATGCACATATAATCATGAAAAAGATAAAAGAGAATGGATATTATATAATATGATATACTAATAAAACAAAAGACATATTTTACCTTAAATAGATTTTTCCAACATTCATTTGGAGCATTAACTTCACTAGTAAAAGAGTTGTAACCGATTCATGTTTCTTTGAGTAAGTTCTTGAAATTCTTCAATCTGACCCTTAATCCATTATACTTATTCTTCAATTGAATAACAGTATACTCCTTATTGAATTTTGTTTGAAGCCCTGCTTTAATATTCTTCCAACCAGATTTGGAAAAGGTAGTAGTCGTTCAATTTCCCTTCTTCACTTCTTCAACCATCAAGGAGATTAAATACATCTCTATAGTATCATTCCATACCCCATCTTTTTCATTTACTTTCATATAATCATTGTAATCGTTCATATTGTTCAAGGCTTCCATCTCTAAATGTAATAACATATATGTGACATCAATTACAATAATTTTTACAAAGTATTAAATGCTAAATATAGTTTAAAATAATCATGTGACAATCATAATAATTTCTAAAAAATATTTGGTGTCTAAACTTGTACACAAATTAAATTTTCACTATATGTGAAAACCTGGTAGCAAAACCACTACAATAAATCATTTCCGCATTCCTTTATTTCAGCTTCAGCTTAAGGTAATAAGCCACTTCATCAAGATTCACAAGCAAATTCAACTAATGTACAAATGCATTTAATGTTTTAGTTCTCAATGGTTATAAGCAAACAATAAGCTACATGAAGACAAGAATAGGATTATAATAAATAACATTATTACGTGAAGATAAGAATAAGATTCACAATAAATGACGTGAAGAACTTACGTTCAAAGCATTTAATGTTTCGGTTCTTAACAGTTATAAGGAACAACAACTATTATGTGAAAACAAATGAAACACGTCTAAATGTTATCAAGTAAAACAAGTACACAGGCAACAACTTTTGGCTATTATATCCAATAATTAATAGTGTCAATGTGTCACAGGCGAGCGTGGAAACAAGTGCAATAGTAAGATTATAGTAGGAAAGATACAGATTTGAGGGTGTGAGTATGGAATGGGGATGAATACGAACGACGTAGCTTTAATAGAACTTGCGCTTGAAGTGGTCGACGACTTCGGAGTGAGAGGCCATGTGAGGAGGGATGAGGATGTTGGACCAGTACTCTACCCAGTGCGCGTCGTTCTTATAATCGTACGTCGCCGCAGCCATTCTCTTCACCTTCTGCCTTTTTCTCTCTCGTCACCCATCGTCGCCACCAAAGTTATCTTCTTTGCTTTTTTTTCCTCTATAAATGAATGAAAACGAGAGAACCAAGGTATCTTTTGATTCCTCATATTGTCCTGTCAAAACACCAATATCTTTTTATTCCTCATATTCATCAAATCATAACTTGCTAAACTCCCAACAAGCTGATAGCCAGTAACAAAACCCACAAAACCAAAAGTCAAGAATGCGAGGGGGAAGGTAGGAAGAGCAGAGAGAGGTAGAGGTGTGTACAAAAAAAAACTGGATCATCATCGCCATTGAGGCTTGGCCAACTACAATGCTAATAACCCTCCTCCACCTCCTCTTCTTCGACCACCATCAAAAATAGCAGCGGCTCGGACCTACTGTTATGAAAACACACACAAGCAAAGCAACCGGAGAAATTGTAGAAACAATGAACAAGTAATGCTACAGTAACATGCATGGGTACTGTAGCATATTTAAAAAGAGTCATTTTCATTTCTTCGTGCTGTATTATGTAAAGACGATGATCTTCTAAAGCCTAAAAACGTAAGTAATGTTGCAGATATGTGAAGAAATCGTAGAAACAAACAAAACGAATAACAAGCAGATATGAAAGCACACACATATAACATATACGTGGAGAAATTGTAGAAACATAATAATAGAGATATAGTACAGTAACAAGCAACAGAAACAAACACAAATCTGGAGCAATCACCAGAAAAATCGCAGCAAGGCCCTGAAGATGCTGAAGTTGGCGCAGAGAGAAAACTTGTTTTGTGAAAAAAAACTGTTTTATAATAAACGAAAATCTGTTGTGAAATATTAGGGAAACATATTTTTCTGTTTTAGTGAAACAGTTGTAGTTTTTTTTTAAACAACGTAATACAAGAACAATGAACCAAACATGTTTTAATAGGAAGTTTCATTTTTTATAAAAACTACAACAAGAAACGGGAAAAATGAGATAGAAAATTGACTTGCTACCATTGAAGATTTGATGGAGAAAATACAACTATTAATGGTTGCATTGTTGCAAATTTGTGGAAAATTAGGCATCAGTATTATAATCTATTAAACAGTCTCCTAACACAGTCGTCAACCTTTCGTTTGTACGTGATGTCGATACATAAACAGACCTACCATGTATGAAATAATGAAAAACATCAATCATAAAATAATGAAAAAGTAAATGATAACAATGGTAAAGAATATAAATTATCTCAAAAGTTTATTGAATGGAGTCTAATTATTATCAACATAATGTGTCGTCGTCATTATTTAACCTTTCTTTTGGTTATCAACTATCCACATGCCTGTTGTAATGTCAATCTGTCCTTTAATGCTAGATAATGTTCTTAAAATTTCTTTTTTCTTATCCTCTTATATCTTCATAATATCGTTATTCAATGTATTCAGAGTTGGAACCTTAAAGATAGATCAATTGCAGTGAGTTGCAAAACATCCTAAACCTTTTGGCATCAACTATAGATACCGTGTAAGTCACTATAATTTTTTCATACTTATATAGACATATACAAAAACGTATATATGACCATGTATGTTACTTAATTATACTTACACGATCACTTACATGGTGGATATATAACCTTATAAGTTCTTGAAACTCATAATCACAACAATAAGTCACAACAAAGATTTTTAACACCTTTACTAACCAAAAATAGTTTAACGTCATATATACCACCAAAAATGAGATAGAAAATTGACATGCTACTGTTGAAGATTTGATGGAGACAATACAACTATTAATGGTTGCATTGTTGCAAGTTTGTGGAAAATTCGGTGCCGGTATTATAATCTATCATATAGTTTCCTAACACAGTCGTCAACCTTTCGTTTGTATGTGATGCCGACACATAAATGAACCTACCATGTACATATATGACTAATATCAATCATAAAATAATGAAAAAAGTAAATGATAACAATATTAACAAATATAAATTATCTCAAAAGTTTATTGAGTGGAGTCTAATTATTATTAACATAATATGTCTTCATCATTATTTAACCCTTCTTTTTAGTTATCAACTATACACATGACGCGATCACATACACGGGCGTGTATATGACCTTGTAAGTTCTTGAAACTCATAATCACTTATACAGTTACATACACACCCGTGTATGTGATCATGTCAGTCCACAAAAACACCCTCCAAACGATAGTAATTCCAATAACTATAGTATCTCACAAGTTAAATCTTTAAACAAATGATTCAGAAACCTTACCTTAATGGGTGGGTGGCGAAGAAGAAAAAAAGATAGTGGCAGGAAGTGGGGTAGTGGGGTGGTGCAACAAAGGGGCAACATGGTGACTGGGATGTGTGATGAAGGGGTGACAGTGAGAGAAAGATAGAGGAGGGTGGCAGTGTTTGTGAGAGCTGGCTGAGAGCAAAATAGAGTAAGATAGAGGAGAGGAGGGCGGTAGTGAAACATAGACTAAAACGACATCGTTTTACATGTAGAGGCTATAAAACCTAGACTAGAACGATGTTGTTTTATTTGTTCAGATTCAAAGTAGTGTAAAAATAAAACGACGTCATTTTCTTCAAAACGAAATAGTGACAGCAGAAAACGAAGCAAAACAATGTTGATTAAGTTATAAAGTAATTGGGCCTTGAGCTCAAGCTTAACAATTTTTGGGCCCAAGGTTCATCCCTAACTCAACCAACCCATGCTTGAGCCGTTGATCTCGGGTCAAACCAGATCCAGCCTAGACCCAAATGTCATCACTATTTGTAATTGGATTTGTACAATTATCAAATATACTGAGCTCCTTTTAACCAACGCATCCCTCCACTTTGAGAAGAAAATGTGTTTCTTGAGTGACTAAGGGATAGTTCTCGATTACTTCTACCAAACCTCAATAAAAAAAATCACTTCCCATAAGATAGATAGAGGAAAAATGGACTTTAGTCTTCATTGACCCACATCAAATTTGATTATAGTTGTCTTTGTAGACTTTGGAAGTCCACTCACTTATTAAAATTAGTCTTTTTTTAAAACCGTTCCAAATAATGATGAGGCCCCAAGCTGGCAAACACCACTATCTACTATCTAGAGAAGTAAAAGAAATTATTACCTTCAAGCAATTATCAACATGCACCAAATTCACCAAGCAGAGACCATAAGAACGAAAAGAAAGGAAATTTACCAACAACAATTGTAGATCTCTACTAGGCGTTTCTGAAGAAAAGTGAAAAGAAAGCTTATCTCCAATCATTTTTAAATTGCATGTGGACAAAACTTGGTGTTTCTGGAGAATCTCTATGCGTCTAAATGGTCCTATTGAATGATTAAGTTCTTCCTCTAATTAATTTGTTAATAACATGTTCATGGAAATAACCCCAATGATGAAAAGGTCCCTCAAACTATGATCATCTTATGCAACTTTTAGATATTTTTGTCCCTTCCGGAGTTGAGTTGGTGTATGCCATTCTCAATGCATTATGCAACCAAAATAGTTCTTGGTCCTGTAAGAGATGAAGAGTGAAGTTGTTGGGATGTCGACAACAGTAGATCTACCTTTGACTTACCCCACCTTTCTCTCTTTTTTTCTCTTGCTGAATTGAGTGGGCTATCCTTACTATACGCTTCATATTTTTAATTGGTGTTGATGGATTTGGTAGATGATTTTGTATAGTTTTAGTTCCAGAAAGGCACTTTTGTTCAGGGCATTACTGAACACAATAATTGCCACTTAGTTAACTTGAATATAATTTGAAGTGCTTGCGAAAAGTTGTGTTTTCGTGAATCTGCTTTGGTAAGTATCTTACGTCGCCTGTGTATCTACGCTGTGATAACCAGGGTAAATTCGTCCATTGAAAGCCTTTGTCCTGTTATCGTTTCTGATCACGAGGTTTAGAGTCAGATTAATACTTCTTTTTTGTTTTAATACAAAACGTAGTATCTCCATTAAAATGAAATCTTATTTTATGGAACTTTTCTACTAGCTCAGTTCGTGACAGATAAACCAATTAGATCATAGCCTGATTTAAACTGGTGAGAATCAGTGTTTACTTATAATAACATACGTATTTTTTAGTTTATGCCTATCTTAAAAGTTGACCATTGACCATTCAGTCCCCTCGTTGTACGAGACTACGAGTAGCTGTGATTATTATGTATATATATAATAAATTTATTAAAAATATATTATTGGTTATGAGAAGCTTGTCATATTAAAAGCTGATGTACGTGGTCGTACTCTTAGACTGCTAGTATTTGACGTCGCGTCAATGAGTCTAATTTAATAAGCTAGCGGGCACGCCATTGAAAGGAAAAATTAAGTTGACAGAGATTTTGGTTTGCTGATATTACTTTATATAAGGTAATGATCCCGATACGTATTAAAGATAAAAGTTTGTACTTCTGGAGCCAAGCTTCTCTTACCATGATATGTTCATTTACGGACTAAATTGGTTCACCTTTTTATAAAAAGCACAACCTTACTGTGGGTAGTGGCTTACGATGTCGTCTGCGCGGCATGTGGATTGAGGGCAATCAAGTATATACAAGAATTCTGATTCAATCATGGGAGGCAGCCATTATAGCTAAATGTGAGAGCAGTGGTGGTGGCACACATCACATGCATAATTGCTCTAAGCAAAAGCTGTTGTGTAAAATATATGTAAGTAAGATCAGCTCTTCAGAGTTAGATTCGCACATTTTTATCGCTAGGGATTGAATATGAGTTACAGAAACACTGCATGGGTGACCTAAATATTCGAATTCCACGTCCTTTTCTTATTAAAAGGTGAAAGAAAAAAAAGGTAGAAAGAATGGGAATGATCAAAGGGTTGACAGAAAAGTAAATTAATTTGAATTATAATTTCTCGAAAAATAAATTTATAAAAAGAATTCTAATAGAAAAGTTGGGTAAATTTTTATTATAGTATTTAGTATGCAACAGTATTTTATGAAATATAACTTAATTTTGATCCGTGTTTCTATTTATATCCCTACAAACCGAATAAAATTTAAATCATTAAATAGAAAAAATATGAACCTGAAGAATAAAAATATTCAAAATTCAAATACCGGTCGATATTGAAAATTTAAAAAAATAGGAGAAATTTTCAAAATTTTTTGAAAATTCCCTCCCTCCCTCTTATATCTCCTTTCCTCCCTTTTTTCAAAGTTTTTTAATTAGTTATTTTATTTATTTCAACTTTTATAATTATTGTGAATTTTTAATCTTTGTTTTTAAAATAATAATAAATATTTATTATTATTAATAATAATTATAAATTAAATAAAACTTACAAAAATTATTTTTATTTAAATTTATTTAAATATTTTATATAATATTTATTAATAAAATATTTTATTTTAAAAATAAATAATTTAAAAATTATTATTTATAAACTAAAATTTATTTTTACATTTTTAATTATTAAATAAAAATTTATTTAAAATTTATATATTTTAAAGTCATAGAGTAGAGAGAGAACGAATGGTTAAATTGGCCAGTATAATTTTTAGATTAAATTTCTAAGAAAAGTAATCTAAATACCAAGGGGTGTTGGAATTTAGAATCCAGGAAAAGTGTTACTACTTTCCTTAAATTAGGAAAGTTTTTACTTTCCTAACTGCTCAGAAAAACGAACGAAACATAATAATTTAAATTTTAAGAAAAAGATTACTTTCCCAGTCAACAATCCGTGCGAACCAAACGAGGCTTATAATTTTTTGATATTATCTTCGGAAGTATAATGATTGACTTAATTTGTATTCATCTAAGTCCTTAATTACTTCAAAATTAAGAGATCATTTTGAAAATTATTTTTTACTAATTTTGAAAGTTATTTAATTTGAAAGATCATAAACAACCACTTTAATTTTTTATTGGTAAATCACCATGATACTATAACAATCTAGCAAATATTTTTGAAAATATACTTATTTTCAGAGAAGAAATCGATACTTGAACTCGACTACAGCATTAATTTTTATTAATAATTGACTATGATTATAAGAAAATCGAACCAAATAAATTTAGAAGAGCCGAACCTTGAACTCCAAACATTTCTAACAAGCTAGAAACTACATTCCACATTTTGACTATACTTGTAGTGGTTAGGATATCCTCCAATAAAAGTTTGGTTCTTCAAAGAACAAGCTCCTCTATTATATTTAATTGATACTTTGTCAAGGTTGGCTCTATCCAACGAGTATGTGTGTGTGAGCAGAATATTATGTTGGGAATCTTTGTTTTTGTATGGCCAAAACATGATAGGGCTAAGCTTTTCATTGTCACCTAGAAGATTGCGAGTGATATTTATTAATCTTATATTAATGAAAACCCTCACACAAACATATAAGACTTAGAGATCAAATTCAAGGCAAACTAAACCGTGTGCAAGGATTCTTTGTTACACACTTCCTTATAATTATCATCATATCTAATTTACAATTATACACTCATCATTAATAATTATTGCAATATTTTAGTATAATTCGTAATTTATAATTTAAGATCTTAGGTATGATGAAGTAGTACGTAGTATACTTTTCAAAAGCAATCATTTAAATTGTCTAATTTTTCTTGCATAGGCAAAACCATTGACTTCTCAATCACAATAGGGTAAATTAAACAAATTGAATATTATCATATAATAAGATTCAAACTTACAACTATTTATAGTAAATCCTCAATAATGAAATCATGCTATACTGATCCGAATCAGAGTCGTTCCTAATATTTTATAGGCTCTGGGTAAAGTAAAAAAACATACTATTTTTGCCTATTTTTGGGCCCTTATATAGAATAAAAATAAACAAAATATGAGTCTTTTTTGTTGTTCTTTATGAGGTCAAGAGTAAGCCCTATTTTGTTTCATTTTATTTTTATAAGGATAAAAATTGGCCCTATTTTATCATTTATAAAGATGGGCCCTGAGCAGGTGCCCACCCTGCCTTTGCCCAGGGCCGGCCCTGCTCCGAATGCTCCATATTATTATGAATTTGTAAAAGGTCTAAATTAGAAAATAATAATAATAATAAATAAATAAATACATTGCATAGACAGTAACTTGATTTATCTTAAAGTAAAGCCTTATCTATTAATTTGGCATTCCCTGTCAAGAAAACTAAAAAGGAGAGCAATGATATAGACAACCAAACCACGTATGTGTGAAGCTATAATTTTCCACATTAGCGATCGACCCCACACGTTTTGCTTTAAACATGCAATCTTCAGGATTTGATGCTAGCTACAATTTTGTCTTACGAGAATACAGAAAGTTTTATAGCTTGAAACTGCACAACTTTGTCAACTAAACATGCTCTTTTTTGATTGATTAGCTCCTCGAAACCTGCATCGAGAAGGAACCCAAATACGCGTTGTGATAATCTGGACTTTCGGTGATGAGTGAAAACTATGATTAGGCGTAATAACACTAAGGTTTCGGGTTCAAGTTGCGATAGAGAGACTGTGTAGGAATAACGAACTTGGAAGTAATTATTAGTCAGACTGAGTTCGTCACTTAATTACAAATCAATAATGAACAGAATTACTTAAGTGTTTAATTAATTACATGTTTCAACGTTTGAAGTTAAAGCATAAGGATTTGTCTACTGAAGTGTTGTTAATAGAATATGCATTGTTTTCTATTTAATTGCTATTAAAAATTACATAGTGATTGCTGAACTGATTACGACTTTTTTTAGTTTATCTATTGAGATGTGAATTTGTCAAAAGAAATAAGCTGTAAAATGTTTAAATAGTTAGTCAATTTAGAGGGTGACCGAGTCCATAACACTACAAAAGAGTAAGTAGAGATGATAGATCCATGAAATTCATAATTGGTATGCACTAAGAATAAACAAATCGCGTTCTAATCAGGCACTGAAAAAGAAAGAGTCTGGAAACTTAAGACTACTATGAGCTAGATTCAACATTGCGAATTGTATATTCAATAATCGGGCACTTTGTATATAATATATGGCAAAGTAAGGGAAGAGTTGAATGCTGATACAAACTTGTTGAAATCTATGTATCTCTAAACTACTTATTAGTGGAATTCATTAAAAGGTTCCGTTGGATATAAATTTGACCAATAGTTAGATTGGAATCGAATCTTTTTTTTCAATTTTGGGTACGAAAAGTTTGATCTGACCTAAATTGGTTTGAAATTAAATTTTAGATTAAACTTTGATCTTAAGTTGGATTCCAACTTGATTTGATAGCAAACCTAATTATTACATGAATGATGCTAAAGTTGTCCCGAAAACTACTAGAGATTAGTATGTTATTGTTTTTACAGTCATTTGTGTTAGTGAATATATAAAACTAATTAAGTTGGTCTTACACAACAGCTTAAGTTATTGTAGTGAAACGGTCACTTAATATGGTCACATAATCTGGTATCAGAGCCTTTGTGACCAAGTGGTCGTGAATTCAAATCTTACCATCCACCTATTATTCAGTATAAAGTAGAGTAAGCATGTGCAAGTTTCAAGCTCAAAGGGTTTTCACTTGAGGAAGTGTGTTAATGAATATATAAAACTAATTAAGTTGGCCTTACACAACAGTTTAAGCTATTGTGGTGAAACGGTCACTTAATACTTTGTTCCCTTATCTCAATAAATGGACTAAGAACAAAAGACTTTTTCAACATGCAAAGTATTATCATATAGTATCGATCGATCATACAAAGTTTCTAAGGACTTGTAAACATCTTCTTCTTCTTTTTTCAGTTGCGAGAGGAAGGCAATGTTTTTCTTTTCTTTTTGATTTGGGACTCATGTGAATCCACTTTTGTTGTGTTAGGAAGCTTCTGCACCTCCAATGGCGATTGGCCTTTGTTAAGAAAAGAACAAAGTAATCTTACTCCTAAAGTAATACGACCTGCTACTATATAAATTCACGACCTCCAACTTAATTATGGCAAGTGGAGTTATAATAAGAGACCACTAACGTAGACACGACCAATTACGTTAACAAACTTTGTCATGTCTCCAACTAATTACGTAACAGCCCAGATAACCTGTTTATATATATTGTTCGTTTTGGGCCTTGGCCCGATCAAACCCTCACAATTTTGTTTTTCTCGAGGCTTTCTTAGGAAGTTACTCATTCTAGTACTGTTTTCACCCAAGCACATTTAACCTCAAAGTTCTAATGAAATCCGGTGTATTAGGCCATAAAAAACGTATTTGTAAGAGAAAGGCTTAGCTTCCTGCCGGTCTAATCGGTCCGAATACTGGGCTGTTGCCGAACTAAGGCTCAAAACGGGCGATATCTGTAAACGAGTGATCTGAATTGTTACAAATTAATTGGTGTCATCATGAAAAATTCATTTGGGTTTGGGGTTCATGAGTTCACCTTACCTTTGGATGGCTTATCAATGGTGTTAGAAATTTATTATAAGAGCATAGACAGGGAACTTATCAATGGTGTTAGAAATTTATTATAAGAGAATAGACAGGGAAGGCAAAACTTGTTTTCAACTGGATCTCCGGTCGGATTTGAGTAAAAAAAAGATTTTGGGTTTTTTAATTTAGGATTTTTAATTTTTAGACTAAGAATCGATTAATTTAACAAAATAATGTTTTTTATAAATGAATGAAACGGAATAAAATAACATAGCATCACTTTTTAAATTATTATTTGTTTAATGAGTGAAATTAAAAAAAAAAAGTGTTCGAAATTTGATTGAAGTTGGACCGAAGCCACGAGCTATTTGAAAGTCATGAAGACGCTCCAAGTTCTGCTAATTATAATATAATTAGCATAACAAATCGAAACAGGAAAAGGCTAAAAAGGAGTTTAGTTGGGAAGAGTAATTAAATCGGGTCGGGCTCGGCTTAACATTTTCCGCGGTGAGACTTTTGAGTTTTCAGGTGAGAGAGCCAGAGGTCCGATTGTTAATTGAGCATTTCAATCCAATCAGCCTAAGAAAGGAGAGTAATGAAAATAAAAGAAAACAAAACAATTAGGGTACGTTTACTTTCAGAAAATAGTTTCTTATTTTCTATCTTGATTTTTTGCATATATTTTCAATTTTCATTTTCAGTGAAAAATTGTCAAAAACATGTTTACTAATTAATATTGAAAAAATTATTTTCTAAAATTGAAAATTGCAAAACATGTTTA
>JAOSBP010000005.1:1265271-1275508 GCA_027563825.1 Erythroxylum mucronatum
TGGGTCTAACACGTGACATAATCTATCATTTCGAGGTGTTAACGACTAACATAAGAGCAACCCGCTCTGATACCATGTTAGAATTTACAATGGGCCTATGAGCCCACACGAGAAGGAAAGCTAGACCACATACAAGCCTAAGTGAGGTTCCATCCTAAAACCAATTGATGATAGGTGAAGTAACCCACTAGACTTATATGTTGATATTATTTCCTCGATCTCTTTCTCCAATGTGGGACAAACTCCCACTATTATATTTCAATAGTTCTAATGTTTAAAGTCAATTCCCAATTTTCTAAATCAAAATTGTATTATTTATTCACATGATAAAAAGGATTTTTTTCTTGTTTATATAAAATAAGTGGTGATTAAGAATTTCAACCACCTCTCATACGTGTCCAAGTCTTAAAGAACCTCTACGATCATGAGATCCCACGAGTTTCCAGGTTTAAAGGGACTCTCTACAAGCATGCATGAGAGACATTTCCTAACCTAAATGTAATGAGAGAAGGAAATATATATATATTCAAAAATAGGGTATTGGCAAGAGAAAATCTCGAATATGGGATATATTTGACTTCAAGAGGTAATATATATATAATCATCTTCACGTGTTCCCTTTTCTTTGACTGTAAAATGAAATCATCGTGAGTGTTTGCCATGCATGGCTGCTCGTTGAATAAACAAAGTTGGACAAATATCATCGTAAAGTGTGAGGAACATAATCCCTAGGATTCGGTTTACATGATAATGAATTAAACTTTGATTGATGTTTTAAGAAAAAGTATCTTAATCACTTCTTACTTTAAATTTACTAATTTTTCAGTTCAATTTAATGCTAGAAATTTATTATTTTTTTAAACTCAGTAGGAGAAATACACTGAAACTAAACTACAATTAGGAAAAAAACGACCCCTGATATATCCTCTAGTAAGATAGAAGAGCAACCCTTAGGCGGGTTTTGATACCAATAAATATCAAGTGTGAGATTATCGTTAATTTTTTATAAATTAATAAATTCTTATAAACTAAAATAAATTAATTAGTTTTCATTTATTAATTTCTTTTTCTATAAAACTTTAAATTCTTCCGTTCTCTTTTAATTATATTTCAAATTATTTAATTTTATTTAGTCTTTAACCGATTTTGAACATTTTTAAACTTTAAATCTCTTGTTTTATCTATTTAACTTCCTATTAATATTTAAAAAAATGACATGCGCTAACATCCAACATCAACATCACAATCTTGTGAAGAATTTTCGTGGAAAATCAAATTCTAAGACTTTTGAAAGATTTTAAGTCTACTCTCATTACCGGCACCACACATTAACAGTGTGTAAGTTTCAGTCGAGTGGAAACAATGAACAATATTTGTACCAAATGTTAGTTAATCTATGAAATAAAATATAGGTTTGATGGGGGCATTACGTGTGTTGACCGATTCTTGTACTTTATGGTTTGGATTAATTAAAAAAATATGAGATGGTCTGTACTACTAGACCTGTTCAATTTTAACATTAATTGAGAAGAAAGGATTATCTTTTTTGTAAACAAATCATTCTTTCATGAAAATTTAATAAAATATATTAAATTCTAATGATTAAAAAACTCAACTAATTCACCCAACTTTTTTTTTACGAATAAAACCATAAATACCGAAAGGTGAAAGTCTACACCCAAGCCTTCAGGCTTACCCCATACACCCGGATCCTACAAGTCTTTCTATATCAGGATTTCAGGAGCATTACAAATAGATTTATCTAAAAATAAAATAGAGACCAAACAAGAAGGACTGATTTTCCAACGATAAAGGTTTGCATGTAATAGGGCTACCCGACTTAATTGTCAAAATTTTGATCCATTATCCAATTTTTCAGTTTAATTTACTTTAATAACTCTTGTTATTAAAAAATAATCAGTTTATTATTTAATCAGACAATTTTTGTAAATTAATAAATTTTTATAAACTAAAATAATTCAATTAATTTTCATTTAACAATTTTTTTAATTAAACTTCAAATTTTATGAACATTCTATTTCAATCATATTTTAAATTCTTTAGCCGGTTTTAGGAAGGTCTAATACTGATTTATCTTTTTAAACTTTAAATATCTTATCTTACAGGTTTGTTTCCCGGCCCGATTTTTAAAATATTGTTAAATTTGATTAAAAATAAGAGTTAATGATAAATATACGACGTTATTTTTGTATATACAATATATGGAGGTTTATAAAAATTTAGCACTTACCTTCACCAAAATCAAGAGTTCGAACTTCGAAGATAAATATAAGGCTTATTCATGGATAAATTAATATATAAATAATAGAGGAACATGATTGGATGTCCTATCAGACGGTACCTATCCTCATACCAAACAGTGCTGAATTTGGAAATGTGTCCCGTGACATAGTCTAATTCTGATATGCCATGGAGAAAAAGAAAAAACCAAACCGATTTCATTTGTAAGTAATCATACAAAATTACAAATCTTGAGAAAAAAATAGGTCCAGACAGTGACCCATCTTGTCTATCTTGTATAGGAATTCAAAGTTATTGGAATACTCTTCGAAATTTTGATTAAAAAATATATATAAAAAATGTTATTTGTTCTTTGTTCTTTGTTCGTTTTCGTATGGTATTTAGAAAGTTTTTACTTATAAATATATGTTTAGTTGACGGATTTTCCTTCTTAATGTCGATTTCCTTGTTGTCAATATTGACTTGTACATTAACGAAACTATATCTTTATTCTCGTCTGATTGATCAGTTATATCCCGACAATGGAGTGAATGATTTGATCGATCTTTCTAATCTAATTATAATCTTGACTTTTTTTTTCTATGATGAATATCTTAAATCAACAAAAAAAATGTAAATTAAGATAACAAAATTTATGCAATCCACTTATTTCTTATTGTATTATTTTTCTTTTATTATTTATATAAAATTTATAATAATTATAAATTATAAAATAACTCTTGCGCGTATTTAAATTTGTAATAAAAGCTAAATTTTATGAAATTTCGCAAATAAACAAAACGAGCAATATGCATTATAATGATACATTTTAGACAAAAATAGGATTAATTTGTAAGACAAGTTAGAGATTAAAATAAAAAAGTAGTTAAATGTGTAAAGAGCTAGCATAGCTAGGGTTCTCATCGACCTTTTAAACAGATATTTTCATACATGCAGCCAAACTAAACACGTAAACGCACACCACCTCGACATCTCTTGACAGCTATGAAAATGAGACAGTAATTTAAGGTTCACGGGCTCAGTTTGTAGTGATACGAAAATGAGACAGAGCACTTGCTAGCTAGGAGAAGAATATACAAGGTAAGGAGAAGAAATATGAAAATGTAAGATAATTACTACAAGGTGTCCTTGTCCAAATTCCTCACATGTGGGATGTAGCCAAGATAGAAAAATCAAAAATCCACAGAACAGAATGAAGAATCCTTCCATGTCAAGGATTATATGTTGGACCTTTCGTTTCTCTAGATATATAGCTAGACCACTAGCTAGAGAGGTAAGATTATTACTTTGAATATTATCAAACGCTTGCTTAACCCTCCCAACAAAATAGGAGAAATATAAGACCTAATATATGGGAAAAATGAAATATGAAGCTAAACTTTGTGGTGCAGGTCTGATTGGTGTGATTAACTAAGAAAAACGTAGATCAAAAACAACTTCATTCTTGTATAAAAGTGTATTCATATTTTGGGCAAATGTACGTGTATGTGCATTTCTTAAATTTCCACAAACTGGAAAGTCTTATAGGAGGCGCTAAGCTGGATACAAGGGAAGGGCTGACAGAATGTGATATGTGAGAGTGACAGTTTTGCGGTTGCTCAAGAAATTGTAGGGAGTGGTAATTTAGATTTTACTTCCTTTGGTACTGTAGTGGAAGACATTAGAAAGCTAAGGACTCAATTTCAGGATAACTGCAGGGTTGTTGTAGTACCTAGGCAAGCTAATATGGTTGCCCATAAACTAGCTCAAGCTACTAGAGTTGATGATTCTGTTGGTGAGTGGTTTCATAATCCACCTAACATTGTTCGGGATGTTTTATTAGCTGATTCTATTTAATAAAACAACCATATTGTGGTTTTTAAAAAAAGTACGTTGATGTGATAAATTTTAAAATATTAATGGATAAAATAAAATAAGGATTCAAGTTTTCTTATGCAGGACTGGTTATATCGGGCTGTAAAGCACTGCTGTACGAGCTTTGGGAAATTGATGTTTGTCATGTCAAAAGATCAGCGAACAGGACAGCCCATGCCATAATTAGGGAGGCTTTTTTCTAGTCTGATTTTGCGAATTGATGAACTCATATTTCTTAATTTGTAATTAATATTTCTTGTTCTGAATTTAATTCTTTTGATATAATTCAGCCAGGTTTTTTTAATCAAACTTATAGATATAGGTCGAGTGTAATGGGGGAGTCTATTGACTCAGGTTAGCTTGGTTCATTTGCTTCGGTTTTTTCCTGACCGTTTTATTAGTAACATAATTATAAGTTTAAAAAAAACCTTAATTAAAAAATATTATGAAAAGCAAGTCATATCAGAGAACGATATGAAATGATAGGATAACCACTCCAATGGGAACTCAGCGTTTGATTTTTTTAATTTTTTTTTACCATGAGCAATGATATGGTTATTTTCTTTTACTTTTCAATGTAGTAATGATGAAGACTAACTAAGCTAGAAAGCTAATAGCTATCATCAGCTTCGTTTCCTATGATAACTTTTCTTGACTTAACAGATTAGTCAAGGCAGTATATGTCGAGTCTCTATGCACTACTAGACTTTATTAAGAAATTCCAAAAGAACTGGGAATAAATAAAAAGGTAAAATACACAGACACTTTACAAAATTTAAGATTTTTATTTTAAAATTTTTAAAATGCTTCATATAATTTTCAGTTTTTCTAAATAAAATTTTCTTTAAAACATCAATTAAAAAATATAACAAACCACGTACATTTATAAACAAATGTCAATAATATAGTAAGCTAATATGAATCAATTAAATTAATAATTTAAGATAATTATAATAAGTTAGTTTGAGTCGGATTCAATTAGGTCGGTTCGAATTTAAGAACTGAGTTAAATTGTTACGTAAATAAAATTTGATTAATCCATATTTAATGTTCATACTACACGTATTTTATAATTATTTTTAATCAAAATTTAAGATATGAAATTTTAAATATCGTAAAAATTTTAACCTAAATTACTTTCGGAATGAGGATCATCTATATGGTTTTCTCTTACCTTCTAAAGTAGTTGATATAAGATATTTTTATATCTAAATTAATTTCAAATTGAAGATCATGTAAACATATTTTATTTAAAAATTAAGAAAAATGACATACATCATTTTGGGATAACATCTCCCTTTTATATTAGAAGATGTAGAGTATAAAATTTTATTAAATTCTAACTAGGAGAAAAATAGAAAGATCGGAATGGACTTACAAATGTGGTCGCAATTGAAGTTATGGATTTTCAGAATATGGGTATAGTATGGAACTTGCAATAAGTTGAATCTACAAATCTAATTAAAATTTGACCTGTCTCGAGGCATCAAACTCAAACAAGTTAAAGTTCAGTTGGAGGATTGAGTTGAATATATATTTTAATTTTAAAAATTAAAAATGATATTACTTATTTAAAATAATATTGTTTCACTTAAAATTTTAGATTTTGGATCAAATCAAACTAAACAATCCTAGTTTAAGCTTAATCTAACCCTTAATATTATTATTTTTACAACTTTCTCATAATCAACTCTCGTTGAATGGACCTTAAAGTTGCAAAATTGCATTAGGACGTATTTGATGTTGAATTTTGCATACCTAGGCTGAGGAAAAAAAAGAAGAAGAAGAAGCATATATTAGCTTGGGCTAGCCACTCCTTCTGATATTAGAGAGTGTATTAGGCTTGACATCGAACCATATGTTTGAGTTCGAACCTAATTTAAAATTCGATCGAGCTTAAATCGCTCGAATTTTTATCGAACTTGAGTTAAATTTGATTAATTTTTTAATTTAAATTTTATATACGATGTTTTCATTTATTTGAAATTCAACCGGTCAAAAATTATCATCTCAAGTGAAGTGTGCAAAAATTGGAAGGCTAAATCTCAACAAGGGACAATTCGAAAGGTTAAATCCCAGCGAGGAGAAAGACACTAAGGTTGGGTGTTTGTGGGATGTGTATAGAGTATGAGAGTACGAGTAAAGATGACAATAGATTCAACGGGATTGAATTCAACCAAAATCTTTGTGGCCTGAATCGAATTGTCACCAAGGTTTAAGAAAAAGGAAAGGGAAGTAGCAGTAGGATCTCCAGAAAGGATCCAGAGGTTGTAGTTGGCTTGGACCATTATCTTGTGGTCCTTTTCAGCCCATTATATTGGTCATCTTGACCTGAGACTCCCAGGTCCTTATCAGGAATCTTCTGTGCCAGGAGCTTAGGACATGACATGACAGGGCAGGTGAGCTATCTTTGTCTGATTCCAAATTTGTCTGAACTTTCATTATTAAATTAAAATGAATTTTGATGGCTCAAAGTACAGGCTTTATAATCTTATGAGACATTGTTTTGTATCTTGTCTTCGTTTTGTGCGATGACAAATCCTTGAAGCTAGGACTTGGCAACAATAGCTCTTGTGATCCTCTTTTCCACTTTCCTTCGTAAATAGGATGGGAAGATAGGGATGTTAATGAGTCAGATATGTATAATTGTCAAGTTTGAGTTAATTGATTTCAAGATTTTGAGGAGTTGGTTTGACTCAATTCAATTTAGTACATGTGTAGATAGATTTATATCAGTAGAATTTTTGTCAATATAACTTTTTTAAGAAGAGTTTTTCTCAGTAGAATTTTTATCAGTATGGCTTTTTTAAGAAAAATTTTTCTAAGAAGTCAGTCGACTATTTGGCTGTCTTTAAAAAAAAGTTTTCTTTAAAGAACTTTATATAGTAGACTGTTTAGCGATATAAAAATAAAAAGTAATTTTAATTTTAACTATATTTTATTTTATAATAAAAATTATTATGCATATAAAAACTATTTAAAGCATATTAAACAATATGCAAAGTATAATATATTAATTATTATATAATTTTAAATTATATGAAATATAAATGAAAATATATCTAACCAAATCTTTTATATTGATTATAAAATAAGTAAAACTAATATAAAAAATAAATATTAAATCATATTTAAAAAGCTAAATAATATTATATAATTCTCAAAATAAGTATGAAGATGAGTTTGTGAGTATTGTGAAAATTATGTGTAAAATATAAAGACAAAAGAGACTAAAAAATAGGCTCATTAATTGATCTGAAAAATCTACTGAAAAAGCGTTTTTTTGAAAAGCTCCAAACTTGAACTTCTTAAAAAACTATATTTAGCTGTCAAAAAAGCTATTTTACAACCAAACACTAATTTAAAAAAACATTTAAGGTCAAAAAAAGTACTTATTCACTTTTCAAAAGTTGAACCAAACATACACTTAATAAAATAATGTCGTTTTAGTATTCTATCCTAGTCAGACTCGTTAACTTTCAGATCGTTACTTTCATCGCTTACAATAGCAGTGTATCATTAATAGTACACTACGTAATCCCAAGGCGCAGGTGAATTGGTAAGGGGCTCTCCTGACTTAAATAAAGTCGTGGGTTCGAACCCCCCTCATGTATGCAGCCGTTTAAAACTTGGGGCCAAAGCTTTGCCTTCTGGAAGGGACTTACCCGACTCGAGCGGAGATTAGTCTGGGTGTAGATGGCTTAAAAGTACTTTCCCATAATTGGAACCAACCTAAGACACCTTGTGGGCACACAAAAAAATAGTACACCACGTGACGTCGATTAAATTGCAATACTCGTTTTATGAACAGTAGCCGACAGAAAACATGTAAAAGCGTGTTTTCTTCTGTATACATGAAAAAATGAAAAAAAGAAAAAGAAGTTGCATATGTCCCATGAATTCTGCTAACATAAGTTTCTCTCTTTTAACTGTTGTTCTGTGTAGTTGTTAAGTTCTTTCTTCTCCTCTGAATCAAATAATACCCAATTCCTGCTAAAACAGCCAAAATGATCAATCCATCAGCAACTCCTACTACAGGAAACACCCATTTTTTGACCTGAGACTTGCCGTGACTAACCCTTGTTCCTCTTGGAACTTTAACCATATAACTCAATCCTCCTGCTTCTTCGCCAATCTGTTTCACACCCATTACCATTCCATAGACAAAACATTTTCCCAAGTTTTGATCTTCCTCTCCTGAAGAATATAATGCAGCAACACATGTACAATCTGCTAGGCAAAGATCTGCACAAGCTTCTTTGCTGATGTTAACCTTCTCAGGAATAGCTTTCAGGACATCGGTAAGACCACCTAGTTCTAGCATCTCCACCTGATCTTTACCACAAAACCCTTCGGGAATCGCTGCATTGCACTGATCTCCCTTGGTTAAAACTTGTAAGCATGAACAGGAGTTGGAAATTGTGCAGATCCCGTATGGTCTACAAGCCTGAGGAAGATCGCATGTGTTGTTAAGTGCTTGAAAAGTGGCACCAAACCTTCTGTCTTCAGGAGAATAAAAATAGAGCCCCAGGTTTCCTGTCTTATTTCCAAGTGCTAAAAACCTGAGGGGCTGAATCGTTTGCGAGGGGATCTGCGCGATTTTTTTATGTTTATCATTGAATAACTCTAACCCTTTTGGGCCTAATTCAATAAAAGAGATGTTTCTGTTCTTGGAAGGCTTAAATTCCCAGTAAGAATAGTTCCGCTTACCAGAATTCAGGTAAAGAGCAATCTTTGAGCGTAGGATTTCGAAAGAGTATAACACACTGGAGTTGCTGGGAACAGAAGTCAAGTGAGTGGCAACGTTTAATCTCTGTCCCCGGAGCATAACATCTGTCGGAAAATTGAAGCTCTGCCATTTGATACGGTTCAAAGCATCAAGTAGAACCAAATTACCAGTCCTGAGAATCTGTAGCCTCTGAATATATGTGATGAAAGAGAGATAAGTTAGCTCCGAGGCATCATGTGTAGTTTGAGAGAAAGAACTGGAATGTTGATGTTTTTTTAGTTTACCTCCACACCTTGTCCAGAAGTCCCAGTTCTCCATCCAACTCGCTCTTTTGGTCCTTTCAACTGTAAGTCCCCATCACTTGTCAGCTCAAGAACGCATTTCTCTGTCAAGTAGAACTTGGAACGATGACCAGAGCTCCACACCTTCACGTCCCCCAAGAAGACCTCCAAAGAGCAGGAATAGTTTCCATTAACAGGCTCAATGCTCAATGCAGCTTTAAAGCTAGGCTCTGCTTGGGTATTCTCCATAAGAAATGCTCTTCCAATGTTACTCTCGTTATATTCTGTTGGGACTGCTATGATGAATCTGTAGTTAATGTGAATGTCAGGTTTGGATTGGCCATAAGAAAACAACAGAACAAGAAGGCTGAACAAGTGAGCTTTCATGACAGAATATCCTGTTCTCTTGTCACGTTCTGTTTTCTTGGAAATTTTCCGGGAAAAAACCAACGGAAAGAAAGTGAAATAAAAGGGTTGGTTGGTTGTTTGGCAGATTTGTTGGAACCGTTTTCCAGGTTCCACTGCACTATCAAAAAGGACTATCATCATCTTTGATTCAGCCTTTTGCGGTGTTGATGTAGTGGGGTAACTCGTGCTTGATGGGATTATTGTTCCAGGAAAGATTGTTAACGTCAGTTGCTTTCTAGTGATAAAAAATCTCAAAGACTTGTCGGGAGTAAATTTTTATAAAAATAATTCAATGCAGCTGAAATGCAGCTGTTAAGGTTGTTGAGCACAGGCTGTCCATGTGTGAGTGTCATTAGGACAAAACTTGAAGAAGAAGAAGAAGGGGAGAGTGAGTTGAAGGACAGCATTAGTGTTCAAGACATTGGATCAGCTGTTAACGGATTGAGACATTCGGGCACCGCACAACCAACACATCTTGTTGGGAACAATCGATTACTTTTCTTTATGGATCACGCAGGCGTAACTTTTGGAGTGGGAAACGTTTGGTGCCCACTTGTGTCTGCCACGTGTAATGAACTCACGGAGCCCACTTGGTTAATGCTGCGTTGCTGACACAGATTTCACGCATGTCTGACGTGTTTGGTCAGGAAACGTGGTAGTTTGTTAACAATGGTCGCAATAGTTTAAGGATGTAATGGGCAAT
>JAOSBP010000005.1:1280639-1296217 GCA_027563825.1 Erythroxylum mucronatum
GTATACAAGTCGACTTGTTAGTACCGAACTGGAACAAGGCGACTTACATCACTATACAAGTCGACTTATCCCTACAGAACGATGGAAACCGATTAAGCTGAGTCCCACGGGGCCTTCCATATCCCACCTTTTTTTTTTGCAAATGACCTTGTTCTTTTTGCTGAAGCAACGGATTCACAGACGCATATTATAGCAAGAACGCTGGAGGTGTTCTGTAAGGCCTCAGGACAGAAAGTAAATACTAAAAAAACTTGAATTTTCTTCTCCAATAACGTTTCTCCAGATTCCGCATGCCTTCTTAGTCAAACCCTGAACATTACTAGTACGAACAATCTTGGGAAGTATTTAGGAGTCTTGTTGATTCATGAGCACATCCTAGAACAAGCACGTCCTAGATCAAGCACAAAAGAAACTAGCGGGATGGCGTGCAAACGTGTTGTCCTTAGCAGGGGGAGTTACCTTAACCCAATCGGTTATTTCGGCTCTCTCTATTTTCACGATGTAAATAGTGAGACTTTCGCGGCAACTTTACAATGATTTGGAGAGAATCATGAGAGATTTTATATGGGGCTCAAAGGGTGAGCAGAGACAAATGCATCTAGTCAAATGGGATGCAGTGTGTCAGCCAAAAAAAGTAAGGGGCCTAGGCCTAAAACGTATTCGCTCTTCCAATGACGCTTTATTGACTAAGCTAGGCTGGGCCATAATTACTCAACCCACAGCTTTATGGGTCAGGATTGTAAACGCTAAATATCAACTAGATCTTTCTCCCATCCCTCACTCACTAGATAGGAAAAGGGCTTCAGTTATTTGGAGAGGCATCTCTGCAACTTGGCAGTTTGTACGCTAAGGAATAAAATGGAAGCTGGGTAGTGGGAGGCGTATCTTCTTCTGGCTGGATAATTGGGTAAATAATTGGGGACCACTAATTTTCATGGTAACCTCTCAAATACCCTTGAGCACTCTTTACGTTATAGTTGCAGATTTCACAAATGAAGCTGGCACCTAGCAGTGGAATTTGTTTCAACAGTATCTCCCTGCCACAGTCTGTATGGATATTGCGACGCTACATCCTAATATAGACGACTCAACAGAAGATACCATGATGTGGGACAAACAAATCACGGGAGGTTCACAGTGGTGTCCGCATATGACTTAATAGAAGGCAGTACCACTACGGGGAATAGTAGTTTTTAGGATTTAATCTGAAAATAGGCAGGGCCTCAGCGGATTAGGGCTTTCCTTTGGTTATTGGCTAAACACAAACTCCTAGCCAACCAACAGAGAGTGGCTCGTCACCTCATAATGGATAGCAATTGTCACTTTTGTGGGTACGAAGAGACAGCTTTGCATGCTATACAGGATTGCCCGCGAGTAAAAGCCTTCTGGTGTAAATTTCCATCGGAAGTAGTTGATATGGATTTTTTTCAACAAGATGAGGAGCTGTGGGTGAAATCCAACCTTATAAAGCATTCACAAGTGAATCAAGTTGAATGGGTTACAATCTATGGCGTAGCCTGCTGGTTTCTATGGCAATGATGAAACAGAAGCCTTTTTGAAGCTGACTTTGTATGACTGGAAGAGGGTACTAAAGCCGTTATGGAGTACGTAAATTGGATAATCAGGGCAAGGGCCATAAAAAGCTGTGTGTTTCGGGCTCAGGGATTACCAGTGGGTAATTTCATTGGGTGGACCAAACTGATGGAGGACTGGGTTAAGTTAAATACAGATGACTCGGTTAACAAGGAACAAACATAGCTACTGCTGGTGGTTTGATTAGGGATTGTCATGGTCAGTAGTGTTGTGATTTTACCCAGCACATTGAAAGGAGCTCGCCATTAACTGCCGAACTCTAGGGAATTCACTCGGG
The DNA here is from genome assembly GCA_027563825.1 of Erythroxylum mucronatum. Taxonomy (NCBI): domain Eukaryota; kingdom Viridiplantae; phylum Streptophyta; class Magnoliopsida; order Malpighiales; family Erythroxylaceae; genus Erythroxylum; species Erythroxylum mucronatum. Next base: position 1,282,510 of record JAOSBP010000005.1, read on the forward strand.
ATTTACCCTGGCATGGACATTTGGTTATAGACGAGTTATTGTCGAAGTGGATTCCCTAGAGGTAATTAATATTCTTTCCTCTTCCATTATAGTTTCGACCGAGGATAATTTTTTAGTGGCAGGTACCCGTGGATTACTTCACTGAGCATGGGAGGAGCAATTGCAGCATGTTTATCGCGAAGGGAACCAGTGTGCTGATAATTTGGCCTCTCTCGCAGCTTTATCTAACTCAAGCCTACATATACTCTAGGAGCCTCCGACGATCGTCATGGACCACATACACCGAAACAAGTGAACAGTTTTGTATTGCAGATCACTGCGCTAGTTTTAGGGTATTTTGTCTTTGTCTGACTGGTTGTTTCTTTCCTTTGTTACAAAAAAAAAAAGTATAAACCCTTAATTAACATTAAAAATAGCGAATTATATAAAGTTTAAATGAACTTTAAAAAGTATAATCTCTCAGATTCGATGACTTCCTTAATCAAGATCGTAATATGAGTGAAAATGAGAATACTTGATTTATTCTTGAGTTTGATTTTCAAATGGATAATTCGGAAATCATCTCTGAATATTCTAAAATTTACGTATTAGCAAGATTTAAACTAAATTGTTATTATTGTTAATAAATTAGATATAAGATTCAATTTTTATTATTAACTGGAATCTAAATTTGCTATTTTGATTTGAGCTAATTAAAAAATTAAAATTAAAATAACTTTCATGAATACAAATTTAATTTAAAATTTGATTAAACTGAATTACAAAAGGCTCTTCTTCTTCACCAAAGGGCTAAATAAAGTCTGTCTTGGAGGCCTATAACAGAAAACCCGATAACAGACACTTGAGCTTTGGATCAAGACGCAGAGTTCAGACCATATTCTGTCTATTGAAATGGTTCAACTACTTTTGATTGGACCAAAGACAAAGTAAAACTAAAGAAAGAAAGAAATTAGAGGCCATAACTTCTCGCATAGAAGTTAGAATCGTTATTATATTATGTTTCTCAAAAGAAAATTTCATGTACAATAAGCATTATAGAGTAATATTTAAAAAAAGCCATAAAATAAACGGGTAAAATAAGATGTTTGAAGTTTAAAAAATTTAACCGGTATTAAACCGTTATAAAATCGGTTAAAAATTGAATAAAATTAAAGAATTGAAAATTTGTTGAAGAAGAATATCCCTGTTCTTCAAAAAATTAAAGTTTAATTTAAAGAAAATATTAGATAAAAAGTAATCAATTTATTTTAGTTTATAAAAATTAATTAATTAATAAAATTAGTTGATTAATTTATTTTTAACAACATATTTTTAACAACATAAATTATTAAATTAAATCATATTTAAATTCATACGTCTATTTGAACCTATTTTATTGTTTGTAAAGATTTTGTCATATTTTATTATCTCATAAACATAAGTCAGGGATCTATGGATATATCCATTTTATGTCAACGTAACTCTTTGATTTTGTACATGGCGTATTGTGTCGATTTTTTTGAGTAATATATCTAAAAATACCTGTTGATTTCTTATTAACACTCGTTCGAACACAACTGGTACATTCCAAAAGTACCCTTACTCGGTTCTCTTTACCCCGGCCATGAACCTCCTTTGGATATCTTCTTTATATAAAGCAAATCGGCTTCGATTCTTGAATAATCTACATCACTTCTGTTTCTATTGTAACAAAAGATTTCCTTTTTACGTGGAAAAGTCTCGTATCAAGAATTATGATTTTACGTATGGACAATTTCTCAATATCTTGTTCCGGTCAAAATTGGACAATAACGAAATTTTGGTCTGTACCAGCAAAATAATATCAAATTGGGGGGAAGAGTAGAATTAGAAATTGATAGAAAAGCAAAGATATGAGCTCGTGTGAGTAGGAAATAATTCGAAATTTTTCTTGGGAGGTGTCGAGAATGAATTGGAATGTAATAATGTCTGATTAGGCGCAAGTATTAAACAATATCAGAAACACAAAATGCGAAAACATTGATAAGTGAACTATTTGAGAGATCCCATTAAAGAATGAGTGGAAGATACAATCATCTCTTTTGTTTCACATCGATCAATTTTGCTGTGTCATGACCGTACATCTCATCAGAAACTTGCTTATCGCTCTGGTAATTGCTCAAAAGGTGTTGTCTTCGAAAGTGAGAAGGCAAAGCAGAGCATCTGTTCGAGGAAGTGGAAATCCTGTAGAGAAAACACGAATGTCATTATCTGGTCGAATCAAACGACAACAATAAAGGACCTTGATGTCAACTTTTTTCCTTAAACAAACCGAATGTTTGGATACAAACACTTCGTTTTGTATCACTAGACTCAGAAGCATAATTATATTGTAAACTGAACAGGTTGGCAAGTCGTTTGTTAATTGTTTCTTGATAGGTATGTGTGGCTATTATCCAACGAGAGAAGATAGTGATTGGTTCTAAAACAAGGTTAGATGCATTAAAACACAACTTGATTGTTCTAATCTGTCCTTGATTTGTAACCAGATACATTGGGGGTGACTCTATTATTAAATAGGAACTTACCGGAGGTCACACTAACTCTATTCTTTACAAGCATTATCATCTAAAACAAGTCTTGGTGGAGCATACACCAAGTTCTCAACTAATTCTTATTTTGGCAAGTTATATATATAGATATCATTAAAAATTAGGTTAATTAAAAATATAATTTAAATATAAAATTTTATTCAAATTTATATTACTAATTTAAATATATAATATACCGTAGAACAAGAAATTTAATTGAGATAACATTAAAAAATAAATAAATATAATTATTTCTTGAATTATTTTGTAGTATTATCTATTATAAATAATTTTTCCAATATTTGACTATGTATAGTTTTTTTTTGTTGAGAAAAATAAAAGAGAGGAATATAATTTTAAACAAACTCCTTTTATGTTATGTTTCAATTTTTTTTTTTACTTCAAATCAAATTCACTTATTAATTGGGGCAAATCTTGTGCATAAGGTTCTCCGCTTTGTGAGAATTAGGTGAGGGTCATCAATATACGCAAGTTTTTTTTTGCATTTTATAAAGAAATTATTTTTGTGATTCGAACCCGTGATCTTTTGATCACAAAGGAATAACCTTACCGCTTATTAATTATTTTAACAAAATAGAAAAATATAACTAGTTTATGATTTTATTGCATTCTGACTATCAACAAAGTCACAACATTTTAAGATAAAAATAGGAAAATCTACAAACACCACTATTTTTCTTGCATTTTAAAAATAATTCCAAATTTTATAAATATAAAATAAATAAATAAACAACTTTTATTAATTGCTCCTCACAGGAGCAACTACCAATTGCTCCGAGGCCCTCCCTCCCTTAAACAATTATAAATGAATAATAAACTACAATAACAATAACGCTCAGTACGCTCAGTAGAAATATCGCTGACACATGGAGTATTGGAAGATTCAATAGTACGTAACCTTATTTCTAACCAGTAGAGAGATAAATGAATAATAAATTAATTATATAATAGAAATATGCTATGACTAAACAATACATGTTTTCCAACTTTTTTTCTTAACTTTTTTTCATATTGATAAAGACAAAATATTTATGAAAAATTAAAGAATTGCATACTTAATTAATTCAATTTATCATTTCTAAAATATAGAAATGATAAAAGAAGCTTTTATTATTTGAAAATTTATTAAGAATAATAAAAATAGATCCTGCATTCCTTGGAAAATCCAAATAAACAATATATATGCTTTTCAACTCTTTTTCTTAATTAATTTTCATGCTGATAAAGATAAAATACGGAAGGAATTTAGAGAATTGCATATTTAATTAATTCAAATTATTATTTTTAAAATATGAAAATTATTAAAATAATAAAAAAATAGTATCTATATTCCTTAGGTCATCTCCAACCATTCTACTAAAATTTTACACCAAATTTATTGTAAAAGGGAATATTCTAATAATCTTTTTACACCAAATTTAGTGTTACTCTAACCATTCTACACCAAATTTGGTGATCAAGTATCTCAAAGAATATTCAACAATATTAGTCATTTACTAAATTAATTTATATTTATACAATCATATTTATTTATTTTTTATAAAAATTAAATAAAATCATTATTCTTAATTAATTAATATATACTTTATATTAAATTAATATTATTTAAAATGTATAATTAATATTATTGGAACAACAAATTAATAACATACAAAAATATAATATTTTTATTGTACATTTAACTTCTAATCTTCTGAATTATCATATCGTTTCCACAATTTTCAATCAGTACATTACGAAGTTCATAATGAGCTTTTTTATTTTTAATTTGCTTATGTCTGTCAAGCAGTTCTTAAAATATAATTGTATTGTCTCTATTAATATTAATTTTAGGGGCTAACATTTCGCGCCAATCTTGTATAGCCGCTTAGGTATCACGTTCGTCCTCAAATTTACTTTTTTTTCTTAAAATATTTTATTAATGAATTTATAACACTTATAAACAAGAATTATAAATAAATATATAAAATAAATTTAATATTATATTCAATATTAGTATCATTTTAAACGAGATCTTTGTAGTAATATATTTTGTATAAAATAACATATATTTTAAATTTAATTACCTAATAAATTATGTAAATAAATCAAATTATAAGAAAGACGTAAAAAAAATATGTAAATAAAAAAATAGTCAAAGATGTCATTGTATAACTTTTGGTGTGAAAATAGCAACACACCAAATTCATTACACCAAAATGGTGTCCAATTTTAGCGGAGTGAATTTATCAAACCAAAACACCAATTTTAGTAAGTTTGGTATCTTGGTGTGATGGTTGGAGATGGCTTAGAAAATCCAAACAAAACCAACACTGAATCCAAAGTTATACGTATCTGTACTTTCCCATATAGGTGAGTCGTGACATGTTGAGTTTTCTCTCTATATAAGCCTTCCATTCTCGGTCCTCTATTGCTCCACCGCTCAAAAAGTCCCGCTTTTTACGAGCCAGGTTCGATTACACAACGATAACCAGACCAACCCCACATTGAGAAAAACAAGGAATCAGAGAGATCTTAGGGAAGAAGAAGAAGGAAGATGCAGAGATTCATGGTGAGAAGCTTACTGCTTGGAAGAAGCAGATCACAACGCTGCTTCTCTCACACTGTCCAGAAACAAAAAATACCACTTCTGCGCCAACAAGACGGCGCTGTTTTTCCCTCCATGCCCTCCTTCGACTACTCTCCTCCGCCCTACTCCGGCCCCTCAGCCGACGAGATCATGACCAAACGGAAACAGTATCTCAGCCCTTCCTTGTTCTATTTCTACAACAAGCCCGTGAGTCCCGGTTTGAGCGTTCCTCTGTTTTCTTGATGTGATTGGAATCAAAATTCACTCTTCAATATTGTTTCAGCTTCACCTGGTTGATGGGAAGATGCAGTATCTGTTCGACGATCGGGGCCGCAGATACTTAGACGCTTTCGGAGGTATTGCTACGGTGTGCTGTGGCCACTGTCATCCTGAAGTGGTGCAATCGATGGTCGACCAATCGAAGCGCTTACAGCACTCCACTGTTCTTTACCTTAACAATGTTATCTCCGACTTCGCCGAGGCTTTGGTCTCCAGGATGCCTGGAAACCTTAAGGTACGAGAATTCCGGTCACGACATGTCATGTCATGTCAAATAGCTTCGTAATCGCAATTAGATTGGTATCGTAATCTTTTTAGGTCGGTATCGTCTGCAGTTGTCGTAATTAAGTTCGTTTGTTATGCAGGTTGTGTTCTTCACAAATTCTGGGACTGAAGCCAATGAGTTGGCTCTGATGATTGCTAGATTGTACACAGGTTGTCAGGATATTGTTTCACTGAGGAATGCTTATCATGGGAATGCTGCAGCAACAATGAGTGCCACTGCACAATCTAATTGGAAATTTAACGTTATACAGGTACAAGAACAATAAGTTTCCATTCAACTTTTCAATGGTTATTTATAGTATCAGGCTATAATATTTGATGTAATTTTAAAAATAATCTAACTTTAGGATAAAAAATTATCGGAAATAATGATAAATATTTACTTAAAAACCTATTTTATGAAATGGGAAAAATTGGATATGAGTTTCAGTGGGGGCCAATCTATGAAGTGAAGAATCTTCTGCTGATTTCATGGTTTTGGACTTCAGAATCAATGTTGGTGTCAGGACTAACAATATATGGTATCTCCACATCAGTTCAGAGTATCGGTTCATGCTTCACTATCTACAGTTTCAGAAACATCATCAGAAACGTATGGGTTGTTTTGATCAGATGCTTACGAAATTGATTCGTTCTCTTGACACGTTATAGTTTAGTCTTTATCACAACATTTAAGGGCGAGAAAGATTTGATCCTGTTGCAAGTCTTTCCCAAACTGTAATAACATCTTATCTTTATTTGTGCACGTATCTTGATGCTAGGCATGGTAGCAAGTTTAGGTTGGGCCTGGCGTAATTCTTTAAAGCACGGCGTAAGAAATTACATCAAGACTCGAATCGATTCTCTAAATTTAATTTAGTCTGAAATTAGGTCAATCTGAATTCTTTTACCATAGCCTCTCGATTTTATTGGTGCATATATATAATTATATATATGTGTAGCACGTAGGCACATTACCTGATTGCCTGTGTTCTTATCTTGTTTGTTACATATTATTCTTACTACATATTTCTGAACATCTCTTCACTGGAAAACAACAGAGTGGGGTGCATCATGCGATGAATCCGGATCCATATAGAGGTGTTTTTGGCGCAGATGGAGAGAAGTATGCGAAAGATATCCAAGATATCATTCAATTTGGAACTAGTGGTCAGGTTGCAGGATTCATTTCTGAAGCTATACAGGTTTTTCAGAATCAACTCTGACTTGTAATTTACCTTCAGAATTACTATCTTAAGTAACGTCTTTTAGAATTACTTGATAGGGAGTGGGTGGCATTGTAGAACTGGCTCCAGGATATTTGCCTGCTGCATATAAAACTGTTAAAGATGCTGGAGGCCTTTGTATTTCTGATGAAGTTCAGGCTGGATTTGCTCGAACAGGCACTCATTTCTGGGGATTTCAGGCCCATGGTGTTGTTCCTGACATAGTGACAATGGCAAAGGTTAGTTCTTTTTGTTTTGGATGCATATCTTTTCTCATGTTTTGGCTCTGACCTGAACTGTTATCGCAATTTTTATCCTGGAATCTGCAATTTAAAACTTTCCTGCATTTTCTGTTCGTGCAGGGAATTGGAAATGGCATTCCTCTAGGTGCTGTTGTGACAACCCCTGAAGTTGCAGAAGTCTTGACTCGTCGAAGTTACTTCAATACATTTGGGGGAAATCCAGTGTGTACAGCTGCAGGTCTGGCAGTTCTGAGAGTCATTGAGAAAGAAAATCTCCAGGAAAACGCTCTAGCTGTGGGGAATTATCTGAAAAACAGACTAATTGCACTGATGGATAAGTACGAAAGTAAGTGCAATTACGCTTGTATCGTTCGCAATTATCGTCAGCAACGGCAGTATAATATGCAATCCGCAATTTAAAACCCGCACGCTTTCTTCGATTTATATGCTCATTTTACTATTGTTCTTAATTCTTAAATGTTCTCTAGTAATTGGGGATGTAAGAGGAAGAGGGTTGATGCTTGGAGTTGAGTTTGTGACTGACCGGCAACAGAAAACCCTGCATGTGATGGACCAGATGAAAGGTCTGAATCTTCCCCAGTTTCTCAACTAAAACTGAACCAACTTGTTACCGATCATATGCTTTTGTTACTGTAACAGAAACGGGAGTTCTCGTAGGAAAAGGAGGATTTTATGGGAATGTTTTTAGGATCACACCTCCCCTTTGTTTCACCAAAGAAGATGCAGGTACAGTACATGACCAATGACTCCATTAACAACTTTTTTCATTGCAGCTTCAATATTTAAAAACATGGCTGCTCTTCTGACAAGTTTTCAATTTTGATTTACAGATTTCCTCGTCGATGTAATGGATATAGCAATGTCAAAGTTGTGAAGAGGAAGAGTTTATGTATGAAGAAAAATGTATATTTTGTGATCCCGAAAACGGTGAAATGAATCCTGTACCATCCCATTTATGTTGTGTCTGGCAATTATAATATAAGCAGGTGTTTCTTCCATTAATGGTTGCTGCTAGTTGCTTACCTACAAGCTGCAAAGGGCACTGAGAGTCAACATCTTGTTGTCTCTTCACTTCATTTATCTCTTCTGGGATTTTGGGACTTTTTCCCTGGAAGATTTGATCACCATAATATTAGAAATTTGCAGGGACGATTTATCTCCTTTTGCTCTTTCACTCTCTACTTCTCCTTGTCCCTCTCAAATGGTTTCTTGACATTATACACAAAATGAAGCATTTTATGATTGACAAAATTGCAGAAAAAATCATGGTTGTTACGAACATTTTCAATTTCAATGTACCTTGTCTTAAAATTGTTCATTACCTGTTAAGAATTTTTGAGGAACCTGGAAAGTTGAAGGAGACAAAGTATTGACACATCCCTAGTAAAAGCGATTTTTGAAATCTAAAGTGTATTTAATGGATTGGATCAATCAAAATAAGATTCTTGTTTAAATTGTTATAATCATTATTATTAAATTTAATGTTTTTGCTTTTTGGGCATATTTGATACCCTTAGCTCTCAATAACTTTAAGAATGTAATTATTTTTTCTCTTATATTCAATCTATTGACTCTAGTACACTCCTCACCAGAAGAGCTACTATTCTTATAGATGAAGGCCATGACTCAATCTATAATTCCGTTTTTCTTCGTGTGCCACTTAATCATCATTTTGCAAAATCTTATAACTTCCTTGGTTTTATAATATAATCAACATTAATTTTACCAAAATGGGTTGTTCTGACTGCTGAGGCTCAGGCTCAGGCTCAAGCTCGGTCCGAACAACTCGAAGTTAAGTTGCTAAAACTCTAACATGAGTATAAGCCTTTAGGCCACCTAAAAGTTCAGGTTGAGTCGAGGTCAAGAAAAAAATTGTCATGTGACTTGAGTTCGATCTGATTTATTGTCATTCCTAAATACTTATTATGAGATTAGTAGCATATAATAAGATTAGTAGCATAATATGGTGATCAAATACAATAATTTTCATGTCAAATGTGTCTTCCATGACATGCAAGTTCAAGAACATTTCATCAAAAATTTGTCAAGCTCGCACGAAACTGAAATCCCGAAGAGACGAGGATTGGAGTTGGCTCTCTTACAAGAGTACCGTTTCACTTCCCAGACAGAAAATTTTGAACAAAAAAAATGCCAATTCTACTCCAGTAACTCACTATTAAGAAATTGTACTGATGTGAATCCCATGGTTTCTGAATTTATGTGCCTTACACAGATTTGAAGAAACAATTGAACTTTCTTTAACATGAAATTATACTAGAAACAGGTTATTATTCCATCTGCAGACGAAGATTTCTAATCAGTTCAAGTAATGAGAATTTAGATTCCACAGTTGCTGTTGCATTACAATTTTCAAAAGCTGATAGAACTAAGATTCAGGTACATGAACTAACATTGAATCTGTACTGCATTTTTTCTTACTTCGCACTTGGTTTTGACGATTAGAACAAATCCCTTCAATTTTCATACGATGAGCTTGTACTTGGAAGAAGTAAATAATGGATGAGCCTGAGTCAACTTCGAAATGATTCTCTAATTTGGCTCTTTTATTGAAACAAAACCAGATCTTTAACTACCACAATCATCAACAAAGAGAGAAAGATCAAAACTTTCATGTCAATAAACCATAGTGATGCAAATTACATGCTAAGAGACAAGCAAGATCAGGAACCATAAAAGTCAAGCCAGACTGTTCATATTTTACCAGCACAAGAAGGTCCAATGAAACGGAAAAAAAAACCCAGATAGCTCACCATGAAAGAGCTCCTAAAGGAGCAGGAAGTTTCGAAGATCATCACTAACGATCATGTCTAGCAGCCATGGACAACATTAGTGGGGAGTATCTGATGAAACCTGTGGAGGGTTGGCGAGCTCGCATGCTAATAGTGTACCGAATAGTTGACACCATAATCGAGAGCAAGTCCATGAAGAAGTAAGCAACTTCCTGAAACATGCTTATGCTTTTCCTTAGGAACACACTCATGAATATAGAAGTCGGGTTGTGCTCAAATCTAGGCATTTCTGAACACTGCTTCTGTTTCTCGCGTATGTTAAAGGCCTAACCTAACTGATGTGTTGCCTGATTGTTTTTTTTTTTTTTGGTCTCTATAGAGTAAAATATTATGAACGGAACCTTCAAATTACCAAAATGCCTTTCTTTATTTGTGATTTTATTTATATATTAATTTTTAAATTAATATTGTAAATTAACCAAATTTCAAATTTTTATTTTGGTCTCATAAGAAATATATAACTTGTTAATTTTAATATTTTTAATAAATATTATATTACGAATTAAACTTTTTAATTAACAGTATTATTTTATTAAAACTCTTATATAATTTTAGATTTCAAATAGAATAATTTTATAATATTGTAATTCTTTTAAATGTTATAAATTATAAATATAAAATTAAATTTTCATAAATAATTTAAACTGAAAAATATTTCTTTTGACATAAATACTAAAGTAGAAGAAATAGGCTAATGCTACTTTAAGGGTAGTTGAGTAAATACGTTATAGTAATGGTGGGCCGACAATTATAAATTGTTAAGATGAGGACATAGTGTGCTCATCCAGCAGACTATGCACCTAACAGTTAGCAGTTTGTACCTCCACCGTTTCCCAGTTTTGGTTCAATATGTCGACACTCCCACCGCCTGTCCCGTACGATTATGGCTGTGATGGGCCTGATGGCATGACGATTTAATTTCATCCGAAATTAATAAATTTAAAATTTTCAATCAATAACTTATTTAAAAATAACATAATTATATTTTTTTTAAATAATTCGTCCGGCCTAATTTAAAAAGTTTTTTGTTCTGTTTTTGTTTTTTATAATCTAATTTACTATTATTTAAATATATATTATTTAACTATTAATAAAATTTAATTCAAAATTATATACCTAATAAATTAAAATTAATTATCAATAAAAATTATGAATAATTGAATTTAATTTAATTTTTATGTAATTAAATTTTAATAATTATTAATAAATATAGTTAAATTTAAAATATATAAATATTCAAATAGAATCTGATTTAATAATTAAAATGTCTTTCAAATAAATATTAATCTATAAATAATTATTAATTTTAAAATTATTTATTTTATTAAAATAACATAATTTTATTAATAATTTGTTAATAAATATTATATAAGAGATTAAATAAATTTATTTAATTAAAAAATAATTTATTTTTAAGTTTTATCTAATATATAATTATTATTAGTCATAAAAATATAACTACATTAACATTAACAACCAAATAAAATTTTGTTTTTATTTGAAGAAAAAAATTAAAAATTAAAAATAAAAATTACATCAAAAAAATAAAAATAGAATTAAACTACCCTTAATAAATTTAAAATTAAACATATCATTTTTTTAATTAAAATAACATCATTTTATTTTACGGCGAGTGCATCATTTTAAAACGTGATTAGAGTGTATTCGTGTGAAGAAACACTTTGGTCTTATTTACGGGTCGTGAGCGAGTACACCAAAATCCAACTTCGTCTTTAGCCTAAGAAACCAACAAATCCATCATTTAGAAGGCCCACAAAAATTATAGTTAGTCACTCCATTGTAGGCAAATTGATTTTCCTTGGATTTTTTATATAATTGGACTGATGCTTTCATATATTTTCGTTTATTTAAGATTTGGATGACATTGTAAATTGAATTGGTAATCTAAAGTCGGTCCATATATTGAAGAAGTTACTAACGGTGACAATAAGTTGGATCGAGTTTAGCTTTTACCAACTAACAATGGACCACGATGAGTTCGATTAGAATAAAATCAAATAAGTTTAGGAAAAGTTTGAAATTTAGGTCTTAAGAGGTGGTTGAGTTGGTGAAGTAAAGGCAATGGATCAAAAAGTCTTTTGTTCGAATCTCTCTCCCTACCTATACTCGCTCGATTGAGCCTATCGTATAAGGTTTGCCTAGTTCGGAGTACCCAATCGACATGATTCGCAGGCTATTGCATCAATTTCTTAGTACATATCTAAATGATAGTGACTGCTGGTTCCTCCGTTTCTAAAAAAAAAGTTAAAATTTAGACATAAATTAATCTTATTTTTTTAAAAATAAACTCTTTGAATTTTAAGGTTTTTGAGTTTTGTATTAACTCGGGCCTCCTAAGTCCAAAATTCAATATTTTTAAAGCTTAAAATTAAAATTTGAAAAGTTTATTGACTTAAAAATAGAGCTTCTAAATCTTTTAAAATTAAATGTCAAGAATTTAAATTCAGACTAAAAGTCTGTAAGAATTAAGGACACGTGGTTGATTAGGGATAACAATTTAAGCCTCACTAAACTCATTTTTTACTGGTTTAAAATTAATATATTATATTTAGGTTGATCGAAGTTTAAATCAGATTTAAATTTAGATAATTAACTTAAAATTCAAACTACTTTGTTAAAACAATATTGTTTTAATGTAATTATTCAAATAATGTCACTTTTAATTTGTAATTCTGAAATTTTAAAGACCAAATTAATATCATTTTCATATAATTTTGATGTTGTTTTGTGACGGTCCATCGTGACCCCCTTGCGAGACCTACCTCTAACAATTTGATAAGTGTTGGAAACTTGGAACCCTGATCCCTGGTGCCTTAAACAACACAAGATGCAACTGACAGGACCAAAAGATCTGAACAGGAAGCAGGTGTGATTCCCAAGGAACCAAGACCTCTCGATTCCTTGTATGTACACTGCATCAGGAGCAATGCCATTAGACTACCCCTTTTTATGCTTCGTGATGCCAAGATGGTGGGCTGGCAAGTCATGGAAAGTTCATGATTGGTTGTTAAGCGCAAGACAGGGCAGCCCATCATTCGTCCCAATACACGGAATCCTCTGTTTCCATATAGAAAGCTTATCTTATATGCACCCAAAATTAAAATTTAAACCAAAATTAAAATTTAAACCAAATTTTAAAACCCATTTAACACCTATTAACCTGTAATTTACTCATAAATTCCCATTCTTGGCCTATCAAACTTGTGGAATAAACAATACTGACGTGTAGTTCGAAGCCTTGAACCGCTCAATATCGTTGAAAGGATGGTCAAAAACTAGGGTCTAAGCAACAATCACGGCTTAGGGTCTGTCTTCAAACGGAACGGCTATGTCTATATACACCGTATAATCTTGGACTGGGTCGGTGTTTATTTACGTCATGGATGATCTAAGCAACATGTTTGCAGCAAACAAGTGATGCCTAACCGTTTCAATCCAAGATTGAAGAGAGTAGAATGGCCTAGGAGCTATGGATGGCATATGAAAGTGATCCGACACGCCCAACAACGTACGAATGAATGTGTCCCATCATCCCGAAAAAACACGCAAACATTAGTTTCACAGCATCCTATGATGTTCATCAATCTTCCCCTTGACTTGGATGAGTTAATGCAAGATCATTAGCAAATTGCGTAGGTGAGCTGCTCACTATAAGTGTCTGTATAAGTGAGGTAGGGACATATGAGTCGAATACCTTTCAGAACAC
>JAOSBP010000005.1:1302106-1312238 GCA_027563825.1 Erythroxylum mucronatum
GTGAACGAATTAAAAACACAGGGGCTAAGATGAATAATCAAGTATATCACAGGGGCTGTTTTATGTGATTTGCCAAACAAAATTATACATATAAACATTTAAGTTTTTTTTTATCGACACTTAAAATTTTAAATGTTTTAAATTTACTTATTACATTAAAAATTATTATTAATCTTTATCGTATTATTTTTTGATAATTATTTATCGTATTATTGTTATAAAATAAAATATATATTATATTTATCTTGCATGTTATTCAAAATCAGTGACATAGCCAGCCAATAATATAAGGGGGGCCCAAAACAAATTTTTTAAAAATCTTGGGGGGCTCAAACTTCAAAAATTATATTTTTATATATAAAAAATTAAAAATTAAAAAAAAATTAACTTTTTTTAAAATTTCGGGGGGCCCAGTGCCCCACTGGGCCTAAGGTGGCCATGTCCCTGTTCAAAATGATCTAATATTAAAAAAATGTGACTCTTATACGACATTATTTAGAGGTATAAATAAATATCAAATTAACAAAATATAATAGAATTGTAAAGTATAATAAATAATAATTATCAAAACATAAAAGAAAAATAAAAAGTTAAACTGTCTTGTAATAAAATAATTATTAAAAGTGATTAAATACACTAAAATTCTTATAATCGTGTAATATGTTATTTATTTATTATACACTTATTCTGTCATATTATATTAATTTTTATTTAAATTCAAGATTAAGAGTCCAACACAGTTAATTTTTCTTTTTAATAATCAGCCGTTCAAACTTTGTACAGCACATATCATTCCACGTTCAAATCCAAGTAACTTCAAATTGATACACAAAATGTACCTTCTGTACTGCCAGTCCAGTCCTACTCCAGCTACAACTACTACACACTTGTAGGCTGTAGCTGAGCTGTCCATTAATTGGCCGAGCATTGCAACAAAGCACAAAAAGCATATTATGTTCTGAATCCTGTCTTCTAAATCGATGAACTATGTTTATTCCGTCCTTTGTCATTTTTCTTTTCACGAAGTATATTACTAAATTTAATGTGATTAAAAATGTATTATTGCAAATTAATAGATTAAGGACTAATTTGTAAATATTTAATAATAATAAGATCTAATATATATGCTTTCATTTACAAATTAGATACATTACAAATTATTCTCCACCCTTTTTTGTTTAAAATTTAAATATAAATAATTTTTTTTCAAAATTAAATAATATTTTCAATTAAATATATTTAATGATTATTTAAAATATATTAAAATTTATTTTATAACTACGATCCTAAAGTACATAAAATATTTTTGAATCTTAGGTAGAGATATTTTAGAAATTTCCATACATAAAAGAGAAGAAGATAAGAATTGGTGGATTAATTAAAGAGTAGTCAATGCGCCTATCCTATTTTATAAAAATTTAGAAATAATTATAATATATATAACTTTTTAAAATATTTTTATAAAAAGACTGTTTATGTGAAGATAGTTACCTTCACATATCACGAAAGGAGAAAAGAAATTATAGTAAAAGAAATAAAAACGGACAAAAATAAATTAAAAAAGAAGAAGAAAAGAGACAGAGAGAGAAAGACACCAACCACGCGCACACTCAGACAAATGCCCATTTGCACAGCCTTTCGATCTCTCTTTCTGTCTCTCTCTATCTATCTATTTTACGCGCTCTCCCCTCATTTTTCTCTATTTGTTGTGCCGCCACCACTCTATGCGCCTCCACCGTCGCCGTCGTCGGGCTTCTCCTCCTGCAGCCACTTCCTAGGTTTCGGCATAGTTCTCACACCGTCCGAGCTGGATTCTCTTTCAGTTCACTCGAATCTCGAAGAGCCGCTAGTTCAGCGGTTTTGTTGATTAGACTTTGTTTTTTTGTTTCTTTTTTAAATTTTTTATTCGATTTCTAAACACTCTCTCACAGTCCTTTTCTCGATCCCAAACCCTACAGAGCTTATTCCTTCTAGAACAACCTAGGGTTACGACGGAGAGGGGAGGGAGGGAGAGAGAGAGAGACAGAGAGAGAGAGCGAGAGAGAGAGAGAGAGAGAGCTCCGTGATTGAGTGTTTAGGTGCTTTCTCGGTTGAGGTGGCGTCGAAGTAATTTCCATAAACTATTGTTGCGCATTCTTCTGTGGTTACTTTTAGGTGGTTTGAGGGATTTGGATGGCATTGGGGGATTTGATGGCGTCTCGGTTCTCACAATCTTCACTTGCTGTGGTTTCTAACCACTACGACGACTGCGTTTCGACTCACGGCGAAGATGCCGTCGATTTGGTGTCTCAGAGAAGAGATTCGGATGGTGCTAGTAGTAGCAGTTACAACAATGTCGCTGCAACTACTACAAGTATGGCGTATTTGCCTCAAACAGTTGTGTTGTGCGAGCTTCGACATGATGGATTTGAAGCTTCTGTACCTACTGGTCCGTCGGATAGTGGCCTTGTATCGAAATGGCGGCCTAAGGATCGAGTAAGCTCTGAGTTTCAACATTTTGCGCTATCTTTTACCGTCCTATGGTTGGCATTGCTGTTTGGCCGCTGACAACTATTAAGTATAGGATGCTTTATGTTTGATATTCTGATGTTGTTGTCTTTTGCTATACTAGGGATTGGATGTGAAGGAAATATGACTCGTTGCTTTAATCGTTTGATGGACTACTTAGTGATGTTTAAGATGAAAATGTTAAATTTCAATCACTCATTGTTAGGGTTGCGAAGTGCTAGAGTAATGCTTCTGCTATAAGGAACTGTTAAGTATAGATCTTCTTGGTGATTCTTAAAATTAGGCTAGTTGTCCCTCAGTAAGACTCAATTATGCTTGTTTCACATTTTCAGTTTGGTTTCATAAGGCCAATCTCATGTGAGAAGGTGTTGAATTTTAGTGTTGAGGAGGAGCTTTGATATTGCCTTAAACAGTTGTGGATTATGATCCTTTAACTTTTTTATCTAATTGTCATTCTTCATTGTACTGTTATTAGGAATAATACTTCTGTCAACATAAATATGATCTAATATACCTGAGAGGAAAAAGACACATGAAATGATTGATAGTCCTCGTAGCAAGTTTCAGAACAGATGCTCCTGTGGTATCAGGGGATAATGGGTATTTTTTTCGTGTCAGTACCCAGTAGAATTTTTATTTAATCAATAGCTTAGGACCATAAGTACATCTTGTGTGGAACTGAGTATTGGGATTAGTGAATAAATAAAAAATACATTGTTTGCAAGCATCATGGTTATCAGGTCTTGATTGATCCATGAAAACTGTGTATAATGGCCTTGAATCTTCTGGTTGAGCTATTCTCGCTCGTCAGCATTAAAAAGTTCCATTAGTTTGGTTGAACCCCCCTTTTTTTGGCTTGAGAACTCTTTGGGAAGGGATCCCTATCCCACACATAGAGTAGCTGTTGGTGTTTTGTATCAGGAATTGTCCGCTTTCAGATGGTTCTAAGCATTTGTATTTTTGGAATGTCATCATATTTGGATTTAACAATTGCAAAATTTCTGGTGTCACTTCAAGCTCTCTTGCAATGATATGTATAAATTTTATGTTTGTGTAGATTCTAGAGCTTTCTGGAGATGATAATTAGTTAACATGTTTTCTAGTTGGAGGCTATTCAATTAACCACTTAATTCATTTATCTTACTGGTTGGTCTTAATAATAAGATTTTCTGAACCAAAAGTAAATGGGCATGGGCAGCATGTTGACTAAGGTATTGGACGAAATGCAATTGATTCAGTTGGCCTTGTATTTCTAGTAGTCTGTCCTCCTGACTAGGTTTGAGACTATACTCCAAATCCTTTGTCTTGGATATTAGCTATTTCGCTGATTACAGGTTTCACTTGGGTAAATTCAGAGCAATAGTAAGTACATGTCGAAAAGGAAAACATTAGAGGACCGTGAGTCTCTACTTACATTATAATCTTCAAAGAAAATACATTTTAATATGTTAAATTCTTTAATGTGTTGATATATATATCATGGGATACTTGGTTCTTTTCTTTCCATGTTCTCACTTGACCTATCCTTGATTGATGCTTTGTTGTGGATGGTCACAAGTTATTTATCTACACATTTGTCTTTTCTTACCTTTCTGTCTGTGCAGATGAAAACAGGATATGTAGCTCTAGTTTTGTGTTTAAACATCAGTGTTGATCCTCCTGATGTAATAAAGATATCACCTTGTGCCAGAATGGAATGTTGGATAGGTGAGTCTTAGAACTGCTGGTTCTTTCTTGTTGGAATTGTCATAATTCTTCAAAAAGGTACTCTCTATTGTTGATAAATCCATCTCCCTATTCAAGGTTTTGGTATTATTCTTCATTGGCAGATCCATTTTCAATGGCACCACAAAAAGCTCTTGAAACGATTGGGAAAACCTTAAACATTCAGTATGAAAGATGGCAACCAAAGGTGTGATGTTTTCTCATACGTTTTGCTCTGCAGTATGACTTACATCCTTTGATAATTTACCTTGGTGATTTACGAACAGGCTCGCTACAAAGTTCAACTTGACCCTACTGTTGAGGAGGTAAAGAAACTTTGTAATACTTGTCGTAAATTTGCCAAGTCTGAGAGAGTACTATTCCACTATAATGGACATGGAGTTCCAAAACCGACGTCCAATGGTGAAATCTGGATGTTCAATAAGGTTTTCACTTTCCCTTTTGGTAATATGCTTTCTTTGCTGGTTACAATTTTCAAGTGCTGAAGTTTTGTTGTGCTCTGGCATTTTAATCAGAGTTATACGCAGTACATTCCTTTGCCTATCAGTGATCTCGATTCCTGGTTGAAAACACCTTCAATATATGTTTTTGATTGTTCTGCTGCTGGGATGATTGTCAATGCCTTCATAGAGGTATTTAATTCCACTGGTTGTTGTCATGTCTGGAAATGGTGAAAAGGGCTTTGTAACACAAATCTGTTTTTGCAATTATTTGTCTTATAGCTTCATGAGTGGAATGCTTCTAATGCTGCTGGTTCCACGAGGGATTGCATTTTGCTAGCAGCATGTGAAGCACACGAGACCCTTCCTCAGAGTGCTGAATTTCCTGCTGATGTCTTCACTTCTTGCTTGACAACACCTATCAAGATGGCACTGAGATGGTGAGTTTTGCCTCCTTGTCTTCCATTATTAATTTTTAGATATTAAACTTTAGTTTCAGCATTATCTTTGAAAAGCTTCTTCTTATAGTTTATCTTTGGATTATGGATTTGGATTGGATTGGTGGGTTCCTGTTTACACTTAACGGCCTTACTGGCTCAATTCATGTGGTCTTAGACTCTTTAGTTTGTGAAATATTTGTTTTGTGCACTTTGTCAGGCTTGCTAATCGTGTGATTGTTTCTCCACTATTTTAGGTTCTGCAAACGCTCACTACTTCACGAGTCCTTTGATTATTCATTAATAGATAAAATTCCTGGCCGTCAAAATGACCGTAAAACACTTCTGGGTGAATTGAATTGGATTTTTACAGCTGTAACAGACACAATTGCGTGGAATGTCCTCCCTCATGGTAATATCTTTCAGTTATAATCAACTCTACTAATGGTCTCTTTTGTGATTTACATGTTTAATTTTGCATTACAGATCTTTTTCAGAGGCTTTTTAGACAAGATCTGTTAGTTGCAAGTCTATTCAGAAATTTTTTACTTGCTGAGAGAATTATGCGCTCTGCAAATTGTTCCCCAATATCTCACCCAATGTTGCCACCGACACATCAACATCACATGTGGTATTATGGTGATACCAGTCAAGTTTGATATTTCCAAACCTTCACGGTGTGAGTTATGACCATCTTCCTGATTTCCAATGCAGGGATGCATGGGATATGGCTGCTGAGATTTGCCTCTCTCAGCTCCCTTCTTTAGTTGAAGATCCTACCGCAGAGTTCCAAGTATGTATTAATAAATTTTTCTTGCATAGGTATCTGAAGTTACAACATACATGATGTCACTTCAGTCTTATGTAGTTATGTTCACTATTTTAATGTGATTCTTCTTCTCATCTGATTTTTTTAAAAATTTTTCAGCCAAGCCCCTTTTTCACTGAACAGCTAACTGCTTTTGAGGTTTGGTTAGATCATGGGTCTGAACGTAAGAAGCCGCCAGAGCAGTTGCCTATTGTTCTTCAGGTTGGTTGCTTTAGTTGGTTCATGCTATAATGTGAATAACCATTAATTTACTGCTAGGTGCTATTGATTCTCAGCATCCAAAGGCATTTAGAGGTTCTTGTTCATGAGCGTGTTTGTACAGGCTTTAATATATGTGGTTGTGTGTAAGTGCATTATGTAAGTGGTTAATTGGGGCTTTCAACCCATCAGAGATATTGTTACATGTATGGAGTGCAAAAGGCCTTATAGACTGATGTTAATTTCAATTGGTGGACAATTGGTTACTTCCGATTGGTGGATAGTGAAATGAGTCAGTCCTTTTCGTACAGGCTTTTAGTGTTATTCATTTGAGTTCCATTGATGGAAGTGCTACCTGATTTTATGACTCTATATATATAAAATTATCTCCCAAATGCAACACTATTTTATATGTTTCTCTTGTGAAGGTAATTAACTTGATATAAATTAGGTTAAGCACCTTTTGTTACCTTTGTAACTAGGTGGTCTTGATGAAAATCTGCTTTGTGATTCGTTATTTTTTCCCCATTCATGTGATAATCATTGATTCTTTCCCCATTCATGTGAAGAGGCTTATCTCTTGGCATTTACAGGTTCTTCTTAGTCAATGCCATCGATTTCGAGCATTGGTTCTTCTTGGGAGATTCCTTGATATGGGTCCCTGGGCTGTAGATCTGGTATGCTTGTTCATTTATTTTCTCATCATCTTTATCATAGAATATTATGAAATTAGTGACTGGCTATCTTACCTGTAGGCATTATCCGTTGGAATATTCCCGTATGTTTTGAAGTTATTGCAAACTACAACACCAGAACTAAGGCAAATCCTTGTGTTTATATGGACTAAAATTCTGGCACTTGATAAGGTATATGTTCATATTCTATGTGGCTTGATATCCAAAGAAATCAGCACATTTCTTTCTATAAATGGTCTCTTGCTTAACCATTATAACCACTTTATGAAGGTAATTATAAGTTTAATTCTTGTGGATTGCAGTCATGTCAGGTTGATCTTGTTAAGGATGGAGGACATATATATTTCATTCGCTTTCTTGATAGTATGGAAGCATATCCAGAGCAGCGTGCTATGGCTGCATTTGTTTTGGCTGTTATTGTTGATGGGCATCGTCGGGGCCAGGAGGCTTGCATTGAAGCAGATTTAGTTCATGTGTGCTTAAGGCATCTTCGAGGTTCGGTACCAAATGATGCTCAAAGTGAGCCCCTATTTCTGCAATGGCTTTGCCTTTGCTTGGGAAAGCTATGGGAGGACTTTGCTGATGCTCAAGCGATAGGTTTGCAGGTTGATGCCCCTGCAATATATGTTCCACTACTATCCGAGCCGCAGCCAGAGGTTTGCCCAATCTCCAAATAAGTCGTTTACATAGATTTGTTTGTTTTATGAAAAAAATTACCACTTGTTGAGAAATCTGCTCTCTTCAGGTTAGGGCTTCTGCTGTATTTGCACTGGGTACCTTGCTTGATGTTGGAGGTGATGCTTCGAGGGATGGTGTTGGAGGCGATGATGAATGTGATGACGATGAAAAAACTAGAGCTGAAAGTAGTATTATTAGAAGTTTGTTAAGTGTTGTTTCAGATGGAAGTCCATTAGTGAGGGCAGAGGTTGCTGTAGGTAGGCAATTTTGCCAAGTTTTTCTGATTTTTCTCTACAATGTTGTAGTTGAGTTGAGCTTTTAAGCATGACACTTGATGGCTTTCTACCATAGGATTCGATAGCTTCTTAAGCAGTACTTTACTTCTGTAGTACTACAATTTCAAGCTTGGACTTGACTGCCGAAGTTATTTGAAGTTGGTCATCCTAATCTAGAATTAATTCTTCAACAGTCTTATAACTGCTCAATTCCTTTCCTATTTATGTAATATTTACTTTCTCTACATGTTTGCAAATAATGCTAGATATATACTATGTTTGCTATGTCCTGCTTCTTCCTTTTGAAATAGCTATTTTGTTATATCCTTCATTCATCTTTTCCCAAGTTGAGCCATGGTAAGCTCGGGAATGGTTTTTTGGGCTGGTTGTGGATATTAGTTTTTGTTTACTCTGCCTCAAGCTTCTCATTTCAGATGTGAATGATTTCTCTTTTCTCCTTCACAGCTCTGGCACGTTTTGCATTTGGTCACAAGCAGCATCTCAAGTCAATAGCTGCTGCATATTGGAAACCCCAGTCTAATTCTCTTCTGAACTCTCTGCCTTCTCTGGCCCATATAAAAGGTACAGGCAGTGGGGTTACTAATCCAAACCAGTATATGTCACATGCAAGCATTGTTTCGCCCCAAATGGGACCTTTGACAAGAGTGGGTAATGACAATTTGTCAGTGGTTCGAGATGGGAGAGTCTCTACTAGCAGTCCTCTTACTTCATATGCAATGTTGCATGGGTCGCCATTGTCTGATGATTCATCCCATAATTCTGATTCTGGAATTATGAATGATGTTGTCAGCAATGGGATCCACCACTCGAGGCCAAAACCACTGGACAATGCAATGTATTCACAATGTGTTGTAGCTATGTTCACCTTGGCCAAGGATCCTTCTCCACGCGTAGCAAGCCTTGGTCGTCGGATACTGTCCATTATTGGGATTGAGCAAGTTTTGACTAAACCTGTCCGTGCCTCAGTAAATAGCAGTCGCCCTGGTGAGCCTATTTCCCCAGCTCCAAGTTTTGCTGGACTAGCTCGCTCATCGTCGTGGCTTGACATGAATGCAGGTTTTTTTTTTTTTTGGGTCTGTTTTTAATGGGTATCACATTTGTTATGTTTTAGGTACCATTGGAAATCCTTCCTCAATATTTTCTTGTTTTAAGTGTTTCAAATGAAAATTAACTTTAATATCTTTTTATTCCTAAAATTTTGAGTCTTCTATGGCTGCTATTTACAGGTCATCTACCGTTGACATTCAGAACTCCTCCTGTCAGCCCTCCTCGACAGAATTACTTAACTGGAATGCGAAGAGTTTGCTCTTTAGAATTCAGGCCTCATTTAGTGAATTCTCCAGATTCTGGATTGGCTGATCCTCTTTTGGGTTCTGATGGATCTTCTGTGGGTTCAGAACGCAGTTTACTCCCTCAGTCAACAATCTACAACTGGAGTTGTGCTCACTTTTCTAAGCCACTTCTTACTACTGCAGATGACAGTGAAGAAATATTAGTTAGAAGAGAAGAGAGAGAAAAATTTGCCTTGGAGCATATTACAAAGTGCCAGCATTGTGCGTTTTTTAAAATCTAGTTTTAGTCTTGATTAGTTTTTATTCTCGTTTTCATTGATTTATGTTTTCTTACTCATCAGCAGCTGTTAGCAAGATAAACAGTAATCCAATTGCTAAGTGGGACACAAAGTTTGAACAAGGTGCAAAGACAGCACTGCTGCAGCCTTTCTCGCCTATTGTGATTGCAGCTGATGAAAATGAAAGGGTTAGGTATGCCTGCTTAAACATTACATGCCTGCAGAATCATTCTCTCCATGTCTACATGGTGTCTGTTTGAATTAAAATTTGTGGAGTTATGAATTATGAATTAAATATTTAAAAGCTTAGGTATAGGATTGTTGTAGGGAGAGTTGGCGCTGCTAGTTTTGAAAAAAAAAGGACTAGAATGAGGTATATTGTGGCTTGAACAAATGTGATTTATAACAGAAACCTCCTTTAATAAAAATATGAATAGAAAGGCTACTGTCTTCAGCAAACTCTTCTTTGTATGTCTTACAAGAATTCTTATCAGTGACAGGAAAGACAAGTCAACAATGACTGTTACTAAAACACAAGAAGTTTCTTGTTGAAAAGATGTAAAACTAAAACAAGAGGGTATAAAAAATATCAGAAGAAAACCCACTTGATTTCTCTGATTATATGTAATTTATACATGAGTATAATCTATTCTAATACTCCTAAACTACTGGATTTTTCGTATATACCAACTTATCCTATCTATAGTATATCTTATCTTATCTACTAGAAGATAAACTTATCTCCTAGAAGATAAT
>JAOSBP010000005.1:1334120-1362490 GCA_027563825.1 Erythroxylum mucronatum
GATAGAAGTCTCTCCTGCAAGGCCCATGCTCGATTCAGGAGATAGGAGTGACCAGAGTACAGCTTGAACGTTCTCATGATGTTATCGTTTAGCTCCAGAACACAATCTATTGCTGAGTCGAGGAATTTGACGCGAAGACTGCGTTTTACTGAAGATACGTTCCTCAATCGCAACAATCCTTCGGTAGACTTCTCGCATTTTGGACCAGCTATTGTGACAGCGGCATTCCTGTACACCGAAGTCATGCGTGGATATTGGCAATGCCAATCCATCTTGTCATTTTGTATGATACATAGAGAATCAATCCACAAATATCGGTATCCAAGTCTGCGAGTGATGACGATTGCATCTTGAAACATGAGTGGAAGTGTCTCAAATGGTATACATTGCAGACGCTGTTGGAGATTCAAAGTAGTAGTGGCTGGCGGTGCTGGGTTCCCCCACCTGTGGCTCAATGCAACGTATCGGTCTTTCGTATTCTCTGAGGGTATAATAAGTTTAAGTGTCTTGTAGTCGTCTTGGAATCCTATGTCAATCAGTCGTGTAGGAAGCTCTTGGTCTTCGACTCCTGTCTTTCGACATGCACTGTGGTTCTGGTGACACATCTCGATCCACTTCTTGCATCTCTCTAGGTTTGGACTGACTGGCACAACACGGCCACCAACGTACTTATTCCTCCCAGCGATAAGCGAAACCCGGACGCTGAACCTAGAGGAAAACAGATCCCTTTCTACAAAATGATCATCAAGGTAAGGCCTCACTCCAGGTATGTATTCAAGTTCATCAATCCAGCCTCGGAAGTATGGCTTGGTGGGACAGACTGACAATGCGATCATGCGGCAGGATTCTCCACGATTTCCAAGGGCCAGAGTCTCTCTCAGAGTTACATTAGAGTCATAGATGCTGTTATCCAAAGCATTGGCAGTCAAGTCAGTAAAATATTTGCACAGCTCGCACCCTTGGTTCGCGGAATCTTGCAGAGTGTAATAATTGGGTTTGTGAGAAACGAAGCCATCAAACTCCCAAGGCTGCACCAATATAGATTCGCAGTCTTTGCACAGCCGGCATGGATCAGTGTCGAGGTGCGATGGGATGGTTGATGGTGGGTCCATGGCGAATACCGAGGGGTTTTGGCTCTCTCAAAAAAGTCTAAACGAATGCAGGCACTGTCGTTGTGACTGGTTTGCCCTCGTCCGCCGGGTAACTCAGGCGATCTTGACCGTCGATGACAAGTATCTGTACACGGAGTATTTTGCGACGATACGTATGTCCAGCAATAGTGTAGAGGAGACGTTGCAACACGAGAAGATGCTTAAGTTAGAAGAGCATGAGCAAAAACGGCTACCCCTCACTTGACCGGTGAAGCAGACTGCCACTCTTGAAGCAAGATCATTCGATGATAAAGCTTGGTACAATTCGGTTTTGAGACCAGAAAAGCATGTGCTTCGATATTCGGTCAACGCTCGATATCTCAGATTGGGATGCCGGTATCCCACTGAGTCTGAAATTCCGATGATCGAATTCGCTATAGCAGTGTAACCTAAGTTGTGGTTAGACGTTCTGCTATGCGATGGAATAAGGCACCGTCCCAAATTTCCCCAGACATCTGGTCAGATCAGCAAATGAGAGACACATTCCAATGCTTTGCGACACTCTTCCCAAGGAACACCGCGAAGAGATTTAGCTATACCGTGCACACACCAAACGAGCAATTTATGATTTCCTTCCGGTCTCGTCTGCCAAATTATAGGTTCGAGATCCTTGGCATGAGTATTCTAGTACCAAGTTAGCAAATTTGGACAGTTGTATCCTGTCAACTTGAAGCTAACTTCGGATTCGTTATTTTGTGTATCAAACGAGAAATTGGTATTGGTAAGTGTTAAATTCGCTCTCAAGGGGTGTGGCTAGATGGTTGAGAGTTGGGCTTGGCTTCGGTTAGGTCCCATGTTCGATTCTTTGCTAGCCCCTCTTGTAAGAGCCTGGGGCAGCCGGGGTTTTACCTATAGATGGAGAACTAGTGAGACCCTCTATGATAGGGTGTAGCCGCTTAACCCTCTGCTAGGGTGTAGCTACTTGACCCTCTAAAAAGTGAGCCCCTCTTAACTCGCACGTGAGGTTTCATTCATAAAATGCAAGTCATGCAGCTTTGTACTATTACCTGATTGATAGCTTTTGATTGGATCCATAATACTAATAATTATTATCGAATAGATTAACCGTCAGCACCAACTGCCACCGAGAAGGGGACGTTACTTTGCCGCCCGAAAACCCAAACAAAAGGCAAAATGCCAAAAGTGCCACGCACACTCATCTCCCCACTTCCAATCTCTTCTTTTCTTCTTGATTATATTTTTATATATGTGTGTGTTTGTATAAGATATAAGATTCAACTTCTTGGTCTGTATCTGAATACATCATCGTCACTCCTCTGCTCCGTTGTTTGAATGGCGTCCCTCTCTTTTGCCTATCATCCGTCTCTTCAAAGCCGAGACGACGCCGTTGCTCTTCTTGACAATAAGAAGAAGAAGAAGAGCTCGTTTTCGTACTCTTCCAGTCCCTCGTACTTGTTGGGCTTGAGTCCGAAGCCGAGGAGCTCTGGTTTTTCATTGAACGCGCGATGTTCGGGGGCTGGAGTTGCACGCGCCAGTGCGGTGGAGGTGGTTAAGGAAGAGGACGTGGAGAAGAGGAAAGAGAAGGACAGGGTTCTGAGAGTAGGTGTGGTGTGTGGTGGCCCTTCTGCTGAGCGCGGGATTTCACTCAACTCTGCGAGATCAGTTCTTGATCACATTCAGGTGCTTGCTTTGGTTGTCATTGTTTATTACTCACTCTTTCTGTTCCTCGAGTAGATAATAATCTGATATGAATTGAAAATAGACCCTTTCACAGATCAAATCCGTTGCTCTAAAAAGTTCTTAAATAGTTTAGAAAACTCGAACCTAATACTTCAAATACTAGGGATGCTTTAGGGAGTCCTTCAATCACTTGAACTCATTAAACTTCAACTTAGCTCAAGCTTGAAGACATTTTCTTGGTTCAACTTATACGAATAAAGTCTAGACATTAAACCATAACTTGACTAAAAGGCTTGAACTCAAAAAATCTAAATGAATCAAGGTTGAATGTAGCAAAGTTCGGCTTGTTTTGTTTTGTTTTGTTTTGTTTTTTTCCCTGATAAACTCGCATGTGCAACTAATGAATAAGGTTGATCAAGCTTGAATATAGGAAAGTTTGTGCTCTTTCTTGTAGATAAACCTGCACTTCTTTTTTTTCAGATAAATTCGCAGGTGCAGATAATAATTTTTAATGAATAAAGCTTCATAAAGTTTGGATGTAGCAAAGTTCATATCTGCAGGTGCATGTAATAATTTGTAATGAATCAAGCTTGAACGTAGCAAGTTCAAACTTTTTATAAACCCACAGGTGCAAGTAATAATTTAGTTCATTTGATATGCCAAACTACGGGCTTGATTACGAGTCATTGATGATATTGCAGCCTGAGACCTCATTGCAAGCAAAGCGAATTAATTATCCCTCCTCGCATAATCTTGCCTCTTTCGACTAAACTGATTACAACTATAGTTTGATTGCTAAAAGAAAATTTATGAAAGAGTATTTGATTAAAAATACAGTTCCTTTTGAAGAAATTAAATCATACTATGTCTTTGGAAAATAGTTAATTGGTATAATTAACCCTTTTTATCTTATCGACTTATTATAAGAGTGGATTTGTAACAGGGAGATGATTTGCATGTCAGCTGCTATTACATAGACTCTAATCTTAATGCATACGCCATATCCTCTGCGCAGGTTTGCACATGAGCTGTTCATTCTTTAGGCCTATTTGGTCGATTGTTGATAGTGGTTTATTGCATGAAATGAACACGTAGTGGTCAAATTGTTATTAGATGTTAGCAGCAACTGCCAAATGCACAGGATTTCGGTTTTTTTCACTTAGTTTCATCTTGGGTTGTTTAGAATATGATAGTTTCTATCTATAAAAAAATGTTGATGGCTTTGCTTTGTTTTGGTCGCATCAAATGATAAGAAGCCCTGTTACATAAAATGAAGTGAACTAATTTATTAGTCTTTTCATTACAATGTTCAAAATTTTGGCTTTCTATCCCAAATTTCAGGTATACTCAAATACTCCTGCAGATTTTGATTTTAAACTCGAAAGGTTAGCAAACTTTGTACTTTCTTTTTATTTTAATTTAGTGTAACTATGTTGTTGCAGTTGCAAATGGTGAGAACACTAATTGTCTGACTTTTGCAGCCTTGCCCTAGGTTTTTCATCTTTGTCTGAATTTGCAGAACACCTCACAGCTTCTGTGGACATAGTATTCCCTGTGATTCATGGTCAATTTGGTGAAGATGGTGGCATCCAGGTGTAGTACATCCTTCATTATTGCTAATGTTCTATGCAATGCACATATGGCCATCGTGAAAGTATCTGATGTAAGGTTCTGACTTGGTTTGATTTTTGGTGAGAAACCTTCAGGAGCTGTTGGAAAATTACAATATTCCATTTGTTGGGACAGGATCGAAGGAGTGCTGTCGAGCATTTGACAAGGTATTTGAAATCTTATTTCCTTGTTCTCAAAGTTGATTGGGTGCTGACATCTCACATGCAATCCTCTTTGAGAAATTATTAACATCTTTGTAAGATCTATGCATCACATTTCTGAAAATTGTTGATTCAATGCTCTCAAATATGAAAATATTTCCAGAATACAATTGTTAAGTTGCTACATGAAGATATATTCATATTTCCCAACTAAGATAGGTTCCAACCAAAACTAGCACGTTACTGCATAACCTAAACTACATGATGCCAAGTGGAGTTATACATAACCATGGTGAATTGAGCCTTTAAGGTCCTTATTGTTTTCACAATTTGCCATTTAACTATTGCAGTATGATGCCTCCTTGGAGCTCAACAAGCAAGGATTCTTAACTGTACCTGGCTGTTTAGTCCAGGTATTCATCTTCCCTACTTGACACTTACCATTTGCTTGTCACAGCTACTTATTTGGTTCAATGCTGCTTATGCATGCCCAATTCAGAATATGTGTAACTAGGTCAGAAAGATTTACTGTATCTTCTTTTCTTTACCGTTATTTGGTTATAGTTGTATTTGCTTACATACAATTGGTAATACAGGGCTCAGAGATGGACAAATCTGTATTATCCAAGTGGTTTGAGATCAATAAATTGGATGATAGATCTGGGAAAGTTGTGGTAAGTGAAGTATAGCAAAAACCAAGTGCCCACTGTTGAATGATTCAACATTTGGTTTCCCTAAGTTTATGCTTCATATTTCAGGTAAAGCCAACCAAAGCAGGATCAAGTATTGGAGTTACTGTTGCATATGGTGTTGCTGATTCTCTTAAGAAAGCAAATGATATCATCTCTGAGGTAATTCCTTTTTCTGCTACCTGATTTAAACTTTGAGATTATTGATCTTCGTAAACATGTGGATAACATCAAGATAACTGGCAAATCACTTTGAAGTTACATTTAGTGCTGATGATTATACCTTGGGAAATTTTAATAGTTCTTTTCATAGAAACCCTTTAAGTTTTGATCAATTCCTTCATATGGAACTGATATTAAAAGGGCCTTTAATTAACCAAAAGACGAGACAATTTTCCTCTATGGCCTGAGATACCCAAGGAAAAGTTTGGAACTTCGTCTTGAACTCTGAAGATAATAGAAACTTATTTCCCATTTTAGCATCTCAATAAATCAGGTATGTTATACACTGCCTGCCAAAATTTGACTATTAGATTATAGCTGGACGATTTGACCATGTGAACTAAAACTTTCTCCTAATGTTTGGAAGGGGATTGACAGTAGAGTACTAGTTGAGGTGTTTCTTGAAGGAGGCAGTGAGTTTACAGCCATTGTCCTTGATGTGGGGTCTGGTGTTGATTCTCACCCTGTCGTTCTTCTGCCAACAGAGGTATATTCTCCTTGTGCTTTTGACTTTGATTTTTTAGAATAAAGTCATGGTTCCAATGAAGCTACTGATGGAGTGTTTGGTTTTCATAATGTGGCACCAATGTACAGGTGACACTTCAGTTTCATGGCAGTGTTGATTTGAAAGAAAAGGATGCAATTTTCAACTATAGGAGGAAGTATCTACCTACAAGACAGGTAATGCAGCAGTACCTCCGAGGATTGCTAAATTACAAGACATCTTCTTGTTTCCTTTTGAGGTACAAAAAGGTTACAAGAAAGGATTTTGTACTATCAACTGAGTTCTGCATTCTCAAATGCTTATATGCATATGATATTCTTACACATTTGATTTCTACACAGGTAGCTTACCATACTCCACCCCGTTTTCCTGTTGATATTATAAAAACTATTAGAGAAGGAGCATCTCTGTTATTCAAACAACTTGGCCTGCGTGATTTTGCTCGCATAGATGGATGGTTTTTTCCTTCTTCAGTGAATCCATTCTCAACTTCCAACGAAAAGTTTGGAATGAATGAGTCAGGCTCAATAGTATTTACTGATATTAACTTGGTAAGTCAATCTCTATGTTTGGCAGTAGTTTTATTGATTCTCGTTCTTATGGTTTTCATTATATTCATTCTATATTTTAGATCAGCGGCATGGAGCAGACCAGCTTCTTATTTCAGCAAGCCTCAAAGGTAATCTTCATTACAATTTTCTGCTGTAAGCTTCTAAAGAAAGGTTTAGTGTTAGCATGCTTTATACGTATGTGCCAGTCATTTATCTATAGCCATCTTGAACTGAATACTTATTGAAGGCTAGCATCTATTCTTTAGAGGTGGGTTGTTTGTTGTCAAGTGAATCCAGGAAGCATATGCTTGAAGGTTTAGAATGCTGATCAAAAGCTATCACATATAACTTGATATTAATTGAATTGTGGTGTAGGGATGGCTTGAATTTGGAACCTTTTCTCCAAAGGTTTCTTTGTTGTGATCAGTGGTGAAGTTTGAAAAGAGATGTTTATCAGGCATCCCTGGACCCTGATGCTAAAAGCACCACTCAAATTCACATGCTAATTAAATATCATGACTGTACGAAAAAAGAAGTAATTGTGACTCATTGATTGTAGTCTATTTCATGTATAAGCCTCTATTTCTTTGACACGCTTCCTTTCTTGTCCAGGTCGGATTTTCTCATTCAAACATTCTGAGAAGCATTATTCATCATGCTTGCTTGAGGTTTCCCCATCTTCAACCATACAACGATGTATCAGTCCATCTGCCACACAAGTCACAGCCCAGGGAAGTTGCTCGTAAAGTTTTTGTGATATTTGGAGGAGACAGTTCAGAACGTCAAGTATCCCTTATGAGTGGAACGAATGTTTGGCTCAACTTGCAGTCATTTGATGATGTAAGTTGGGATAGCTACATGATTTCTTAGGTTGCATATTTCTAGGGTACCTTGCCACTAGGACTTTATACAGTTCAGGGAGGTCACATAAACGGTTGGGAGACAGCTTTAAAATCTTCACGAATAGAAATTTAGGAATCCTTTGGATATTTAGATTGGCTTTATAAATTAATGAAGACCTTCTCCATTTGAAAAGACACCCTAATAACGTTTTACTTCGCATGCATAGGTAGGGGAATATAGGTCAAAAAGTTTCGGGGATCTATGCTTGGCCCTGAACTAGCTCTGGCCACCAAATTCAGAATTTGTCTTTTTAAAAAAGCAAGGCCTTTGGCTTACCTTTTATATGACTTTGTATATTCCCATTAGGGTAGGTACAGTGAACTTTGATGCCTGAAATATGAGATCTTTTTTTTTTCCCCTCAGCTTGATGTAACTCCTTGTTTACTTGCCCCCTCAAGTGACCATTCTTCTGGTCAACATACAGATGGAATGGATGCGGATGCTGGTTCTAGAGTCGTTTGGTTATTGCCGTAAGTGCTGCTTTCTATGTTTGTTCACTTCTTTTTTCAACACTTATTACATCTTCATGAATGTTATAGTTTGCTCCTTGCTTTCAATCCAGATACTCTCTCGTACTCAGACACACAACAGAGGAAGTTCTTGATGCCTGCATAGAGGCAATAGAACCAGTTCGGGCTGCATTGACATCTCAATTGCGCAACCAAGTGATGGTTGATTTAATGGAAGGGCTTAAGAATCAGAGTTGGTTTCCTAAATTAGGTGATGAACCACCTGTAAGATTTTCATTGGAGAAGTGGATCAAGCATGCCAAGGAAGTACAGGCTACAGTTTTCATTTCAGGTTTCTTTTGCTAGGCTCATATCTTATTAACTGAAGTTGCCTTCATTCCATTTTATTGTCTAAATTTGATAACGTTCTATCTTTTATACACTATAGGTTTCAAACTTTTTAAGATAATCTTGTTCTTGTATCCTTTAGAAGCTTTACTTCACAAGCTGATATAGCTTCTGGAAACTGCTGATTTATGAACTATCATCTGATGCCTTCCACAGTGCATGGAGGCATTGGTGAAGATGGCACGCTTCAGTCTATGCTAGAGGCTGAAGGAGTTCCACACACAGGTTTGTTCAACTAGCTATATATTCAATTGAAAGCTAAATTTTCTTGTTAAAATAACGTACTTTTTTTTCTTTCCTTTTAATTATAAAGGCCCAGGTGTCATTGCTTCAAAGACTTGTATGGACAAAGTTGCAACGTCATTAGCTCTTAGTCATGTATGGTAAACTGAATTAAATTATGCTGTTTCTTAGGTTACCTTAATAGTTGGCTTCATTTTGGATTTTGTATCATACATGACAAGTATCCTGATCCCTTGAACTTAACAGCTTGCAGAAATGGGTGTTCTGACCATAAACAAATATGTACGCACAAAAGAGGAACTATTAAGTTTACCTATAGACAAGACTTGGCTTGACATAACCTCAAAGCTTCAATGTGATACATTGTGTGTTAAACCAGCAAGGGATGGGTGCTCGACTGGGGTCTCAAGATTATGGTAGGCTTATGCCCCTTGTTATTTTTACCCCGCTCTCTCTTGTTTCTGCCTTTGTTGTCGAGTCATTATGATGCTGTTTTGGATCTTGTGTGCATGAATGGATATCAGTTGCACCAACTCTTTGTGGAATATTATTTTGTTTATAATGAGCATTTGTATTCATCAATTTTTTCATGTAGCTCTCGGGAGGACCTTGCTGTGTACTTAAAAGCATTGGAGGATTGTCTTTTAAGGATTCCAGCTAATAGCTTTACGAAGGTATAAAATCCTGGATGTCAATTTCTTTATGTTTCAGTTGAGCTTGATTCGTCGCTGAGATGAAGGAATCACTGCTTATGCACTTTTTGGTTTGACTGATTTCAGACTCATGGAATAATTGAGATGCCAAACCCTCCTCCTGAGCACTTGATTTTTGAGCCTTTTATTGAGACTGATGAGATTATTATTTCATCCAAATCAACGGGTGAAAATGCAGATCGTCTTACGTGGAAAGGAAACAGTCGATGGGTAGAAATAACTGTTGGTGTCATAGGAAAACGTGGATCAATGCACTCACTGAGTCCAAGTGTTACAGTCAAAGAAACTGGTGATATTTTAACCCTTGAAGAAAAGTTTCAAGGTATGCCTTCCTCATTGCATTTTACCTCTAAATGAATCTCTCAAACTTGTTTGCTGGTTTATGGCATGTCAATGTTGGCATTGCGGTTTCGTCTTATTGAACAAATCACAATAGAAATACGCAAAATTAAGAAAGCTTCAAGTGCAGTTCATTAGAGAAAAGAGGAATTTACTGATGCAGTTGAAATGTCTGGCTGTCCTTCACAGACTTTTAGTCACTTGCATTTACACAGTCAACTAGCATGATGAGTTTATTTCTAGAATGCCATTTCTCATTTCTGGCGTTCTAATTGAAATATTACATTACAGGGGGAACTGGCATCAATCTTACTCCGCCGCCTCCGTCAATTGTTAGGTTTGTGTTTTCTTTTTCTGTTTGCTGATTTTATGTTTCGGAAGGCGCTTCTGCAGTCAGGCTGCTGTAATCTAGTGTCTTTCCTGTAAACTGTTCTTCTCTCACTGACTAAACCTTCTTTATGAACCAGTAATGAGGCTTTAAAGAAATGTAAGCAACGCATTGAACTGATTGCAAACACTCTACAACTAGAAGGGTTTTCAAGACTGGATGCTTTCCTTAATGTTGACAGTGGAGAGGTCTGATATATCGACGCGATCAACTCTTCTTGATTTTACTCTCGATCCATTTCGTATCTTTTATCGTTCTCCCATTAACCAATTCCTTTCCTTCCCACCTTATCGGATTCTTCATTTTCTTTTGATTCAAGTTTTTGTTCAATTGCTTGTAGGTACTGATTATTGAGGTCAATACTGTGCCTGGAATGACTCCATCCACTGTCCTGATTCATCAGGTATATTAACATAGTAATATCTACTTAGGAACCAACAACTTGCAAGAAACAAGTTAGTAGAATTTTATGCCAGGGCCTGACATATAGGATATTTTGCTCATCTCAGGCACTAGCAGAGCAGCCTCCTATGTATCCTCACCAATTCTTCCGTACATTGCTTGATTTGGCGTCAGAAAGGATTGTTTAAGACACTAAGTTATGTCTCCAAAGTTCCGGGAAGAACTCTGTAGCTTATAGAGCTGGTTGTCCCTATACATATCGCACATCTTCCTGCCTGGTGTATCCTAATCACTAAAATTAAGAATCTGGGAAGGAAGATTGTTCAACAACTGTTGTGTCTCTGTTTTTGTGTCTGATTCACAAATTTGATATTATTAATGATGTTTGTAAAAGTGTCAGAAGAAGACTGGTTTCTAAAGACGTCAATAAATATGAAAAAAATAATAATCCTTATGAATACGTGTTGTTATTTTGCTTTAGTTTATATAAACATGTCATATGATTCATTGACTTATCTTTTAATGTGTATTTACTTAAAATAGTATTAAGTGGCAATCAATTTAAAATTTATATTATATATTTAAATCTTATATTATATTATGTTTGAGTTAAAATTAAACTTAAATTAGATAAATATATATTTTTAAGGTTTAATTGGTCGAAAATAAATTTAAGAGAAATAATTAAACTATTAAATAAAGTAATGATTATTTCGAATTTTTATGTTTATATTTTGAAAATTTTTAATGACAAATATTTATAATTACTATTATTTCGATTTGTACTAAAATAAACTTTTAAGAATAAATGGTAATTTATTAATTATATATTTCAAGTGATTAAAAGTTCAATTTCTTTCTTATAATCTGACCAGCAGCCACCAATCTGACCCGTCGAAGATGACAAAAGCCATGTTCTAGAATCAAAGAAGAAAAGAAAACAAAGAAAAGGGGTCGCATTCCATCGTTGATCTTTCGAAATTTGACCAGTGCATTCAGAAAAGTAAAAGCTAGAGGTTCAAAATTTAAAAGAAAAAGCACCCAATGAAATGGCAAAGCCATCTACGCGCAGCCGCCATTAAAACGGTTTGAACTGTTAGGACACCAACGAATGACTCAAAGCAGACAGGTGTCGAGCTTTTTTTGAATCCTCGGACACCACATGCTTAGTCTTTCAAAGACGAGTTAAGAGAACAGTCGTAGAATACTGTTACCTTGTGTGTTTAGGCCGGACTTCACGAACAAAGACTTGGTCTTTTTCGCCTTTGTCCGCCGACCGGCTTCAGGTATTGTGTTCCTCGCTTTTCTGTTCATTCCCTGATCTGGGTTTGAGGCCTCTACCTACGTTAATTTGGTCTATTCTGTAAACTTTCTAGGATTTTTAGTTGCTCTGCTTATTCATGACTTGTTAAAAGTGTTATCTTGATCTGTTGCTGACCTTCGTTTTGATGTGAACTGTGCATGATCGTGGTATGTTAAGACACATACATGTCTTTTACTCTGTTCTCTTTATTGCAATATGTTGCTTTGTTATTCGATTTGTCTGAATACTAGAAGTAAATTAAGTTATAAATTTCTGCTTTTGGATTATATTGTCTGCCATCTTCATGGTTCTTTATCACAAGTTTTGAACTATTTCGTGAGGATCTAAGTGATTTCAGGAAATTTCTGCTTGGTGGTGGGAGCCATTATAAGACTTTTTCTTTTCGTGCTCTTTACTATGAAGCAATTATGTTTCGTATGACTCGATGGCAAGCAGGATTTGAAGTGCATTCATAAAGTGGACTGTGCCTGGTTGTCAGTACCTAATTCTTCTAGTATGTTACCTGTGTTTTTCTTAACAGGTTTTAGAGGAAGTTATGCTTCCAATGCAGTGAATTTGGTGTTTATCCATGATTGAAGTTTCTGAAGATGATGAGATTATATTTGGTTTAGGTTCTTGGCGTTCGCCATAGGTAGACCTTGTAGTGAAACAATTCAAAACCAAGAAATTGAATAAACACAGCTCTGGGAAGAATGGGTTTGGACAGTTTTGGAGGAGGCTTTGCAGAAGCAAAGGAAGAATTACCTGCAAATACAATTGGAAATCGATTCAAGGCTAATAAGAGTGAAGTGGGCATTCTTGGCATTTCGACTTCTCGAAGGGCACTCTTGAGTGACAAGGATTCCAGTACAGCAGAAACAGACAAATTGAGAATCATTCCCACTAGGTTAAAGTTACCGAAGATCAGTTCCAGTAGCAGTTTAGGTTCACCATCAGCTAAATTCAGAAAGTTAGCTGAAGAAAGAGATGAAATGTCACGTTCTGTGCCTTCCACTACAAACCAAGTTGTTCATCACCGTTTCGGAAGACTTCATCTTCAGAAAATTGATTGGTCATCAGTATGGGACATGGGCTCTAAGTGGGTCAGAAATCCCTATAACATGGTGCTTCTGCTATGGATTACCTGCGTTGCAGTCTCTGGAGCAATTCTTTTCCTTGTAATGACAGGAATGTTGAACAGTGTCCTACCAAATAAGTCCCAAAGAAATACTTGGTTTGAGGTCAATAATCAAATCCTGAATGCTCTCTTTACTCTTATGTGTTTGTACCAACATCCAAAGAGATTCTACCACCTTGTACTTCTTTGTAGGTGGAGGCAAGAAGACATAGTCGCACTCAGAAAAGTATACTGCAAAAACGGTACATATAAACCAAATGAATGGGCTCATATGATGGTGGTTGTTGTGTTATATCACATCAATTGCTTTGCTCAGTATGCTTTATGTGCCCTTAACTTGGGATATAAAAGATCCCAACGACCTGCTCTAGCTGTTGGTATCTGCATCTCTATTGCAATTGGTGCTCCTGCAATGGCAGGTGTATACTCCATTGTTAGTCCCCTTGGAAGGGAATATGACTCCAAATTTGACGAGGAAGCACAGAATCAAAATCTTTCCCATGAGACTAATCATCCTAACCGCCGAAAATCTATAGAGAAAAGATTCTCATTTGCCTCAAAAAATGAGCTGAAAAATGTCGAGTATGCACCCGTATGGAGAGGGGGTTTATT
Organism: Erythroxylum mucronatum; assembly: GCA_027563825.1. NCBI lineage: Eukaryota > Viridiplantae > Streptophyta > Magnoliopsida > Malpighiales > Erythroxylaceae > Erythroxylum > Erythroxylum mucronatum. Next base: position 1,347,550 of record JAOSBP010000005.1, read on the forward strand.
TGACATTTGGGATGACATTGTTGTAGCTTACCTTTCTCTTTTCTGCAGTTTTTGTGTTTTTGGGTGGAACATGGAACGACTTGGGTTTGGGAACATGTACGTTCATATTGCTACCTTTCTCCTCTTCTGCACGGCTCCTTTCTGGATCTTCAATTTGGCTGCTATAAACATAGATAATGATATGGTCAGGCAGGTTCTTGGATTAACTGGAATTGTTCTTTGTTTGTTTGGTCTACTATATGGTGGTTTCTGGAGAATCCAAATGAGAAAGAGATTCAATTTGCCAGGGAACACCGCATGTTTTGGCAAACCAGACATAGCAGATTGCACTCTATGGCTCTTCTGTTGTTGGTGCTCACTTGCTCAGGAAGTCCGAACGGCTGACTTCTATGATATTGTGGAAGATAAGTTTTGCAGGAAGGAAACTGAGGAGATAAATCAGCCCAGACTTTCCCCATTACCCCGTGAAGAAGGATTAAGTCAGTTCAGATACAATCCAACCTCTCCATTTCGAGAAAACATTTGGCAGTCCAGTGTTCATACTGAATCATCTTCAAGTCCTAACCAAGTTCCAGAGCGTCACTACACTCCCGACAGGCATCACAGCAAGTTGGCTGAAGAATATTCAGCGAAAGATAAAGAGTATCTAATGAAACCACCCGATTCGCTATCAATGCAGAAAGGTGACTACAGCCACAAAACATGAAGTTTGTATATGAGCAAAGTGAACTGCTTGAGCTTTCAATTCAAAGAACTTTCATAATGAAAACTCACAAGAATTTGAACAATTTAGGCATCAGATTTCCTGAATCATCAGCAAATGGTTAAGGTCAAGTTAACAGCAAGAATTTGTTCACCAATTGTACTTGGTCAGTAAACTTCAGAAACTTTTTCTTTTTGAGCATATAGTTGTCAAATTGTTGTTCCATTTTGATCCAGGCATCAGCCGCATAAAGATCATGAAATTCATGCCAGTTTGAAGTATTGCACTGTGATCATGCCAGTTGAAGTTTGTTTTCTGTCAATGCAAAAGGTGGAATATTACATTCTGATCATTGTTCTCCAGGCAATTTTTACCCAAAAGTTTGTCTTCATTGTACAGCATGTTTTTTCCAATCATTTGTGCCCTTTTTTGGACAAAACTTGACAGCTTTTGGTTTGTATACTATGAACAAAGAGCAAGGAATTTAGAAACTACAGAAATACCGATGTAAGCAAATTAATGGTGTTTCTACTTTGAATCATTAGTTATTACTTTGTACGTTAACTGCAAGCAACAATTCGTGAATCACGTGGTTCGGATAAATCAGTTGTGATAGGATCGATTCAAGTGATACTTGCAAGCTTCAACATATATTTATTCCCGATCATACTCTTTTAAGGTTGAGTTGAGTTCAAATTTTTCTTATCCGGCACAGTTCTTCAATCTTTTGGGTTGAAAGGCTCTTAAAATTACTCAATTCACTGCTTGGATCACCCTTTCAAGTTTTACTCAAATCTTACAACACTAATGCTGCTGAGAAACACTAGAATGTTGAATATAAATGCCAGTTTCTACTTCTGTGAATTTGTCACAGAATGAATTTATAATAAAGTAACAATCTTTGTACAGTTCTTATTTGGTAATTAAGAACATACAATCTCAATCCAGAACAGATTACAAATGCACAACAATAGAAAGACCCCTTTGATCCGAACCAGACCCAAGTTGTGAACGAAGAACTCCCAAGTAATTTCCTAAATAGTCAGAAGAAGAGTAGGCAACGATCGAATCCAAAGATCTCCAGGGTTACTCCGCCATACTGTGCGACTCTTATGCCTTACTCTCCAACTACTTTTTGGCTTCAAATATTTGACTGTGAGCCATGTGTTGAAGTACTCTCTAATCTCAGTGATCTTACCATCTTTAACGATCCAAGCATGCACCCAATAAGCTGCCTCACCTTCCCATCCTTCAGCAATCACACGTTCTCCGATCACATCTATGGTTCTCGGAACAAACAGGAATTCTATTTGGTCCTTAGACTCTCCACTTGTGAGCATCCTCATCATGTGCTGGCAGCGAGGAGGTCCATGAAACCACCATTCCACATCACCTGCCAAGAGGTTTGCTATGGTGTTCCTGTCACCTTTTGCCAATGCCTTGTATAACCCATGAACAACCCTCTTGTTTTGCTTTTGTGGGTCAGAGTCTGATTTGCTCCTCGGTGTAGTAGTTGTAGTTTCTTCAGATACCATTGTTATTGTGTTATGGAAAGGTCACTGAATGTTCGTGTGTGTGACCAAAGGGAAGCCATTTATAGAGAGGAAATGCTGACGATTAATATAATGACATCCATTATCGTGAAGATGTGACAGATTTTACTGTCTGATTAACGACAAACCTTGGTTGTTTGTGATCAACGCTCAATCATTTCAAGGACTTTGTTCTAAAGAGATTGAAATGTGTAGCCATTTGAATACTTGAAAACGAAGGAGTTGTTTTCTACTTCAGGCAGAATGATCCTGGAACCTGTACTTTGTTAATTACGACAAGACTAAGACATTATTTATGTTTAAGGTAATTATGTGACCTCAAGGTTCATATTGGTTGCTCAACGTTAATGAGATATCTGCATACCAACATCAACAATAACAACAATTCATCACGGGAGGACTAATTAGGGATTGTCAAGGAAGGTAGTGTGGAGGGTTCCTTCACAATATCGGCAGCGGTTCTCCTGCAATTGTGAAACTCTGGGACGTCTACTCGAGTCTTTCACTAGCTTAGGCGCTAGGCTATCGACGAGTAATTGTTGAAGTGGACTCTCTTGAGGTTATTAACGTCCTCTCTTTCTTTAGGTTAGTTTTAACTGACGATCTTTTGTTGGTAGCAAGTACACGAGGCTTATTATAACGTGACTGAGAGGTGCACCTCTAGCATGTGTATTGCGAAGAGAACCAGTGCACAGGTCGGATAGCCTCCCTCGCAGTGGTCTTCAATCCAGGCTTGCATGTCCTGTAGGAACCCTCGGTGACTGCCCAGGACCAAATTCATCGCGACCACCATGGTGCTTTGTACCGTAGAACCCTACGTTAGCTATGGTGTTGTTGTGTGTTTTTTAGTTTTATGTTTGTTTTCTCCTTTTGTAGTAAAAAAAAAGAAGCTAAAATGCCAGGCTTAAAGAGGTCTTTAATACATTCTTACTCTTAAGTAATAAAGAGATTATTTTCAAATAAAATATAACTATATAACGAGAAATAAATAACCAACGGATATTTATAAAATTATGATTTGCTAACATAATATAATTATATATAATTAATGTAAATTAGCTTATCATACTTTTTTTAAAACATATTCCAAACAGCCAAAGGTTGATTGTGTTTACTTATGCTGAATTGGAATGGAGTTAATTAGTTTATTAATTTGTCACAGACACGCAAATTCTAATTCAAGCCAAGATTTTGGTATCTTATTATGCTAAATTTTGAGATTATTAATGAAATTAGATGAGATATTGCTAGCTGTTTTCTGTCACTTTATGCTTTGAGATCCACGATTTATCATATGATCAACATGTGGAAGTGGTATGCCTAATTACTAGAGCAAGTCCTGGTTACATCTACAACCGAGATAGAAACCGAGCATTTCGTGGTGTAAAACTGCTGAATCTCGCCTCAATCATCACTTATAAGGACTATTCGGAGAAAGCTCTCTGGCTTAGACCCTTTGAATTTACAATTTTGAGTCGGTAAGAAATAATTCATCTAAAAATTAAAAATAATAATAAGTCAGAGAGTAAAAATACGCATTAAATTATAAACATTCAATTTATTATTTAATTTTTAATCAAATAATTTGTTAAATTATATAATTTATAAATTAGTGTGTGTGTATATATATAAAAGAATAATTTTCACACTCTTATTTAATTAAATAGCAATCACGGATCCTCGTGGACCGTCAAGAACTTTTGGGCCTTTGACATTGTAAGTAATTGGAAGATCTTTTACTGTAGAAAATAAGAAACCAAAACACTCATGACTCAACTTTATTCAATATCCACATAAATAAATTATATATTATGAATATGATTAAATTTGGATTATTATTGAAGGAAATTTTTAAATACCAAAAATAAAAATCCGACCTGCCGGATTCGAACCAGCGACCTAAGGATTAACCGTGGGGTTTATCCCGACTACAGTCCTCCGCTCTACCAACTGAGCTAAGGTCGGTTGATGCTATTGGGGCTCAAACGTAAGAAACTGAAATTTGCATAGTTAATATCTATCCACAGTGACAGATTCTTTCATTGAAGTCAACTTTCACCTTGATCTTCAGTACATGGAAATACCAGCCACTCATCTGTGAATGAACTCATTAACTCACTAGATTCCACCATTAATGGAGGCTCTTCAACTCTTGAAATGTTCTGACACTGACCAAATACAGCAGTACTACTCATAACTATATTATTACTAGAGTTATCTACACAAGGGTTACTATCCAAATTCTTCAAAAACCCTCTCCACCAATCATAGGAAGCAGCATGAGCACTCTCCCCCCACTCAAAACCCGCCGGTGATGGTTCTCCAACTCCGAGTACGCGGGGTGGCGCCGCCAACACTGACGGTGAAGTGGTAGACCATACAGGGTCAGGAGTTGGCAAAGAGTTCGTTACAGAGTAGCCATAGAACTGAGAAGTACTAGCAACTGAAGAAGTAGAAGTTGTGTCAGCGTCATCTTTTGAAGTAATAGCTGATCTGTGAAGCTGCAGAGCATGTGCAACTTCTCTTCTAGCTTCAGCCATGTTAATGACACGATCATGTGTAGCCTTTCTTTTTTGAGATCGCCTCTTTAGAGGCGCTTTTCTCTGAGAGTTATAACCACTACTGTCCATGGTTTAGCTATGGCTATGGCTTCCTTCTACCGTTAAAACTGGGGTTAAAGTTGAGTGGAAGAGAGGAAGTGGGTCATATAGATGGAAACAATGTAAGCTGACACGTAGTGAGATCAGTTGACACATCAATGTTGTAGGGTACAACTTCAAGTTGTCCAAGAGCTTTCATGTTCTGAATCACCGCTTCCCCTGTATGTGATGTCTTGTCAGGTTAGCTTGTAAATATAAATCAGTAAAATAAAAAAGTTAAAAGGTTCGACTAATTTTAAATTGCGGATGTTAAAGGTTAAATATAGTTAAATAATTTAAAATATGATTAAAATTTTTTGATTTATTTTAAGTTATAAGGATTTATTAATTTACAAAATTAACTGATTAATTAATAAATGGATTAATTTTTAGTAATAAGAGCTATTAAAGTAAATTAAATCAAAAAATTAAAAACTGAACCGAAAAATTAAATTGTTGAAGATTTTCATAGTCGAACCTTATGAGTTTTCTACTCACCCGTGGATAGATTGTTATTTAGGGTGATAAATTGGTCTAGATTTAATTGAATTTCACTTAAAGTTGTTAAATTTAATTGAATCTCAATTGAAGTTATTAGATTAAATCTAATTTATTATTTGAATTGGATAATTTTTAAATTAAAAATTATAATAAATTAAAATAGTTTAAATTTATTATAAATTAAATTAATTTTAAACTTAATTTTAAATATTTGAATGTTTAAACTTAATTAATCTCAAATTCTGACTTTAAATTAATAGCTTAAATTCCAGTTCAACTTAAAATTGATTTAAACTAAAACGATTATATCGAAGAACATAATTTTAACTTAAAATTTTAATTTTTTTACAAACCAAATATTATCAATAAATAATATTAATTATTTCTTTTCTTAACTAACTATTATAATTATAATAATAATAATTATTTCAATTTTTCACTATATTCATTTTTATTACTGTTATCGTTACTCTTGCAAACCTAACAAAAATTTCGGTGAATACATTTTCAACTCACTTCTCGACAAGCCATACTGTCAAGTTGACAATCTGGTACTCTATTAGTGCATTAGTATCCTAATATCTGAGTTGGACGCTTCGTGAGGGAACTGCTGTGCAGATCATTTGATAGCTTTAGCCACGATCACAACACCGGGTCTTCATTTACTTCGCAAGCCTCCTTGAAACTTTTTGGTTGAGTTTCACCGGGACCAGCGGGGAATTCTTTACTCTTGATCCCTGTGTAGGGGTTTAGATTATCGGAACTAATCTCTCTATTTTTCTTTCCCGTGTAAAAAAAATTAAAAAATAACTGGGTTGGCCTGTGCCATCGTGAATCTGAAATAGCAGAAAACAAATCTGTTAATTTATCGTTTACTGGCCATTGTGTGACAAGTTGACCCTCTCACAAAAGCATGCTGTAGAAAAGGACAGATTTACAGCTCATGCTTCAGTTCTCAGGTGACCTTCCATGGCTGGACTGGACCAACGTTAAATTGTGAGGAATTCTATCCTAGACGTACACGTTATGAGCACAGGAGTAAGTGACGTTTGTTAGTAGTAATATTCTGTTGTTAGAGATAAGCTCAAGCGTTATAATCCAATGAGAAAGAGGATAACTTCCCAAAAAGACCGGAAAGGATAAACTCAGAACTCCTTGTTTAATTATTTATTTTAATTGGATAAATAAAAGATATATATTTCAATAATTAATTTAACAACAGCTGTAAATCATGTTTGTCCCAACGTTCCTGGTTGTCTTGTGAGACTTTTCCTTCTGATTCCTTTTCAAGTTCCAGGTTGCCAAACACGAATAATGTGGTCAACCAGACCAAAACTGTTGTAAAGGTCAACAATGTGACAGCTTGGGTACACATCACTTTAACTGCTTCGTCTTCTTCAAAAATGCGTAGAATCTTTCCATATCTTGACAGGTAGGTAATTAAGAGACTCTTGGGATATCAATTTTCGTACCTAAACAAATAATAGTAATAGTTGGATAGTCATGGCCAGTGTTGCCTGACTCCATATCCTATATTTAATATTGTAATGTTTTATTGTATCTAATAAATCTCAATCATTTATTAATATAGGATTCGCATGAAGTCCGCGTGAATCCCGTAAAATAAATGACTAAAATTTCATAAGACAGAATAAGACTGAACAGAAGATCTAAATTCGTGTTGCCTTACCCTTTAAGCAACCTTCTTGAGCCTTTTAATGCCTTAACGATCCCATTAACAGAGTGAAACTTTGTTTAATCTTTATGCTAACTCAACCAAACAAATCAGGCAGGCTGCAAATAGTTTATTTGAGTAAAACAAGTTACAGACTCCAACTGCGATGTAGGTTGGAACTTATAAAGGAGTTACGGAATTGTAGACTTTTAGCTTTTTGGTCAGAATGTACAAGTCGTTGTAATTGGATGGAGGGTCAAAATCAGGTACGAAGGTCTAACTAACTAATGGCAGCACTTCGCAATTTTCAACCATGAAAAGACAGAAGCTCCTTCCTTAACGTTTGAAAATTGCATACATTTGACTCGTAAGATGAGTTGCTTCGTGAATAGAAAAATTAACATTCAATTCTATAAAATATGATCACATTACAAACCTACGCAGTTTCTTGTGACCGTGACACCACCATCCACAACAAGATTATGACCACTAACATACCTAGATTCATCACTAGCGAGATAAAGAGCAGCCTCTGCTATGTCTTTGGGTTTCAATGTGGCACCTTGTAGGTTAGCAAGACCTCTCACAAACTCCTCCATTTTCGCCACCTCTTGCTCACTAGGCAACCCAAAGTTCATGCACCCTTCTTCTTCTTCTTCATCATCACTGGTCGTCCTCCAAGCATCAACAAGCATGTTTGTGGCAACCCCAAATGGGGAGATGCAGTTGACTCTAATCCCGTACTTGCCAAGCTCACAAGCTGCGTTCTTTGTGAGCCCAACAATGGCATGCTTCGAAGCTGTGTAAGCATGCGGACCAAGACCTCCCATTACACCGGCTACGCTAGCGGTGGATATAATGCACCCTCCTCCTCTAGGAATCATCACACGAGCTGCGTGCTTCGTTCCTAGCGCCATACCTCTAACGTTCACACGCATTACACGGTCAAATTCATCGACGTCAAAGTTGACTATGCTCTTGTTCTTCGACTGGTTTCCGAGCACACCTGCGTTGTTGAAGAGAATATCGAGCCTCCCGTAGTGAGACAGCGTGGAGTTTATCAAGTTCTCGACGTCTTCTTCTACGCTAACATCACAACGAACAAATGAAACCGATGGAGCTAGTGACTTGGCTAACGCATCCCCTAGCGAATCCTCCACATCGGCAATGACTACTTTGGCACCGTGTTTTGCAAAAAGCCGTACCGTCGATTCACCGATTCCTCGAGCACCGCCTGTCACTATCGCGACTCTTCCCTCCAACCTGTACATAATTCAACAAGTCTTAGTTTCTCACTTCAATAACATTTTCCTGGAAAGTATTGCAGGAATGGCCGGTTCACTAGCATTTAGCTATGCAAAAGTTTAATTGTGCCGTACGGATAAAATAACGAAAAGGGTATGGAAACCGGCCGGAAGGTTTTAGCTTAGATTCATGTCTTCTCTATATGTATGACAGTGAAGAACATACCTTCTTTGAGATGGAGGATTGTTTTCTCTGGCTAAGACATGAATGCCCGGAAGGGTAGTCTCTCTCTCTGGCATAACCTCCACAGTCATGGCTGACATGAACAGGATTCGCAGAAATAGATATGGAGAAGAAAACAGAGAAAATGAAGCTAAAAGATACACACACTGATATAGTGAAGAGAGTACAGAAGGTTTATATAGAAATGGGTTGCCTGGAATTCTGGAGGGTTCACGGTAATTTCCCCACCTCCTTTAAGCCAATCTGGATTCTATTCCACTGAAAGAACATGGTCAACGTACCGTTTATTTAAATCCTTCACGTAACTGACCAAATAGCCACCCCACATTCATCAATTCTTTAAACATCAATTTAATTACTATCTATCTTTCGATTATATTCTATTAAATCTTATCTCATTCCGTATATTCCACATGAATATATGGATAAGATTTAATAAAATATGATAAAAATACTATAATCGAAACAGAAAATTTGATCTCGATTCTTTATTTCTTAAAAACTTACTAATAATAATCAAACAGGTTGATGTGAGTGGTTCAGCACTTTCATTCTTAATCAGAAGTCTCGATTTTGAGTTCTGGAAATAAAGAAATCTGTTTAGCCAGCACTTTATCCCTTAAGTACTGACCTGATGTAAGCGAGAATTAACCTGAAAGTAGCCCCCTTAAAAGCGTCTTTCCACAACTGATACCTTCTTAAGACAACTCGTAAGCTCAAAAAAAAAAAAAAAGCTCACTAGTAATTAAGCACAGAGCTTGATTCCTTTTAAAAATCTATGGAATTTGAATTTGAGTTTTAATTAGTATAAATGGGACGAAGAAAGCATAAAAAGAGTAAGATATTGTGGTGGAGTTGATTTTTAGTTTTAATAGTCATCAGGAGGCGTGGGAACTATCGGCTCCGAGTCGTTAGTCATAATCCGATTTTACTTGCCTGTGGGTTCTGCTAATTTTGACTACCTAACCTCCCGTCCCCATTGCCTGACCTGTGATTTTTCAAGGAAAGTTCACGTGCAAGCTTCGTGGTCGTGGATGATAAATTAAGTCCAAAGTACTTTCTTTTTATTAAAATTTGATGCATCGAATTAATAAATTATTATAAATTAATATAAATCAATTAATTTTAATTTAATAACTTTTTTCAATTAAATTTATAATTCGTAAGAGCGAAGTTTTTTAATTTTTTGGCTAATTTTAAAACAGTCTAATACCGATTAATCTTTTAAATTTTAAACCTCTTGTCTTATTGGTTTAACTTCCGGTCTGGTTTTTAAAATTACTCATTTTAAAGAACCTTTTCTATTAATTTCTGATATCATAAAATATTTTTAGTAATTTATAATAATATTAATAATAATAACATTTTTATAAAAAAAGATTATTTATTATTTTCTTATAATTATATTCCTTTGTTTTACTTAGCAAATATTTTAATATCCATAAGCTATTTGGTACTCCCTTCAATTCAAAATAAAAGTCGTTTTAGAATGATGCGCACTTATTAATAAAGTTAATGAAATGTTTGATATACCCTTATTAATTGCATGTTGAAGTGCCTTGAAAATAAAATCTGTGTAATCTGTGTAATTAATATGTGAGCAAAATTAAAGGATAATTTTGGAAGTAAAATCGCAAACATACATGAAAAGTGACAAACGACATTTATTTTGAATAATTAAAATCTCTCAAAAACGACTTTTATTTTAAATAGGATGGAGTAAATTATTTACCTCTTAGCACTTAGGTTTGCTCCTTTAATAAGAGATGAAAAGAGAATCATTGGTAATGGGTCATTTAGTTGGTGAGATTTCTGGGATTTTGTAAGCCAGCTTGGATATAGCTAGAAAACACTATTGTTTATATATCCAAGAAAGATTCACATAGAGTATATGTATGTAGGAATGAAAATACACTATTGTTTATCTATCCAAGAAAGATTCGCATAGAGTATATGAATGTAGGAATGAAAATGAGTGTTCTTTCAAAAAAATATTCAAACTCAATTAATTATAAATTTTCTTTCAACTTGAAATGAATTGATTTAAAATAAATCTAATTATGCTTAATTAAATTTCACTTAAACTTTTCAAAATTGAATTATAAATTTGACTCAACTCACTAATAATACTTGATATAGGAGAGAATAATGTGACGACTCGAATAAATAAATTTTCTTTATACCGAAGGTTGGTAAAGTTTGTGTATCGGTTAGATTCGATTTGAGATAGCACAATTTGATAGAATTTTGAAACGAACCCATTTTTTTATTTTAAGCTTTTAATAAAATGACGTTTTTTTTAAATTAAAAATATATGTTTAATAAAATTCGATCAAGCCTAACTCACTTTACCACAGGACCAACCGGTCAAGCTCAGGTTCAAATCTCGGTGGAGTTCTAACTAAGAATTCCATTTTCTCGTAGTAAACTAGAAACAGTTGTCTTCATAAAAATTCTCATAGAGAATTGGTAACTATACTAAATTACTAATACGTGATTCACCTGATCGATTGTTTAATGATGGTATGCATCACGTGAATCCCTCATCCCAGCATTGTCCTTTACTTTCTTTAATGCTTATTCTAACCTTCTTTCTCGTCAAGCCAATAAATCATTGTACTACATCAATACGAAGATTTTCTACTTGGAATCGAGTCGAAGTATCAAAATAAACAATCAGATGGTACAGTAACGCTGAAACGGCTGGAATTCTTAATATTTCCCAACTTGGGAGATTGTCCTTTGAAACTAAAGCAAACATACTTGACTAAGATGGACTCAATTATGGTGTAAAGTAGCCACTGACGAGTCTATTTTGGTGACAGGTATCTGGGATTTACTCCAACAGATTTGGGAGGTATGACTACAGCATGTTCATCGGGTAAACACCCAGTGCGCAAACTTCCTGGCTTCAACCGCGACTATCGTCACTCCAGGACTACATATCCTTCAGGAACCCCCAACGACAGTTCTGGCACCCCTTCACCAAGATCAACAGGGCGTCGTGTACTGTCGGACCATGTGCTAGTTAGCTTTTAGTTTAGTTTTTTTTCCTTGTAACCAAAAAATGGTGATTATCACCAAAATAAAATATTAAGATGTCGTGCATTTTCTGCTTTTGTGTTTGTAGTGGGTTCATAAATTATGTATTTTAAATAAATTATTATCAAATTGATCCAACAAACTTAACATATTCCCACTTTTGATAGATTATATTTTCAAAACACCATGATCTACCAAAGGTGGGAGGCCTAAGCGGGCTAGTGCCAGTTTCTTTTGTTCATAATTGTTCACGCTTAATGTATATTAAGACAAGGAAGTGGAGACTAGTTATAGTGGCTAACTTAAATATCCATTTTGTCCTTCTCTTTTCCTTTATTCTTTAAATGTTGGTCAAAACAAAGACATACAGATTTTAATTATCATATCTACAGCACAGTTAGTGACAGTATTGGCTTCTTTTGATACAGCCATTTGATAGAGTGCAATGCCATCTTTTTCCAACTTTTCTGTACTTGTCATGCAAGAAACTTAAGAACAACATTGACTGTTAGCTTTATAATGTTTGCTGCTTTATTCAGTTGTCTCATTCTAAACTTGACACATGATGTCTAATCAAAGAAGAAGAAGACGTTCGGTTTTCTTTAGGTAAACTGCTGGTTGTGAATGAAACGTTGTCGGGATGGCACTATGCTGGGTCGAACCAAGCACTGTTCGACTCAAAAAACCAACTCGAGTTTAACCTTAACGTATAACAATACATCCTTTTAAATTAACGTATCAGGTGTACAAGACTTTCCACTTTGTATAGATTTAGAGAGGGTTATCAATGTATGCAACTATTTTGAAATCTTTGCGGAACTAATTTTCCTTTTAATTAAGGGTTAATATTATTTTTGGTTTAAGGAAAAGGCTTGCCAATTAGCTAATGCAGTTGGTTTGAAATCGCAATCATGTTCGTGACAGATCAACCTTCTAATCCAAAATATCTTTAGAGTAGCTGTTTTAGGTGCAGTATGCAGCATAAACAATTACCAGTAGAAACTACGAAAGGAACCCCAAGTTCCATCCCAAGAAGTACATATAATAGATTGTTGGATTTATCTTTTAGGATAATCTAAAATAAGAACAAAGTCCATTCGTATTTGATTTTTATGGATAATGAAAGGTAATAATACTTGCAATATAAAGATATTATTTATTAAGATATTAAGGATTGTGAATTTCACTGTTATGAGAAAAGTTCTTACCCGGATAACTTGTGCCTGGATGAGTTTTTGGGAGGTTAATAAGTACTTTTCTCTATTACAAAAGTTTTTTTAATAAGTGATTGGTTGTAAAATAAAAAAGTACTTCTTTAATAGATATAGCTTTTTTGACAACTAAAATACAACTTTTTAGGAAACTCAAATTTGGAACTTCTCTAAAAAGTGTTTTTTCAGATAGATTTTTCAGATCAACTAATGAGTTTATTTTTTAGTCTCTTTTGTTCTTATGTTTTACACATAATTCTCACAATACCCATAAACTCATCTTCTCGTTTATTATGTATTTAACTATTTACTCAACTTAGATATTTATTTTGAGATTTATATAATATTATTTGACTTTTTATATGTTTTAATATTTATTTTTATATTAGTTTACTTATGGTATAATCTATATAAAAGATTTGATTAGATATATTTTGATTTATCTTTCATATGATTTAAAACTGTATAATAATTAATATATTGTGCTTTTCATATTATTTAATATACTTTAAATAATATTTATATGCATAAATGATTTTTATTACAAAATAAAATATAGTTAAAATTAAAAGTGCTTTTTATTTTTATGTTGCCAAACAATCTACTATATAAAGCTCTTTCAGAAAAACTCTTTTTTAGATGACAGCCAAACAGTAAACTGGCTTCATTAAAAAGTTCATCTCAGAAAAAATTTACAGAAAAAAGTTCTATTAATAAAAACTCTATTAGTATAAATCCAATTAAACAAAGGCTAATTTATCCTACAGTGAGGCTTTGTCGAACAACTTGGGCTATTTGGGTTGGATAATGTGCAGGTAATATGCTTCTTATATTTCACATTATGCATGATTTAGGTCCACAAGAGAAGTTCACCAAGTATTTATATTTGCTAAGAAAAATCAGTAATGGGCTTAACAAAGACATTTGATAGATTCGCTTGCTCATTGACCCATTAAAACATGACTACAAATTTTATTTATTTATATATTGAATGAGTGCTTTAAAAAAAAAAATTGACTATGCATTTAATTAGTGTATGACCATGGTAGCATTAGGGTTTTTCTCAACTCAAACACTTTTAATTTTATGGGTAAAGTCGGATAATAAAGTTTGATATTACAATCTAGAGCGATCGTCATTACGACACTGCTATTGTTAAGAGTGACCAGAAAAGTACTAATTAAGCCTATATTTAGCTGGACTTATGCCTGTACAATTTTTATTAGTAGAGCTTTTTTCTGTATATATTTTTAGAAGAGCTTTTTGAAGAAACTAGTTGGCTGTTTTTGTTTGACTGTCATTTAAAAAAGAACATTTTTTGAAAGAACTTCATCCAGACTATTTGATAACATAAAAATTAAAAACAATTTTAATTTTAACTATATTTTATTTTGTAATAAAAATTATTTATGCACATAAATATTATTTAAAGTATATTAAATAATATGCTAAACACAATATATTAATTATTATATAATTTTAAACTATATGAAACATAAATGAAAATATATCCAACCAAATCTTTTAGAAAATATGAGTTTGTAAGATAAACGTGAAGATGAATTTATGGACATTGTGAGAATTATGTGAAAAAAACATAAAAATAAAAAAGATTAAAAAATATGCTCATTAATTGATCTGAAAAATTTGTCCAAAAAAGTCATTTGATAGTTTTTTTTAGACGCTCCAAATTTGAGCTTATTAAAAGGTTGTATTTTAGCTGCCAAAAGAATTATATCTATTAAAGAAGCGCTTTTTTATTTTACAGTAAAACACTCATTTTTCTTAAAAAAAACTTTGTCACGAAGAAAAGTATTCATTGGTCTCTCAAAAGTCTATTTAAACATGCATTAAATGTATATCTTATATTAGAGATTTAAGTTGACCAAGCTTTACTGGATCTGATACTGTTTTGTGTACGTAAAAGGTAGTAGCGAAGCTACTGCATTTGCCCACCCTTAAATTTTTTTTAATTAAAAAAGAATAGAAGATATATATGCATATAGAAGTTGCCCACTTAAAAGAATGTTGTTGTCCATGATGAATTGGATATATTGCCCCTCTGAAACAAATTTCTAGCTTCGCCACTGATAAAAGGCAAGTGTAGATGGTACTCGTATCTTAAAATC
>JAOSBP010000005.1:1362590-1375155 GCA_027563825.1 Erythroxylum mucronatum
ATGCATAAATAATTTTTATTACAAAATAAAATATAGTTAAAATTAAAAATGTTTTTATTTTTATGTTGTCAAACAGTCTACTGTACGAAGCTCTTTTTTAAATGACAGTCAAACAGTCAACTGACTTCTTAGAAATGTTATTATCAGAAAAACTCTACTGGTATAAACGCAACCAAACAGAGGCTTAACATTCCCAAATTAAAGTCTTAATCCCAAAGTGAAAAAGATTATGAATTCACTAGTTATAACTTGAATTTCCAATTCTTCTATGAATCTCTTAATGAGAAAACATGAAAAAAAAGAAAGAATACCATCGTTGTTATGAATCAACACATCACTAAGACAAATATATCTAAATCTTAACGTACTACCAAATTGAAGATCTTGGTGATACATATGATGTTAGAGTCACCACATCAATTTGAATTTAGTTGGATTTAAATTTAATAAGTCAGTTAAAATTTTAGCTTATTTAAGAAATTCAATCCAATACATAGCCAATGTTATATGATTATAAATGACATTAGATCATGTCGAGCTCAAAACCCTTATGACAAACTCAATCCAAATTTATTTTCAAAGACTCAGGTCCAATTCAAGATTTAGACAAACTCAAGATTTGTGACTTAAGTGTAAATCTTAATCAAATTGGGACTAATTTTTTTTCAAATTAATTTAATGTTATAGTTATTTATATTTGATATAAGCAAAATTGAGTTATAGAGACTAAGCTCGAAATTAACTTGAAACTTAAACATTTTCAAAAAAAGTTCAACTCAATCTAAAATTTAATTAACTCATATTAAATCTGTTAATTTTATAACAAGCCAGAGTGGATCAAAGTTGGACGGACGCCAGACATAATGCCATCTCTTGTCATGTTTTGATAGGAGCATAGAAAAATGTCCAAATCTGATCCGGTCTCTAACAAACGCAAGACACACTTGGCTTAGCAGCATAGGAAAAGAATGGCACAGTACATAGCATTTCCCATAATCATCATGTACACATGTTGTCCAAGTATAGTTTGTTGTTGGAGTTAGAGAGATCGCTAGGACCTGGTGAAGGTATTTGATTGCACACACCATATTGAAATTGGAAAAAGCATCCCACTATATCATTCAAAGCTTTAAGGCAAAGATTGCATCATTATTTTCCCACATCCAAGGTTTACACAAATTCATCCAATCCTATCATTTTTCTACCCACTACTTAGACAAATTTACCTAATATACTATATTTATTTTTTATTTTATTTCTAATCAAAATAATTTTAAAACATACATATTTTATTATTCCCTCATTTTATTTCTATTCATTATTTGGCAGAACATGTCAAGAATCCCACAACGGACAAGTGTGAGTGCATTCAGTCATTTATAATATTGTGCAAACCTCACTTCTTAAGATAGCTTTTGGGAGTGAGTTAGGCTTTTCAACATGGTATTAGAACCTGTTTATCTCGATGGTTTAGAGAGGTGCCCGGTTCTGTCTATTTGCACAATATATCCAGCAGATGTCCAGCCCTACTTTGGGCTGAGGGAGGTGAGTCAAGAATTCTACATTGGACAAGTGTGAGTGCATTCAGCCATTTATAATAGTGTGTCAACCTCCTCTCTTAAGCTAGTTTTAAGGGGTGAGTTAGGCCTTTCAACATAGCAACAAGTTATTTATTTATGTGATAATGGAACAAGTTGTAATTGCCATTATAAAATCTAACATAATAACATAAAATTATATAAATTGAATAAACTATATTAAGTTAAAAGATAAGTTAAACAAAAAATTATCGAGTTCTTTATATTTATTTTTGTGGGTTATTTTGTCGTTTAATTTTTGTTTATTTTAATCATTATAATTTTAAAATTATCATTTATTTTCTTTTGATATTGATTAATTTAATCAGTTTTTAACCAAAAAATGGCATAATATTAGAATTATTAAAACTTAACACGACATTATTTTAAATTTATGAATGAAATCGACAAATGAAATAGTATAATAAGTAAAAAATATAGCATGGAAGTAAATGATTGTTTTTAAATTATAAATAAAAGATTAAATCACGAGAAAATTTAATATATATATTTTTTTCAATGTCAAATCCTATTCTACTCAAATGATAACGTGAATCTAATGTTACTTAATTTCCAAGACAAAGATAAAGTGCTAACCTACTATGTTTTTCTACCAATCTTTAAAGCTACTAAATGGAAACCTTAAAAAAAGTGAAGAAGGAACAACAAATTAAAACCTCTAAATGGAAAACACATCAACCATCTTTGTTATTTGAAGAACAAAATCAGCATTGAAGTTGGGGTACCACAAAGAACATAGGACAAGTGTGTGACACAACACCTTCTACTTCCCCTGAAAGGTTTCTATTAAAAACAGACAAGCTTTCCTTAACCATGTTGACTCAAATCAGGTACACTAGAGACCATCGGGAATCAGGCTCACTTTACAACGATTGATTGATTGATGGATTGGTTACACTTAATTTTCTGGCCCCACCCCTTAAAAAAAAGGCTATGATCAACCTCTCCATCTACTTAATCTAATCAATCACCCCTTTTAATAAGCCTTTGATTAGGACCCTAATTAGTACGCGCTTCTTGTGACAGTGCCTGCGATGCTCACGTCCTACCCTACGTGGAACGCCCTCTACATTGTTTATTTTTTATAATAAGGCGTTTAATTTAATACCAAACGAAGTCTAAAAAATTAAATTTGGAGTTTGGTTGGGTATTAGTAGAGTTTTTTTATTTAAAAAAGAACTTTTTTAAAAGAGCTTCATACAATAGACTGTTTGACAACATAAAAATAAAAAATAATTTTATTTTTAACGATATTTTATTTCGTAATAAACATTATTTATGCATATAAATATTATTTAAAGTATATTAAACAATATGCAAAGCATAATATATTAATTATTATATAATTTTAAACCATAAAACATATAAAAAAGTCAAATGACATTATATAAATCTCAAAATAAATATCCAAGTTGAGTAAATAGTTAAATACATAATAAACGAGAAGATGAGTTTGTGAGTATTGTGGAAATTATGTGTAAACATAAGGACAAAAATGACTAAAAAATAGGCTCATTATGTATAATTCATTTGTATTAAAAAAGATTTTAAGTTCAAATTATAATAATTTAATTCTATTTTTTAATTAATCAAACTAAACATTTATTAAATAAATCTACTTAAATTTTAATATTCATACTTGAAATTCGAAATTGATTTATTAATTTTATTTGTTAAATAGTTAAACTCTAATAATTTTAATTTAAAAAAGGATAAAATAGGATATGTATTTTCTGGGTCCCACTCCGGTATTTTAAAATTTTAAAGATAAAGAGTAGTAATTAAATTAAATCTTAGCCGTCCAAGCACGTGCAATCATTAGCGATAGTGCAGGATCGCTTGATTTAGAAGCCCAGTTAAGTCACTAATTAATAATTATTACTCCAACATCACCGATCCAGTGGTCTTGGGCGCATCAGATCACAATCCCAACAGCGACAAACCAAGTTAGCGCGTTGAAAAGCATTGAGCATTATGTCCAATATTAACATATCCAACCCAAAAATGTTCAAAACCACGTATTTTATTTCTTAGCTTAGTTGAAAACGTATTTATATAATTATCTGAATATTTTTAATTGACGTATAATAATTTATTTTGTATTGTAGTGTAACCGTAAAAGACATTGCGGTTAGATTTAAATGACACTGTCTCACACTCTCAACTTCACCGGCTCGCGTGTTCTCTCCACGTCTTCTTCGACTCTGTTCTTGTACAGTTCATTTCTTCACTACCTCGAATAAACTCTCCCTCTTTCTCATTGAAGAGGAGACTAAATTGAGCGAAATCAGGGCTTGCAAGAGCTTGATGTTTGCGGAAAAAGACGTGAAAGAATGCCGCTGACGAGGTGCCAAATACGGAATGAGTACGGCTTAGCCGATCCGGAGCTGTACAGAGCCGCTGATAGAGATGATCCGGAGGCTCTCTTGGAAGGCGTTGCTATGGCTGGCCTCGTCGGAGTTCTACGCCAACTCGGGGACCTGGCTGAGTTAGTCTTTCTCTTGGTTGTTGTTGTCTTTTGTTTTTGGTTTTGAGAATTGAGTATGAGTTTGAATTGTTAGGTGAAATGTTGGTTAAAATTTGCATTTGGCTTTCTAGTTCTGTATGGCGCTGTTTCGGGTGTGTCAGTCCAGAGTGTATGTAATTCTGTTTTCTTTTTATTTATAGTTTTGTTGTTTCTAGCAGCTTCGATGCAATCGTTTCTTTTTTGTAGCGTCTGTATAGCTATGTGACGATGAGTTGCTGGCTATGGAATAATGTGTCAAGTATTCTAGGAGTTAGCTCTGATTCCAATTCTTAAGCTTAATCGTTTTCGAAATTGGCACTTCTGTTATCTTAATTTTTGTAAAGGAATCTAACTGCAGTATATTACTAAATTTACTGAATTTGTATAATTCTTTGCCTAATTAGGATATGGATATTGTATGCGTGCTCGGTTTATGTACCTATTGTTGCTGATTCTTTTTCAAATTTGATGGGAGCTATGATTAGTTGATTAAACTTGACTAGCAACAATGGTTTTTGATGCAGTGCCATTGAGTTAATTTACATATGGATCTTTGTCTGGTTCTATTTGATAACGAATTAGCTTTCAGGAATCTTTAATTTCTTCTCTCTGGGACGTTGAACTTTTGCTTTCAGAATTTTGTGGACTGTGGAACTGTTCAGTACATTTAATAATTCCTCTTGCTCATATGCACATTGCTGCGAAATTTGATCTCCTTCATTTCCTTTCGAAATACCTACTTAGAAAATTTGTTTGATAGTTGTTCTTATGGTTTTTTGAAGGTTTGCTGCCGAGATATTTCATGATTTACATGAGGAAGTAATGGCAACTGCAGCCAGAGGCCATGTCCTATTGGCTCGTGTTCAGCAGCTTGAGGCAGAAGTTCCTTCCATTGAGAAGGCATTTCTCTCCCAAACAAATCATTTGTCATTCTTCTCAAGTGCAGGTTCTAACCTTCTCTGTTATTGCTTTGTAAATCATTCTGGGTTTCTGGTATTAGTAAGTTGATGAGTAATTTGGACAATTTTGAAACATATGTAAACAGGATTACAAATCATTTGTTGAAGAATTGGGTGTTATAAATTTTTCTTGTTCCCTTCTAAATAGAGGCGTGACTCAGATTTTCTGTTAATGAATGGTAGATGCTGCTATTATCAATAGATCATTTTTACTTATATTAAATATGATCCTGGACTTCGGGATTTTTTGTGTTCTTTTTTAACTTACTTCTTGGTGGAACTTCAGTTGTATATATATAACTAGCTTTTGGTCAAAAAGCTTTGCAAGTCTGATGTTTATGTACTTCTTACTTTGTGGTTTTATCCTTTTAAAGTATTAGGCTTCTGTTCCTCCAAAGAATTGATCCTTTTTAGCATTATTTCATTACAGGATTTGACTGGCATCCTAATCTGCACATGGAACACAGTGTCATTACTCGTGGTGGCCTGCCTCGCTTCGTGATGGACTCCTATGAGGAGTGCCGAGCTCCACCGCGCTTATTCCTTCTGGACAAGTATGATATTTAGATCTGTTTTTAGGTCACCAAAGTTATTAAGTTTTAAGACCTTTGTACTATAGATAATAGAAAAAACTGGGCCTGGATTCTTTCAGGTTTGATGTTGCTGGGGCTGGAGCATGTTTGAAACGATACACTGATCCATCATTCTTTAAAATTGAACCAATGGGTGAAATTTCAGCTGAAGCTCCTAGGGATAAGAAGATACGTAAAGTAAAGGTATATAGTGAGCTTTACATTGAAATTCAAATGTCTTTCTTGGTAACTTGATTTTTAATTTGGCACTTTAATCTGTGGCAGAAGAAAGGATCACGTTGGAGGAATGGAGAAACCCCAGAAGTTGCACCGGCTTCACATGCCAAGTAAGGCCTTCGTTCAATATTCATGGCTGTGACAGTTTTGTATGCTTTAACTTGCATGTTTTGAGTGAGAAATTTTTATATAATTGTTTTCAAAAAATGCAGATTGCATGAGTTGTTTTTGGAGGAGCGTGTTCAGAATATTCATCCTGACCCTGCACGTGTTGTGAAATTGAAAAGAAGGCAATTAAATGGATTTCCTTTTGATGTGAAACCTGGGAAAAGTTACATGGAAAAAGTCCTGGAGATTTGTTCACCAGATCATAAAACAATATGTGGAGTTTCTGTTCCTCCACCAGCCTTGAAACTGACAAATGATAATTCTAGTGAATCAGGGCTGGAAATAGTTGAGATAAGTACAGTAAGTCCTCCCAAAAGGTCATTACAAAGAAAGGAAAGTGCATGTTCATCACCTAATGTACATGTAGGTCCATTACATCCCTTTAGAGATGACTTGAATGGGGAGGCTGTAGATAGAGGAATCATGGAGACTTCTGATGAAATTGTTGATGGCGAGACAGATGAATCCCCTTCTTCCGTGCATAAAATGATAATTGAAGAGGAGATACGAGTTGATGTAGATGGAAAAACAGACGGTAGTCTGGATGGTGACAACTTTGATGATTTGACCAGTGAGGTAGACAATTACATGGATGCTCTTACTACCATGGAGTCAGAAATGGAAACCGACAACAATTACAAATCTAGGAAGCAGGAGCACCACTTGAATGCTTTAAATTATCAGATGGATTCTGACAGAAATGATGACCAGCTGGATGATAGAGCCAACTTTTCAGACTCTCAATCGATTGGAATCTCCTCTATATCAGATGATGGGATCAGGTCATTTAAGAGAGGGACATATAGCTTTTCATTTTCTGATTCTCCTAAAAGTTTATGTGAGAATATGTTATTTGATGGTGAAGTAGCAGCTCAGGTGTTCTCTTCCACCGAAGATGGGCCGGCAGAGACTATGGCTGAGAAATCAAACAATAATCATGCGCATGGAGATACTCTGGGGTTGGAATCCTTTGAGCTTGCTGTGTCCAAGGATTTGCGTGCTGAGGGAGGCAAGATCCATGATCCTGGAGAGACATCATCAACCCATGCTACTGATTCAGATACGCACTTGGCTTCAGTAGCTGTTTCACTTTCTCAGATAGATTCATGGAAAGGACATGAATCAAATGATAGACCCTCTAGCTTTGCTAAGCTTGATTCAAATTCGCCATATATTGAGGAGAGTGGGATAAATCTGAACGAACAATCTGTATTTTTCCCTGATGCAGCTTCCCAGACAAGGCATGATGTGCTACCTATTGAATGTCAAGCAGTTAATGAGTTGGATGACAAAGATACGCCTGGGCTTTCTCACGCTCTTGTACATTCCGTGACTACCTTGGATCTAACTCCTGAAACAAAAGATGACAATTATTCTGTGAATCAAGTGCTTCAAACAGAGAAGAGAGAAGCAATTTCTGATGAGAATTTGGTTGTGAAGAGTGATTTACAACATTCAGTTGTTTCAGCCAAAGAAGACGGGAGCCTTTCTTCAACTTTGCCTCAAGTCAAGGTGGATTCAGGTATTGTCTCAGTGCCTGACAGCTCAGCTACTGCAATTTCTGATGACATGATTTCTCAAGCTGCTGATGCCAATACAACAAGAAGAGTTGGCTTGGATAATTCAAGCGCAGTGGTAGATACTTCAGAAGCTGAATTCAGTAAAGAACATGAACACTTAAGCACAACTGCTAATCTTTTTGAAGTTGAATGTGTCTCAACAGAAGTAGAAGTTCCATGTTCTGAGGAGAAACTGATTGAACTATCTGGACATACAGAAGGTGAGAAAATGGGTGCATCGACCAGTGATGTAGATTCAGTCAGAAGGTACATAGATGATCCTGGACATCCATATATTTGTTTGGACATACCTGGTCCCAAGGATGAGTCGAACTTGGGTAATGTTGAAAGTGAAATTACCAAAGTAGAAGATCTGAGTTTGTCAGATGTTGCTGCCAGTGACACTAAATCTGATATTGTGGGTGATTTTGTTTGTTTATCTGCAGATTTAGTTTCATATCAATCTGAGATTCAAGTAAATAAGCAAGAATCTCTTTCTGACGCTGAGATTAAACATCAGAAACCATTGGACTTAATGGAAACAGTTTCACCAGAACATCTAGTTGAATCCGAGGTACAGAAGAAATTGGAACAATTGGAAATCACTGCCATTGATCTAGATTCCAGAGTACACGATTTGGGCTTGAATGAGCATTGTAACGAAGGAGTTGTTCATCATTCAGTTGTGGTGGATGAGACCCATAACAGTCTGTATGTTAGCGATGTCATGAATAGACTGACTTCAGGCATAAGCGGGGAAGGTTTGGAATCTAATAATACCTATCAGATTCATTACTTAGAGGAGAGTGAATATGCGGAAGATTCAAGCCCCATCTATCTTCCAGAGGCTATAACTTCTTTGGAAAAGCAGTCGAATGAGCTGCAAACATATGAAATTATTGCAGAATATGTGC
Source organism: Erythroxylum mucronatum (assembly GCA_027563825.1). NCBI lineage: Eukaryota > Viridiplantae > Streptophyta > Magnoliopsida > Malpighiales > Erythroxylaceae > Erythroxylum > Erythroxylum mucronatum. The sequence continues at coordinate 1,371,104 of JAOSBP010000005.1, forward strand.
AAACAGCTGCCAGTGAGTCGAATTCCAAGCCAGCGACTGATCATTCTTCACCAACATTTTACCTACCCATGCCTGAAAATGTTTTGGAACATCCAAGTCCAGTGCAGTTCAATCAACTTGACAGGGGACATCTGCAAGTGATTGAAGCAAGTACTAACCAATCTAATATAAAGATTGAACAGACAGAAACTTTGAATCACCCAGATACTGAAATGGGTCTCAATGATATATCCAATTCTTGTCTGGAACTGCTTTCAAGTCAAAATCTTTTAGTGAAACCAGCGGAGGCGGGGCTTGATGGCCTTAAATACACAGGAAATCCATTTGATTCTGGCTCTTCTAGCTTAGCCCCCGAGCCCAACCATGCCAATATGGAAGAGGCACCACCATTGCCTCCTTTGCCTCCTATGCAGTGGAGGTTAGGCAGGACTCAGTCGATCATGCAAGCTCAAGAGAATGATTCTATATCTGACAGTCATTATGCATTCCCACCAATAGAGCCATTTGCAGCTGACCAGAAAGCTCCAATTCCTTCTTCAGATAGAATGTTGTTGGCATCTTCAAACCCATTTTTCCCAATCTCTACTGCAGGTAGCCACACTTCAACGCTGTACATATCTGAAGAGTCAACGAGGCAGTTGCCGCAACCAGCCCCCCATTCACTGGAGGAGCCATCCTTTCTTAAGGAGCCAAAATTTCAACAAGATTGTGTCCCATCAGAGGGTACAGAATCCGTGAACCCATTTTTAAGTTTGCAGGAAACCTCAAATGAGAAGTTGGAGCAAAATTTTATTCCCTCACGAGAAGACTTGTTGCAATCTACTCCAGATCTTCTCTCACAAGTACCAATCGCAGAGCGTATTACTTCTGAACATGATCCCATGCCCCCACAAGGCTTGCCAAGTCACCCTTTGAACCAATTAGCACCAATGACAACCTTGGAGGAAAAATCACCTTCACAAGAGTTGGAAGGGGAACAAGGGAATCATCCAGAAAAATCATCAATGCCTGAGTCTGTGGTAACTGAACAGTCTCAGTATGATGAAACTACTTCAAAAGGAGATGCAAAATCGCCTCATAGTAAATTAGCTTTGGCACCTACTTACGAAGTTGGAAGGTCAAATGGGAACAAGCTTCCTCGCCCTCGGAATCCTCTCATTGATGCAGTCGCTGCTCTTGACAAAAGCAAGGTAATGAATGCTTGAATATTTTGCTATGCTTTCAAGTTTTCTGCTTCCTAAATTCTGAATCCTATGCAGTTGAGAAAAGTGACCGAAAGAGTTCGACCTCAGATTGGACCAAAGTTGGAAGAAAGAAATTCGATGTTAGAACAGATACGCACCAAGGTTAGGCCTCCATTTTCCTTTGTAGTTAGTTATTTATTCCATTGAAGCTTTTACACTTCCTGTTCATTTTCCTTGCAGTCCTTTAACTTGAAGCCTGCCACATTGGCAAGACCTAGCATCCAGGGCATTCCAGGTCCAAGAACCAACCTGAGGGTTGCTGCCATCCTGGAGAAAGCAAATGCAATTCGCCAGGTCTCTCTATTCACACTGTGCTTTTGTATTTTGTGTCTAAAACGATTTCTTATGTTCCAACTTTGAAGCAGGCTTTTGCTGGAAGTGATGAAGATGAGTCAGACAACTGGAGTGATTGTTGAGAAATAACACGCTCCTTCTCCATGTAATGATGGCTATTTTCTTTATATTAATTACTGATATATATCTTTATTCTAGTTCAAGGTGAATGCCAAGCATGGATGCCTATCCCTTGAAAGTAAATAGACAGCATTCAGATTTAGGGTATACTTTTCCTCTTTATACTATGTTAAAGATGCATGTGTTAAAGACTTGCTCATGGACATATGGCCTGTGCTGTGGCTAAACACAAAGATGGCAGTGACTCAGGTGGCAAGAGCAATATAATTATAGAGATTAAATCATATGTAATGAGATTTTAATATTTTGGCAGATGTAAATTTTGTGGTACTGATTACAATTTTGCATTCTTGTATGTAATGCTTTGATAATAGAGAAAGTCCGTCGATCTCATGTTTTTCCTTTGTAACAAAGTGTGCTTGGTTTATGTCATTCATTAATTGTAATTACGAGCTGTACGAAATACTCTACATTTCTGGTTTACCCTTTTTTTTTTCCCACCCGAGAAAGAGCAGGGATGGCAATTGGCCAAGGGCTATCCTTAGCGGGGATGGCAATTGGCCTACGGCTATCCTTACGGTAGGATTTGAGAAGGGCTAGTAATACGCAACTTTATTCCTAATTTTTTCGAGATGGTTAGGATTTGAGAAGGTCTAGTACTACGCAACTTTACTCCTAACTTTTTAGAGATGGTTATAAAATATCTTTTACTTTATAATGTATAAGTTTAAATGGATATTTTCTCTATTAAAATGTAGCAATTACTAAATTATTAAGAAAAGGCACAAAAATGATTTTAAAATTTAAAAGAAATTTCATTATTTGTACTCGTCTTCTCTGTCTCTCATTTATGTTTTGGCATAAGTAAGAAAAAAAATTATGAGCATAATACCATATATAATCAATTAAAACACAAAGATAATTATAAACAAAACACGAAGGTAAGTTAACAATATACGACAATCATGACAACCCTATAAGACAATTACAAAGGAAAAGGTGTCATGTATCCCCGACATCGTTGCCACAAATATACAAAATTACAAACAGACTCACCTATATTTAAGATCATGTTACAAAGAAAATTTTCTTTTATTTTAAAAATGTCATTAAGGGTCCAAGCTCAAAGCAGAATAAATACAAAGGTGACACCTAAAAAGGATGGATAATTAAAAACCATTTCCCTTATAATATTAATTAAACTATTAAACCCATAGAAAGTCATTTTGTATCAAACTTAATGATGCAATTGTATATTAAAAACCATTCCTACATTAAGGATCATGTATAATATAAACCATTTCCTTCCCGAGCAAAAATGAAAAAAAAAGAAAGTTTAAAAACAGCCTCTCTATTAGTTAAGAATAAGACTGCGTATTATAAAATCTCCCCAAAACCTGCATATCTACGAGATTCATACTAGGTGTTGTGTTACAAAAAGTCAAACTTATAATTCAGAAAAAGTGACTGGATTTCAATGAGATTATTTTTCTTGTCATCAAATATAGCTACCTCCAAGGATCAACATAAGTACCAAACTTAATCTACAAACAAAGCGGTAAGAGTTCCATAGTGGAATTAAAAACATCAAAATCAGCAGCATTAGAATCTAATTTTTCATGATTAAAGAATATCAAACGACATTTACATAAGTGTACAATATCCTAGAACTAAGAAATCCTTACCTCAATGTGGACACTTCCACCAGCCCACAACAAAAGAATAAAACCAACGGAGATCAAGGTGTCACATGCCATGACAAGCTTACTTTGTCAAGTGGTCCAATTACAACGCAACAAGCTTCAAGGCTTAAACAAACAATGCAAGCTTTTGTTTAAGCCCAAATCACAAGTTAAGTACATGAGGAGGCCGAAACATCCATAGAGGGACACTAAGGCACGCCCAAGCTTGTGACTTTATTAGAGGAGGTGTTAGAAGAGGCTAGCACTTAGCCATTTAGGGCCATTTTGATAATTTGGGCTTGTTATTTATTTTATATTATTTTAGGCCCAAGTACTTATTTATGGACTTATTTATTTATTTTAATGTGTTTAGCCCATTTCTAAAAAGACTTGGATCAGATTAGGTTCAATGGGCTAGATACTCTTAGATTTGTTAGGATTAGCCTAGTTTTCATTAAATGGGCTTGCAAACCCATTTCTATTAGGGTTAGGACTTGGTCAAGGGTATTTATACCTTATTATATCCTTATAATCCTAGATTTGCATGAATAATAAAATTTCAGAAGCGAGTTCTTCAAGGAAGGCGTGAATGTCTTCATGGTTACTTTAAGAAATTGATTTGCATCAATAAGTAAGTACTTGCAACATAAATTGATTTCTGATTTCTTTGGGATTGGGTCTCAAACTTTTGATTTGGAATTTGATTTAGCAT
>JAOSBP010000005.1:1375255-1394338 GCA_027563825.1 Erythroxylum mucronatum
TACTGACAATGTGCAACTTGTAAAAGCTCAACACGAGGAACCAACTTAAGCACAAAAATCATGAATTAGGAGTCAACCAGTGCATAAATACTTAAGAAAGCAGGGCCAATTTATAGCATAAATTTGGCTCAATCACATATCAACACATATGTGTGAGTCACATCTGATATCTAATACCCAAATGTTATGATCAAAAAAAGTAGTAACCTCAATGACAAACAACATACCTGAAGTAGACTGTGGGACATCTAATGCTTTCTTCTGTTTCAGAGACTCCAGATAAGCTTTGTAGTTCCTCTTCCATTGTCCTTTCTTATTGCAATGGAAGCACATCCCCTTTAATGTAGTCTCCTTTGCCTTCTTCTTAGCTACACCTCCCACTGGCTTCTTGGAATTTTTCTTCTTCTTTTGGTTCCTTTCTTGATAGTTTGCTCAGCTATTTTGAGCAAATTAATCAGATCAGGTATCGAGGTGGATATTTGGTTCATCCAATAGTTAAACACAAACTGTAAATAACTATCGGTCAAAACAGTCAGAATTAAGTCTATACTTAATTCATGATCTATTACGAAACCTAAACTGGCTAACCTCTCAATGTATCCATACATCTTCAGCATATATTGCACTAAAGATGATCCATCAACCATCTGAGTGTGGAAAAGCAACCTTGAGGTCTCGAATCTTTCAGACAGAGCTTGCTCATCAAACAGTCCCCTTAGATGGTAGACTATTGTATGAGCATCCATAGCCTCATACTGCTTTTGCAGTTCTGGTGACATAGAGGCTAGCATTATACAGCTAGCCAGCTCACTATCATCTAGTAGCTTCTTATAAGCTTTCTGATCCTTATTAGATGCATCGGCAGCAGGGGGATTGAGAAGTGGTTCATCTAGGACACATCCTAGCTTCTCATATTTGAGAACAATTCTCAAATTTCGAAGCCAATCTAGGAAGTTAGGTCCTGTCAGTTTGTTGGAGTCTAATAGAGAACGTAGGTTCACATTGGACGAAGACATTATGGCGATTCAATAACCTAGAAGAATGAGAGAAAGTGTTGGAATGTACACTAATGTTTTAATTATATGCATTATAGGTCCCACTATTTTTATCCAAAACCATATCCCTCACTATGAATTCAAGAAAACTTGTAGTTTTCCTAATGGGTCAATATCCAATATCACTAAGAATGACCTTGAGTTTACCCAACAAGCCACCTTGGGTCAATCGGTAGGTACCATTCATACCAATTGCATTTAGTTATGCAACTATCGACTTGTGCCATCAACTGTTGATTTAACACACTCATTGGGTTATCAACTCTTGATGCCTACACATCCCATATATACTAGCTAACTTCACCTCTATCCACGTTGACTTTGGGTTTGCCCAACAAATCAATGCTTCTAGTTAGGACCAACCCATTAATCTGAAAATCTAATTTTCATGGTTTGAACATATTCGTGTAGAGTGGGCTTAAGTTTGCCCAACAACCCAACACTAAAAGAATTATGGTTCTTGCCATATCAATGGAAGGCGTAAGCCCTAATATTTTGGTTGAGGGATTTATTCTTAGGTCTCATCAATACCTGGATGGTATTATATATATATCACATATATATTCAAACTATGGACAACTCAATTAAATTGGGCCTATGTCCATAACCAACCTTAAAATGCATCTAATGCTTGTAACACAGAAAGGAGGTTTAATTTTGATTGTGACTTGACTATACTTCCAAAGTTCGTGATTCGATTCAACTCTTGAACCGAATCGGGTACTAGTGTTAGTCTCGTCTAATTTGAATTATGAATGTGATTCAATTAGGAACCCTAAAATTCAACTATTTTGATGTCCAAGTTAAACACTTTAGTTCTAATACATATGCCTTTTTCTAGTAACTCTAGAAATGTTATGTTCTACTTGGATTAATTCTAAATCAATCCCTAGGGTTTCCAAAATTTCCAAACATCAATTAGTCATCTAAAAATCCCTAGGTCATCTCAAGTTTATCAAGACAATTTCAGCACAAGCCAAAAATATCTTGACGGCCAAAATTATCAAGATAAATTAGTTAACTTACTAGACACTAAAGAGACCGATTCGATTTCCGAAAATTATTCGAAACCCTAATTTCAAACATATGTATTTAGCATGCTACTATCATCAAATAATACATTTCTTAGCTCATAAAAATAATTTCAAGGTCTTATAACCGAAACAAATACACATAAGTCGTCAAACAAGTCAGCCCCATCAACTTTCAAAAAGCTAACCAGTGGTTACTTTAACTTGATATATTAATTGAATCAAGTTCAATTAATTCTAGAAAAATTCCAAAGACATATAAACATTATAAATGTGCCTAATTAAAAATTCCAGAATCTAATTCCTAAGAATTTTTTATAAACTAAGTGGAATTAGCCAACACATCATATGTCCTTTAACATTTGTCATACACCACCAGCATGCATGTAAAATCGAGAATAAATAATCAATCACTTCAAAAACATGTTTCATGGATTTCATACACGTGACAACATCATATGTGCATGGTCATGAAGAAAATTCATAAAAATAATTTTTTTATAAAATTATTATGGAATTTACAAGCATGTATGTTCATCAATTTTCTAGAATTTCCTAGAACTTCATACATGCATAAGGCTGAAATTAAAACCGTAATAAAATAAAAAATAACATTCAATTACATTTTTATTTGACATAAACATAATGTAACACCTTATAAGCATTTTTGTGAAAGAAAATTGAAAAACAATTCTATAATTATTAAGAAATTTTCAAAATCAGCACATACATTCTGTTTTCCAGAAATTCCCAGAAACCAACATATGAACAAACTTAAGATTAATTCTCAATAAAATAGAAGATGATATTCAATTGAAATTTAATTTGACAAAAAAATAATATAACATCTTATAAACATTTCTATGAAAGAAAATCGTAAAAAGTATTTTTATACAATTTATATGAATTTTTTGAAATCAACATGCATGTCAGTTACAACCCAAGAAACAGTTTGCACATGTTCAATAGATCATCTTATACATGCATAACTTGCTCTGATACCACTATTGGAGGGCCATTGGTCCATGCATCACATACATGACAAGGCAACGGAAGTGTTAGAATCAAAATTCCAACCCCACAATATCCTCAGAAAATCCAAAATCCATGTGCATGTATAAAACAAATTATAAAAACATGAAATTACAGCATATGTACCTTGCAAATACTCCTCCTTTCTTGAATCTTCTCCTTATTTGGGTCGTAGCAAACACCAATCACCTTCCTTGGCCTTAAGAGAGCACACAAAGATGAATAAAATCAGTGTGTAAGGGTGGTTAGAGCACCAAACAAGATGAGTTCAAGTAGATGCTGTAGTGAGAGTTAGATCAAGACCAAGTTACATGTAATTAATCTCATGCAACTATTGTTTAAAATTGTATGAATAAATCTCAAGATCACTTCTCTCAACTTCCAAAACTCTTCTGGATCCTTAACCCCTCTATTGAGTGTGTTTTCGGGGTAAAAATTTTTGTGTGCACATAAGTGAAGAACTGACTTATGTACCACCTATCATTAAGTCGGTCATCATCGTGGCTTGCTTAATTGACAGTCATGCATACTTTGTTTTTCATCTAATCTTTTATGCGTGTGGCACTTAGGTTCCTAGTTATTTTTTCACTTGAATTAACTCTTAATTCGAGCAAATCATTAAGGGTTTCATTATGCCAATTTACCAGAATGTAAGTGGATTAACACTCGAACTCTTCGATAATTAATTATCAGACTTACGAACCTTTCCATAATCAATTGCCGTGCAATTCATCCCTTCACCATCCTATACCCCACTTGGTTTGGAGTATGAGCTATGTGTCAACTTCCACTAGACTGACTATGCCAGAAATAGTCCAAGTGATTTTAGTTCTTGTCCTAGGGATCTCATTACTCTATGTGTCACTGAAGACTCTCTTTATAACACATAATTGCTCTGGCTAGAGACTCCCGAATAATGACCCTGATAAGAGACCGTGCGTATCATCTCCTTCTATTAGAAGTGGTGAATCCTTTATTGGTTACCTAATTACCTTCGAATATCAATAGTTGTACCCAATCACCACCCTATGAGCAACCTCATTTTGAGGCAACAAAGAATGGTGTCAAAGTATAGGATTAGTATCCAAGATATCCTTGAGTACCTCAAGTCTAAGGATATTTGCATCATTGCTATGATGAGATTAATCATAGACATTTGATAGATCATCCATATGATAATCTCATAACAGGTCATCCGATATACTTACTACTCCTAGTAAGCATCCACGTGTTAACTCTAAAAATCTCATGCTTACAATTTATGAGATCCACTGCTTGATCAAATTAAGGAGTATAATATGTTCTAGTCTTGGATTAGCAATGTCCTATCATTAATCCTATGACTAGGGATAATTTAGATACTGACATAATTGCATATGATAGGAATCTCATTATCAAGATCTCATCATGATTTCCTTTATGCTATGTTTTTATGTCATGGACTTCGTTAATTCGATTTAAGAATGACATCAATTCATAAATAAATGAACATCAAATTAATGAAAATTGTTTGTTACTTTATTAATCAAAATAAAATTTGTACAAAAGTGCTAAAGGTGATTGTCTTTAGAGCAGTACTCTAACAGTACGCTCATTGAAGACTGGGTTGGATGCAATATGAAGAGCAGCTTTATTATCATAGTACAGACGTATCAACTGCATGTGCAAAACACCAAGTGAACACAACAAACTCTTAAGTAGAATCAACTCGTAGGTAACAGTGGCCATGGAACGATATTTAGCTTCCGTATAAGAATGTGACATAATATGTTATCTTTTATTCTTCCACGAGATAGGCAACTAACTAAGAAGAACAAAGTAGCATGTTAATGAGTGACAACTGAGGGGACAACTAGCCCTGTCAAAATCACAAAAACCATGCGACTGTATATAGGAATCAACTCACGGAAGAATTCCTTGTATAGGATTGCTTTTCAAGTAGCAAAGAACACAAATAGGGGCCTCCTAATGTTCCATACGAGGCTGTTGCATGAATTGAGCCAAGATATGAATAGAGTAACTAATTTCAGGCCAATTGAGAGTCAAATAAATCAGTCGCTCAATAAGACGATGAAATTTCTTTAAGTTGTCGACAAAGGGTCCTGTTGTAAGTGCGAGTGTATGATTTTGCTCCGTAGGATATTAAGTGGGTTTAGCGGCTACAAGACCCATTTTTGAAAGAATATCCAACACATATTTCCACTAGAAATGAAAAATATCTTCTTGATTACCTGCCACTTCAATGCCAAAGAAATATTTCAATTGACCAAGATATTTCATCGAAAACCCCACTAAGATAAGCCCTAAGTTACTGAATCATGTTAGGAGTATGCAAGGTAAATAAAGAATAATCGACAAATGACTATTGGAACTTGTAATTCTTTAGAGTAGTCATCAACTTAGCAAACAAATATCACGGGCCTTATCGTAAGCCATAGAGAAAGCGACGAAGATAGCACACCTTGCCAGGATGAGAAGTAGAAAAACTAGGAGGCGAGTGCATATAAACTTCTTCATCCAAGTCACCATGGAGAAAGGCAATATCCACGTCTATATGATGCAATGCCTAATATGAGCAGCTACAACTGTCATCATGTGTGAACAATCACCATTTTTGCCACTAAAGCAAATCTGTCATTATAATCAATGCCCTCAACTTGATTGTTACCACATATAACCAAACAAGCTTTGAACCATTCAATGGTACCATCACAGTGATACTTGATTTTTATATACCCATTTGCAACCAATGGCGGTTTTATTAGGTGGCAAAGTCTTAATACTCTAGGTGCCAATCTTTTTGAGAGCATCAATTTCTTTCTTCATAGCCTCGCACCAACGAGGATCATGAACTGCCTCCCGATATGAACTGGGTTCCACTATAGCAGAAAGAGTTGCAAGAAAAGCTCAATGTTATGCAGAAAAATTATCATAGTTGAGATAACAAGCAATAGAATACAGTATACCTAAGTTCACCAAAGGATAAGTGGCAATTGGGGGGTCTACTTGGACTGTATTGGTGTGAACAAAATCACCAGGTAAACTGATGACATTTTAAAACGATGACCATAACCATAAAGCTCAGTATTCTTAACTATCTCTGTCGTATCATATGTCTCCAAAGGCCCATCAGGCAGCGAAGCATCAGCAGCCTGAGAAGGGGAGTTTGCAACCTCCAAAATTCCATCCCTAGATGCTGGTTCAAAGGCAAGTGAAGCGGGTTGGTGAATTGGAAAAGGGTTGTACACATTCATAGCCCATTCATCATCCAAATATTTACGAAGTACTTCAAAAGAAACAGCATTTGAGGATTGATTCAAGAGCGGGTATGATGATACATTGGCAAAAGGAAAACAAGCCTCATTAAAGCGTATATCATAAGAAACAAAATGACGTTCGTTTTCAATATCAAACACCTTCCATCTTTTTTGAGTTTGTGAACACCCCAAAAATAAACACTTTCTAATCCAAGTTCTAAATTCATCTCGGTCACGATCCTTAAAATGAACATAACACAAACAACCAAAAAATAGAATGTGTTTATAAGAAGGAGTTTGGCCATATAACATTTCATAAGGACTCTTTCCTTGATTCAACATAGATGGGGTGGCGATTAATAAGATACCCAGCTACCAAAATACATTCTCCCCAAAAACAAATAGGCAAATGAGCCTGAAAACGTAATGCTCTACAACATCAAGAATTTTTGTGTGCTTCTGTTCAACCTGCCCATTTTGTTAAGGAGTTTCAACACAAGAAGTTTGAAAAACAATCCCATGTTCCAAAAAATATGGCCTTAGAGGTTTGAATTTAGTATTGTCATCACTTCGCACTATTTTAATTTGTTTATTGAATTAAGTTCTTAAGAATTTAGGGGACCTCAATGTATCCATACAAAACGGGAAAAAGCATCCACAATAGTCAAATAATAATAAGCATAACTAGAAAAAGGAACTCAATATGCACCCCAAACATTACAATGAATTAATTTAAAAGGTTCCAATGCACTTATGCTAACATAAAAAACATCTCTAATTTATTTTGCTCGCATACAAGCATCACAAAATCTATTATAATCATGACTACCACCACAATAATTTAATTCTGGAAGCAAATGAACTACTTTAGAGGAGGGTTATCCCATATGCCTATGCCATAAATCATAAGAGTCCACTGTTGTCACTTGATGTGCTTGAGCTTTCATTGCACCATGAAAATAGTATACCTAACCACGCCTTTCACCCAATTCAATCAGTGTCCTCAAAATGTAGTCATGTATCACATAACACTTGTTAGTAAACATCACATGACATTTTAAGTCATCAATTAAGCAAGCCACTGAAATCAAGCTACAAGTCAAACGAGGCACACAAAGAACATTCTCCAATAATAAAATGTCACCCAATTGCACCCGTCTAACGTGAGTGGCTTGATTAGTCTCACCATTAGGTGGGTTAATTGATGAAGGTGGCAAATCAACCAAATTAAATGAACAAGATTTTACACCAGTCATATGATATGAAGCTCCTTTGTCGAGGAGTCAGTCATCTGCATTAGCCATACTTATTAATTTTGCTTTTGGAAGGTTTCTTTCTATTGCTAAACATGCCAAGAAAAGAGTTCCATTGATCATTGGTGAGCATTAGCATCTGGTAGCGATCTGCATCACTTATGCCATGTTGGGAACCCATGGTAGCAGTTGAAGCTTCTCTAACCTGCGCAACATTGGCAACGATGCTTGGTGATTGAAAGCCACCACGACCCCGAACATGGCCTCGCCCTCATCCTTGCCCATTTGTGAACCACCAGTCCTGATATTTCCCAATCAATTTGAAGCAGTCTTATACATCATGAACATCTTTCTTATAGTACGACCACGAAATCTTCTTTTTGTCTTCCCCTATCGAGTAACCTGTCTGCCCCTTTCCTCCTTGTATAGCAAACGCAACAGCATCTGCCTGGTCCTCTTGTGCTTAAGTTATGTTCTTATGCCTCTTCTCCTTAATCACCATTTGATAGACTTTACTAAAAGGAGGAAGAGCTTTCATACTTAGGATATTAGTGCATAATCCACCATATAATTCTCCATCTAAGCCTAACAAAAATTCATGTGCCTTTTCAATTTCGATTTTCTTGAGATGTTACTTTACCAAATTACAAGTACACCCACTACAGGTCATTAGGGCACATTGCGGTATCTAACAAAATCATCCCTCAAAGCTTTGAGTCGACCATAATTACTAGTCACTGTCTGCCCAGTTTGTTTGCAATTTCCAATAGCCTCCTTCAACTCATGCACACACGCATAGCACACCAACATCAAAGCAGACCTTTAAATCATCCCACAAATCATGTACACTATCCATATATACTATATTAAAACACAAGCTAGGTTTAATAGATGTCATGATCCAACCTACCAACATAGAATTAAGACTAAACCAATCTTCCAAATCATCATCATTATTGGTAGGTTAAGGTACAGTTCTGTCAAGAAAACCAAGTTTTCGCGCTCAAAAAGCACTTTTCATAACCCAGTCACGATAATTGGACTCACCTTTAAGAGTGACTCCACATATATTCAATCGGGGTATGTCTGAGTTATGCAAGAAATATGGGGACGAGGGCTCATTGATCATGCGTCTCGTCTACTTCTTACTATCATCATTGTTATTGTTGTCGTCCTTTGTTCAAAGCTCCCTGGTGAACGTCTCACGTCTTTCACTCCTTACTCTTGTGCGGCTATATTCAAGCAGCAGAAACAATGGTGTGAAGACAAACTGGAGAAGACCTAAGGGTATTGATTCGAGGTCAGTGGAAAATTTAGAGGATGGGCTTTGATACCATATCAAAGATTGGGGTTTTAAGGGATAATCTTTATTAACAAGGAAAGCTCAATATATACAAGAACCAGTTAAGGTAAGTTAGGAAACTACTACCTAAAATATATCCCCAATTATCTCCTAGATAATATTACATAATTACATACAATAATTATATAGTCCTATAGCGGACAAGGAAAGGAGCAATAGAAGCTTGTCTATTTTTTTTGTTTTTTGTATGGGTTTCTATAACCAAATCTTTTGATCAGTGTCGGTGGTGGTGGCTACATGTTGTTGTGACCAAAGGTAAAAAGAACTAACAAATTTTTGCATATGAATATTAAAGTTAGTAGTTAGTTATTCATATAGCTTTGTTTCTTCTTATTATATGAGTTTCACTGTATAAATGCATGGTTATACCATTAAAATGAAATTTTATTTGTTCTTCTAAGAAAGATGATTAAGGCTTTCAACAAATTTATTAGTAATGGACATAATACATATTCTTAAAACGATTACATGAATCTTAAAATATAAAAATATTGTTTAACATAAAAGGTTAAATATTAAAAGATCCATCATAAAAATACAATTTATGTAATGTGAAAAAGAATAAAAATAAAATATAGATAGAAATAATCCACGATTTATTAATAATTGATAAATACAAATTTTAAAAATGATTATTGAACTCTTAAAAAAATACAATATAATTTAACGTAAATTAATTAAATATTAAAACTTTCATCATAATCAATGCAATTTATTTCATGTAAAAATGGAACTAAAATATTTTAATTTGCACATTCATTTAATTTATTGATAAAAATAATGTATCTATGTTATGTTTATATCTTAAAACTCTCTCTCTCTCTCTATACATACATACATATACATACATATATACATATATATATATATAAGATAGGTACAAAAATAAGATAGGAGCTATTTTTACTAACATTTGACACTACGACACATATTAACAAAAACAACTTATTTTTGTATTTTAAATAAATTTTAAAGTTGAGTCTAATATAAATTATATTGAATAAATGCAATATAACATCAAAATTCTAAATAAATAAATTGTTAAAATTAGGATACAACATAAAATTTTTAATATACATGAATTTATAAAATCGAAGAAAATTTAAAGAATATCAAGTTATATATATTAAGGAAGAACTCTTTTCAATTTCATTAAAAATAACAATAAATAAAAAACATATATCAAATTAAGAATCTTAATATAATGTACTGTACTTGATAATCTTTTCAAAGTCCTTTAAATAAGGAAAGCTATTTACATGTGACTTAATTTGATGCAAATAATTATATTTTAGATGTTTAATTAGTATATGATACTTTAAATAATAAATAAGAAGATCAAATTCATAAAGCTATTAATGTCATGTATTTAATAGTTTAATGTAAATAATTATATTTTAACTGTTTAATTATTATTTGCTATTTTACATAATAAGTAAAAATCCAAGATTCTTTTACTCAAAAGTTGATAACAAGATTACATCCATTTTGAGATCAATTTGAAATTTGATGGCTGATAAATATATGGAGAAAATCGAAAAAAGAATATGAATATAATATGTTAATTTTGATATGGATATTTATACATGTCCAAATAAAATGGAGCTGGTAGCACCAAGTATTAGATGTTTAATTAATGTGCAATATTTTACGTAATAAATAGATAAATTAGGTTTATATTCTTCCACTAAGTGTTAGGTGTCTAGATTTATAGATAGATAGATAGATAGATATATATATATATATATATATATATATATTCTAGGTCTATATATTTGAAAAGAGAAGACATCTATTTGTAATATATGATAAAATATCATTATCTTATTATTAGAATTTAATTTTTTTACATGTTCTTTATTTTTCACAAATTATTATTTTATAAATTCATTAAGACAATTTGTGTTTATATTTTAATTAAATTTATCCTTATTTTATACACAAAAATTAACATAATATAAAATGTCTATTTTATTTATATGTACCATTTCAATGCCATGCAACGCGGCTGTTAGAAAGGCCTAACTCACCCCAGCGACTGAAAAACTAATTCGTTCAAATTTAAGCAAAACTGGTGATTTCATAACTTAAGAAAACAAGAAATATTATAGAATGTTGCATCTTGGATTTCATATAAAGTAGTAAAATTTCTGAAAATAAGAAGAGTTGAAATTTTATTGAAAGTTTTAATTTAAAAAATTAATTAGTTAAGACTTAATAACTCAGAAGTTAGTAACTACAGAATATTGTTATGCAATAAAAATTTGTTATGTAATGAAGATTTCTTTTAAGATATGTAATAAAGATTACCGAACATTAATTAATCACGATGTACCCAATTTGGAAATATTAGATCGCATCCAAGTCCTATTCTAATTTTCTACGCCGAACACATAGGGACATGCATTGTATAACCACAGGTAGGGGGCTATAAGTATTCACATTCAGATTCAGACATGCAATGGTTCATCTCCTTAACTCTTCTTAATATTATTTTTTTTGGGGTAATGTAAACACAAATGAATGCTCTTGCAGATTATTAGATCCCATAAAGCCTATTAATATTGTTCAAATATCATTAAGAATAAAGTGTGACGGAAGAAAATACAGAGAGCATTCTAAAATTGGACTCTGAAAGTATTAGCACCCATTCTAAAATTTGGCTCTGAAACCATAATAAACCACCTCAACTACCTTCCCTAACAACTCGTAAATCAATACTCCCGCTTTTCCATCGGACCGAACTGCCTTTATTCTTGCAAAATTAGTCATAGTTCCGTTGGAAAGAATTACTACATTCTGCTCTGCGCAGCTGCTGACCAGGTCATTCCATCTCCAGTAGTCTTCTGATTGAAGACCGGCGCAAAATTCCCAACCACAATCTGCTTCATCTCTCATTATTCACTTCTTTAGGATCCAGATTAAATAAATATCCAATAGCTGTACTGTTGTGGAGAAATTGAGAACAATGGAAATGTCAGAACCGACCAGCCAATGCTGTATACTGTTCACAAAATGAATTTGAAACCGACTATTTCCTGGAGCATTACAATAAACAGCTTATAGCTGTTGGAATGATTCATCTATCCCACAAAGGCTCCTTGACTAGAATATTTATCTTCTCCTGGAGAAATTTTAACACATCTTCTCTGTCTTCTTTCAAAAGCAGCTGTCTTAGTCTCCCAAATGTCTCACCTGAAGGCCGAATTCCCTTTTCTATCATCTCTTCAAACAAAATACATGCCTTATTGGCATCACCCTTCTCACAAAGACCATTTATAAGGACTTGAAATGTGTGCATGCTTGGAAGAAACCGCTTTTTGTTCATGTATTTCCAGACTTTAAGGGCCATCTCAAGTTTATCCTCTTGACAAAACATCTTTATCATCATAGTGTATGTGTCCGCATCTGGCTGACATATTTTGACCATCTTACGGAATACCTTCAAAGCAACATCGGTCTTTCCACAACCAATCAAACTGCTCAGAATGATATTAAAGGTTTTTGAGTTGGGTTTCACCTCTTTGTTCTGCATCTCAGTCAAGACCCTTTCCGTGTTTTTGAATTTATTTACTTTACAAAATGCCCCAATTAAAGCATTATACATAGCCACATCAGCCTTGATCCCTTTCTTTTCCATCTCTAGGAATGTGTCAACAGCATCTTCAATCCGATTTTCATTTCCATAGGTATGAACCAAAACGCTATAAATGAATGAAGTTGGTTTACAAACTGTAGAATCCATTTCTTTTACGATTCCGAGGGCTTCGTCAACCCTCCCAACTTTGCAAAGAATGTGTACCATGATACCATATGTCACAATATCAGGTTCACAACCCGTGTTAACAACCATATCTCTGAATATCTCCCTTGCCTTGGGCAGATTTGGGGCCTTTCCCCAACCCTCAAGCAATATACTATAAGTTTTTAAGTCCGGTACAAACTGATCCTTAATACTGTCAAAAATCTCTTGAGCCTTCCTGACGTTCTTTGACTTGCACAAGGCACTAAGCAAGCCGTTAAATGCTGCCAAGTTTGGGGGCACGCCATACTTATCCATAACATTGAATGTGTAGACAGCTTCTTCCACCTTCTTAGCTCTTGCATACTTTCTCATGATAATGCAAAATGTTTCAACATTTAGCATGCCCTTGCCCCTCATAGCATTGACAAGATCCCACATGATCTGAAACTGCCTTATCTTGGCCAGAGAATCTATCATTATATGATACGCCCTAACACTGTGGGAGTAATACCGTTGTTTCTCTGCCCATTCGAAGAACCGATACGCTACCATACCGGCGTTCTCAAATCTCTTCAGGACCTGTTCAACCATTTCTGCTGATATTCTCACCCCACTTTGGTCAAGAACGGTGTGAAGCGTTGGTACTGGAGAGGCCATCATGATTTTGAATACCCTTCTTACAGTATCTGAAGTTTCTCTTGTTATTTCACTCGAATAACGTCTACTCAAAAACACATTCCACCCTAACAATAACCTATTATAAGGTCTACTCATGTTAATGAATCAACCCCACAATCACAACAACCTGAGCACAGGAAACAGTAATCAAATTCACTGACAATTTAGATCAAAATAAAATAGCTGCTCCTAATTTAAGCTCAAACATGAGAAGATAACTCAATCAAATGGGAAGGGAATAAAAGAGGCAGAACCTGACAGTGTATGAACCAATCAAACATCGCAAACAGTTTTCTATCAAACACGAACAAAATATCACATATATAGATACGAATAGAGGGAGGAGAGTACCGGAACAGGAGTTGGGCTAGGCGCTCTTGCTTCCCGTTTGTCGTTAGGCTTCGGAAAGGTAATAACATTGGGAAAAACAAACGACTTGTCGTGATAGTATTTCACCTTTTCCTTTTCATTCAGCAGTAACTATAGTGAAGTGAGCAGGAATAAAGATCACCGCAGAGATGGCGTACGTGACAGGAGCAAGCTCGTCATTTCAATTGGACCTATGTCTAGAGTTAGGACCAAGAGGCTCAAGGAGGCTTTCTATACACGTGTGGGCTAATTTGTGGAAAGAATGACGAGCTCCAAGCCTATTGGAGGAGATTTTAATGGAATTGAGCCCAAACTAATCCATTTATAACTCAAATCCTTATACTGGATACACTTAGAACTTGAAAACAAGAAAATTTAGGCTATTTTAATGCTTCATCACTTAAGCCAAAGAGCATATGGATCTAGTAATGGCATAACACATCAGACTTATTTATTTAGTTTTACTTTGTTTTATTTTGGGCTTTCATGTATTATCAGACTTATTTATTTAGTTTTTATACTGTGTTTTATTTTGGGCTTCCATGTATTTTAGCCCAACCTTTTATTATTTAACTTAGGTATAAATATGTGTCTTTAGGTCAACTTTTAGATTGGTTGATTAATAAAAATTTTAGAGTGAGTTCTTCAAAGGAGGTGTGAATATCTTCATGGTTACTTCAAGAAATTGATTCGCATCAGTAAGTAAGTACTTGCAACGTAAATTGATTTCTGATTTCTTTGGGATTGGGTCTCAAACTTATGATTTGAGGTTTGATCTAGCATGTTCTTAGAATAGAAAGATTAGGGTTTTGATTCAATAGGATTAGGGAGTTTCAAGAACCTTGTTTTCTTGGAGTTTCCGTATCATCTTGGTATCAGAGTTTTGACTTAATTCTATTGAACTCATACATATCTTTATTGTGTTTTTCTTATTTGTTTCTTTAGAAGAAAAAAAAGTACTGTGAACAGTAACCCCGTGAACAGTACGCGTGAACAGTAACCCCGTGAACGGTAATCCGGAAAAAAAGTGAACATTATCGAAAAAAGAACAGTACCAAAAAAACGTGAACAGTACTGATAAAAAAGAGTGAACAGAAGCAGAAAAAAGCTGAACGATACCAAAAAAAAGAGGGAACAGTAAAAAAAACCATTGAAAAAACACGTTGAGTTGCCTCTTTTAAACCTTGGGTAGATTAGAAATTTGTTTTTGAGCTATCGAGTTTTTGTTGAGTTTTATAATATATTGAGTGTATTTCTTTGATTCTTAGTTTACTTTCTTATTTGTGCATTTCTTTGCTTCCATTACATTGAATTGGACAATCTTGCATTCATATTGTTCAATTATAAACAAAAATCATTGCATATACATATTTTCCATTCGTGTATTAGCATATAATTTTATTTCTGTCCATGCATTACTTTGCTTCTAGAATTGTTCTTATTTCGTTTCTTGTTAGGATTTACTTGTTCTTTCCAATTAATTTGTGCTACTTGCTGTTTGCTTAACTTTGCTGAATTGATTTCCAAAAAATAACTTTAAAGACATCACTTGAGTGGTAAAAGGCAAGAGTATGTGAGCTTATGTGAGGGAGTCATTGCCGTGAGTTAAACACGAGAGGAGTGACATCATTTTGAGGGAAACATGTGAGGGAGTGTGTGAGGTTGATTATTACTAACCTTGTTTTGCAGGTATATCGTTTTATCTACAATGTCACAGAGAGGTAGTAATGATAACAACCAAGGGGGAGATGCAAATATCACTTTCATTTTGAGAGTTATGCAGCTACAATTTGAGAAGTTCAATATAGCCTTAACAGGGATTAGGGGACAGATGAATGAACTCAGACAAGGGAGATGTGAGGAACCTTAGGGGAGGCGTACAGGTGTACGCCAGCAGCAACCACCACCTCGTAGACCACCACCTCAGTATGAACCAGAGGAGGAAGACTTTGAGGAGGAGGAAGAGTTTGAGGTACGCAGACCTAAGAGAGCTCAGAGAGTTGAGCTATTTAATAAGAGAGATGAAGACCTTAAATCCATCAAGATGCAGATCCCAGCCTTCAAGGAAATGAATGATGCAGAGGCTTACCTGGAGTGAGAAAGGAATGTGGACTTGGTTTTTGAGTGTCACAATTTTTCAGAAGATAAAAAGGTAAAGTTAACCGCTGTTGAATTTACAGAAAATGCACTAATATGATGGGATCAGTTGGTGACATCCAGGAGGAGACATAGAGAGATGCCAATTACTATTTGGGATGATATGAAGGCATGCATGAGGAAGCAATTTATACCTTCTTACTATTATAGGGAGATGCATCAGAAGCTTCAAAGACTCACTCAGGGACAGTGGAGGACTACCACAAGACGATGGAGATAACTATAATCCGAGCCAATATAGAGGAAGACCTGGAGGCAACTATGGCACGGTTCTTGAGTGGTTTGAGCAGGGAGATAGCTAATGTGGTAGAATTACAATACTATGTGGAGATTGAGGATATGGTGAACATGACCATGAAGGTGGAAAAGCAAATCGAAGCTAGAGTGGCAGCAAGGAGTGGGACAAATTCTAGCCAATCATGAAGTTCAAAATGGCCCAAGAGAGAGGAGAAGTCAAAAGATAAGGGACTGAACTTCAAAGAGACACCCAAAAGGTTGAATGTAGGGTTTGACCCTAAAGGCACACCTAGCACTCAAGTTTCTTCTAGTAAGCATTATAGCATTAAATGTTTTAAGTGTTTGGGATTTGGTCATATTACTTCACAATACCTAAATAGAAAGGTTATGCTTTTGAGAGATGATGGAGGAATTGAGTCCCAGGAGAGTGATGAAGAAGAAATGCTTGAGCTTGAGGATTACAGTGATGTGGATGTAGAGGAACCTGTCTAAGCTGAAGCCCTTATGGTTAGGCATTCTCTCAATATGCAGGAGAAGGTAGAAGTAGATGAGTAGAGGAAAAACATCTTTCATACACGTTGCCTAATTAAGGGTAAGATGTGCAGTTTAATAATTGATGAAGGTTGTTGCACCAATGTTACAAGCACAATTTTGGTTGAGAAAATGGAGCTGCGTCTTATTAAGCACTCTAGTCCATATAAGTTGCAATGGCTTAATGAGTGTGGAGAGGTTAAGGTAAACAAACAAGTGCTAGTGGCGTTCTCAATTGGGAGATATTCTGATTAAGTGTTTTGTGATCTAGTTTCTATGCATGCTGGTCATTTACTATTGGGGAGACCATGACAATATGATAGGCATGTAGTGCATGATGAATTCAAAAAACAATCTTTATCGTATGGAATACAATAAATTAAATTAGTAACTAATATCCAAGATATTTTAATTGAGAATGGAAATGGCTTCAACAAAAAAAAAGGATTCAAATAGATAGATTCAATATGAACAAGAACAAAGCAATGTAGAACAAAGGAATACATGCAATGGAAGATTCAAGATATGAAATGTTGTTTTACTAGCTTGTATGACATCCTTACAGTCGTACGGATACCCATTCTAACATCATTTTCACATGTTAAATACACAAAAGGATCCACACCAAACAGATACACAAGTTCTATTTCCATTGAATGCAACCATCTCACATTGGCCACCATTAAAGACATAATCATGTCTAAAAATCGACCATAAGTGATGGTTTTACTTCAAAAATTCAACCAAACCAAGAATTCGCAATTAACACAAACATGCACTAAGGAAGGAAAGGTGCAAAAATTGCACCCTTGCTTGCATAAAGAAAGACAGAGGAAGATAGCCAAACTTTTAAAAAATTTACCTCCTAAACATCTTGTTTTTCACTCATGGTTTCCCATTACAACTGCAAGAAGGCTTTTTGTTTGTCCTCCTACAATGTTTCACAAAAGTAACTCAGCTTGACAATGTAATGAATAACACAACTGAAATATAAACCATGTCTTGGATCCAAATCCTTTTTAAATGACTATTTTAGGTTTAAAGAATTTGAAATTTTGCTTTCCTTCCTTTTGTTTTTCTACACTCCTCCCTCTTAAAAAGAGCTTTGTACGTTTAATTATAGCCATTTGAGAATATTTATCATTATAAACAATACACACACACACACACACGCACATCTATCTATCTATCTATCTATATTTATGCATATAAACAAAAATTTCATTTAATAGTAATAAATATAACAAATTTTAATAAATAAATAATGACCTTATTTTTCATTTTAAGTGTGCAAAAATTTTATATAATTATTAACCAAAAATATCATATTTTCCTCCTCTAATTTAATATATAATTTTACCTATTATATATACGTATTATAAATACATTTTAATTATCATTTTAATTGGTTTTTTCATTACTATTATTTATTTATTTATTATTTTAATTATTTCCTTTTCTTTATGTGGCTATTTGGAAATAACATCTCTATTAGTTAGGGTAAGGCTACGTACTATTAGACCTCTCTAGATCTAACGCTTCAACGAAATTTTTATTAGGTATTACTGTTATCGTATAAATATAGAAAGGAGACAAGGACATTAATTTTGGCATAAAGCTAGAAATATGGGCATAAAAATAATGAGCAAAGTACCATATATTTATTAATTAAAACACGATCATAATTATGAGCTAAACGTAAAAATAAGTTAACAATATACACAAACAAGCATGAAAATCATGTAAGACAATTTAAAAGTTACATTTAGGAAGAAAAAATGGTTGAACAAAGATTATAAAGAAACTAAGGGAAGGTGCATGCATGGGGCATTGATTGGTTAATTTTTTGGTGATAGTTACGACAATTTCCATGAAAGCTCTCCCATATCTCCTATCCCATGTGCTTGGCATGGATGCTAATACTTTTCTCTTCTTGCTAGAGAAAACATGCCATGGATTGATCAGTGCGCCGTCTTTTAGCTGGCATCTGATGTGAGTCTGATGTGGTAGATAACTACCACCGGACTACTCCCTATCGTTGATATGGTCGTCGGCGTGCCGTTAGGATTTTCTGTCTATTTTTCTGTTCCTATCATATCTTATTGAATCTTAACCATCTATTTATGCGAGACTCATATAAATAAATAACTGAAATTTAATAAAACAGAATATAGACAGTATAAAGACAAGAAAAATAGACCGAAAATGCAGTGGCCAAAAGAGTCTGAGTTTTGTGTCGATCGAATATGTATTTTGTATTATTTATTTGGGCCTGTAATATTCTTTGGATTTTTGTTTTAAGATTTGATATGTAAAATATGTGTGTGTTTGAGATTCTAAATAAGATAAATGTCAGTGTGATGTTTGGTTTTGTT
>JAOSBP010000005.1:1401097-1423663 GCA_027563825.1 Erythroxylum mucronatum
CTCTTCCCGGTAGTCTTCACTCATCTCCAAGTACTCTGCAGCACAGCGCAGTTGAGCAACATTTGCAGTTGTGATCTCAAAGTTCATCCCGTAGCAGAATTTCATGGCAAGTTCAAACGTCTGCGGACCACCAGGTAAATTTTGCAGCTCAATTTTGGATAGATTCGAGTCTTTGGCATCCGCAACCATTTTCCGTATCTTTCCACTTCGGGAAACAAGTGGAAACTGAAGGAAACAAGGGGAATTAATTAGCTTTCAAACATTGCCCGAATATGTGCCGAGGCCCGTATCAATTGCATTACAGGCAGGGTAGAGTAAAAAGGTGATGAAACCAGCTCCCTACCTTGTGCAGCAGAAAAGATTCCCCATCCACCACTATTGTAATGTCCCCAGCAACCTCCGAAAAGATACTACAGGCAAAACAAGGAAGATTTAATGAGGCCTTTTTACAAGTAAACAATCTAGCCAGGGTTATGATATAAGTATCCATCGCATATACAAATCCCTGAAGTATCAAATGAGAGAGTGTAAATTAAGATCGAAATAGAGATTCACAACCTTAACTATGCATATTTTATTCTATTTCACGATTTGGAAGTGAAAAGACATTAGCTCTGACACTCAAAAGAAAGAAACTTCATATTGCACTCGAGCAGTGTGGGAAGGATAAATTATGATCCTCCACCTCATTATCATCATTGAAGTTTCATCATCTGATAAAGATGGCCTCTGAGGGATATGTTCCATTTGAGAAATCATTTAGATTCTTGATGGATTTATATCTCATGAAGTCTCAGCTCTTTAGACTAATCCGCTGTTCATTGTGGCTTATATTGTTCATTCACTCATCAAAATGGAAGTTTTAAACTCGAGCACTGTTTTATCAGAGAGCGTTGAGTACTCGATTCATCCAAAAAAGAAAAACCAAAAAAAGGAAGCTTTAGTTTTTGATAAACGAATAGATTTTAGGTGTGTAAGAAAGAGCCAGAAGATACAATACAGGGATGCTGATCAGACTGGTCCTGGTAAAGAAAATGGTTAGGAACAAGTGGAGATACAGATCTCTACTCCATGCTCTAATTGCAACCCAAATCAAGCAAAACCATAAAGCATACGTGTGCATTTACGTGAGGAGATGAAGAGATAAGACTACCGAGTTGTGAAGGGGTTGGAGAACTTAGGACTTGGAGAGCGCTTGGAGGAGGAAAGGAGGCTTTCAGACACCATATTTTCTCTTCTCCTTTTACTTATTTCTTTCACTAAACAAAACAACCACAAGCCTGTCTTTCCTGAGAAAGAGAAGAGTGTGACAAAATAATGATGGGAGGGAGTATGACTTAACGTTACGTAAATGGCCTTACGATGACCATTGATTTACTAAAGTGAGGCAGAAACAGACAGGGATTCCAGCCAAGCTCGTACTTCTGTTGCTTTTGTGTCTTTCGCGTTTAATACTTTGAAGTTTCTTTTGCGTTTGTGATTTCCGATAAAGAATGTTACCCTGCTATGTCACGCCATCCTGCCAGAAGGAAAAGAAAAGAAAAGCAAAGTTATTTACTGTTGAAGGACTTTGAAGATCGAGACCTGAAACTTTCCATCAAAGTAATGAACTTTACATCACAAGACACATCACCTTCTTCTTCTTCTTCTTCTTCTTCTTATGGAACCTCCAGTTATGCAATATTTTCTCACACCATTTGACGTCCAAGGTGGGAAACCATCAGAATCTCGATTTCCATCTTCCACACGTAATGGGTCAATCTGAAAGCAAATAAAAATCGAGTCTTTGATCTCGTAGTTACGATAATGGATTCGCTAGCCTAGAACTTCGCTTTACAGTTAGTAGTTGCGTGGCAATATCGTTAAAAGGGCGGAAAATTGGATCACTCTCCTAGTCTCGTAGAGTGTAAAAGTATGGTGAGTTGGTCAAAATTCTGGGATGTGAAGAAGAAGGCTCTTTATGTATGTTGGGCACGGAACTCTATAAAGCCGCAATTATTAGAGACCAGAGCAGAGTCCACCAAAGTACATACTCACACAGAGCCATAGCCAAGGCCCCATCTTTTTCTTTTTCTTAATAATCGTCTTCTTTCCCTTGGATCGAGCTGTTCAATGGTGTAGAAGAACGATAAGATGGTCATTATTCTTATTGTTGCTTCTTTTAATACTCAGATTTTGTTTTTCCAAAACAAGTCAGCTGAACATAGCTCCTCCTCCTCCTCCTGTCATGTTCATGTACATATCGTTTCGGTCCTTGCTGCTGGCTATTATGCAACATTGGCATGGCAATGCCACCTTTTCTATGGGGTCCACAACGTCAGGGCACCTGTATTTATTGATTGTTAAATAGTTCTTTTCTGTTTGGTAGATTTAGTAAGCTGCCCTGTGAACGTCTTCTACTGCATTGAATTCTTCCCTGATTAGGAAATCCTTGAATGGAGTTTGGAATGTCTTACCCTGTTGATCTACTTGGTGTATATAACATTCTGAAGCCAACTTTTCCTGAGCAAAGTATACCGGCTCACCAGATGTATAGATTCTGAGCAGAAAATGCATGTCCAAGAGCTATTTTGTTTGAATTCTGGAAAAATTATCCCCCAGGAATCAGGATATGATAAAAAAAGGAACTTCTGGCAAAACTTTGGATGAAAGATTATATACAACCACGTATTATTTCATAAAAGAACGAAATCTAAGCAATTTTTTTATCTTTCAACTTGACAAAATCGAAGTTATAATATTAAAATGCATTAGTTCTGGATTGATGTACAACTGCAGAATGCTTTGCCAATTAACTATGTCCTCTTCGTGATATAGGATTACATTTTCTTATACAACCGTAACATTCTATGATGTTAGCTTGATCATAGTGGGGGAATTCAGGACATTTCATGAACTTTTCTTGGTGAGGTGCTGCGAAATTAAAAGAAAATTACTTAAAAAAACATGCAAGAAATGGTAAGCCCAAGTTCAATGGGGGTGGACTAACACGAGAACCTGAAAGCTCAAAGCCATAAGACACACGAACATAAACTTTCACCAGTCCAAAAGCCACCTCCAGACAACTGAGATGCCGATCCGCAGGGCCGTGGCTCCTCCTTTTCCGTAAGGCTTTGTCACATCCCAATTAGCGTATAAGTCATCACCTAAAGCTTTATGATTTTTCTGTTTATCTTCGTCTGGGGTTTACCAACTTTTAACCTTATCAAACCGGAATTTAAAGCTCTGGTTTTGGTTGAAAGTTTCCTCAGGATCTTGTAGGGAAAAAAAAACACAAAGTGAATCCTTTGAATCTTTCCTATTCGTTTTCTGAAGTAAGTTGTTTACTTTTATTTACAGATTCGCAGTTTTCCCATTTGATAGCCATTGTGGATCATCTTACAATCAGCCATCTCAGTTATTTCATGAGGTATTTCTGAGTCTCCTTCTGTTTTCGTTTTGTTTCAGTTAAAGTTTTAGCCCTTTGTCTCTCTAGTATTACTATTCGATTCTATTTCCTGCCCTGACTGTCTTTAAAGGTTCATTAACTTTGTTCAGGCGTTAAGTTTACTTCTTTCCGATGCTCCTCAATAATTGTCGTCGCTCTTCTTTTAACAGTTAAAATGGAAAATCTCTCTTACTCTTTCCTTCTCTCTTTTCTTCCTCCTCTCTACCGAATTCCTTCTTATCATGGATGAACTTTTTCAAGGAAGCAATTTCAAATTCATCAACTTGGTTCAGCTGTTCTGTTAAAGTTTACTTCTTTCTGATGCTTCTCATTAATTGTTATATTATTGGGGCAATTTATCTTTTCGATTGCTCCAGCTATTGTTCTCTTAACAGTTGAAATGGATAGAGAACAGTTGAAATGGATGAACTTTGTCCAGGAAGCAATGTCAACATCTTCTGTTCTCTTTACCTCCTCCTTTGTTTCTCCATGTTTCTACGCTTGGTTACACTAGGCCACTCACTACTCTACGTAAGGAAGCTTCGTGTTGGACTATGGCTACTGTTGAATTTGTATCAAGAAGAGCTTCTGCTAAATGTCAAGATGTGATTTTTTTTCCTTCTTTTATCAGTAACCAGAAAACTTGAGGTTTCCTCTCTGAGGCTGGCTTTTGGGAAAATATAAGATCTAGGTAATATGATTCAGGCATCTAGTAACATAGTAGTATAAAAGATATTGTGTTTCAACAGATCATTATAGTACTCTAGCTACTTCAATCCGAATTACTGCCCAATTTGAAGTTTGTTGCAAGATATTAGGCTGTTGAAGACAATTATAGGTTAGCCCGTAAACCATTTTGAAGTTACTGGAAATTGATCATTTGGAATTAACTGCAGTCTGGACTATTTATCTAATATGCCATTTAACTTTCTGATTAGTAAAATTTATATTGTTTGCTTGGTAGGCATTTCATACCCTTATGATCAGATATTGCCGACCTTTATGGTCAGATATTGCCATTTTGTGAGTGTTGGGCCATAGATTTGTCGTTGTTGTTGTGATTGTTGGCCATAGATTTGTTGTCTAGAAATTGCATTACTGGCAGGCTTATCTGATTTATGACTTAAAACTTTTATTGAGAGGTGTTTCTACACTTCAGTTGGTATTGCAGGCTTTTAAGGGACATTCAACTCAAGTGATTGATGAAACATCTTTCACCGCCCAGCAAGAGGAAGAGCCCTGCTTGAAGAGTTTGTGCTTGTAGAAAAGGGTGAAGCAAATGGAACTGTGAAACAAATTTTATGTTCTTCAGGTAGAGATTTAGATATATATGAACTTCAAGCCCTTGTTACAAGGTAGTTAACTCTACTATGAGCACAAATTGGGATTTAATGATACAACAGTGAATCAAAACGTTAATGATCCAAGCTTGAATAACCTGTATGAGGAAACAACATTTTGTACAAGATTGTGACTATTGAGGATGTGACACCTAGTAAGTGCACTAAAATTATAGTATAGTAGTATAGATATCGTTTCCACAAGGATTGATCGCTTTAACTACAATTCAAGCTGCCAATTATGAAGTTATTGACTATCAATTAATAACTATCCAAAAATGCTTAAAGAACTAATTAATTCACAAAAAAATACCAAAGTTCAGCTTCCCCTGACCCCCTCTACCATGAAAAGCTCTATGCGTACTTTCTTTATATGAATTTGTGTAATTTTCTCTAATAAAATCAGTCATATTTTCAGTTTTAACTAATTATGTAGACGAATTTCTAACATCAAACATCTAGTTTTTCAGGTCATGTAATCAATCAAAAACTATCTAGATGTGTTAAAAATCAATGAAACTCATGTAATATTACCACCAAAATTATCTAAGAGCTCAATATTTCGGGTTGTTTTAATAACCTAGTTATGCTTTATTAAGATCAAATAATCAATTCAATTAATAATTTCATACAAGTATCAATTAAAGGTCTATGTTTCAGGTTGCTTTAATGAATAACTTGCATAAAATTCAAAGAATGATTAAATACAAAATAAAGCATAAATTCATGTTTCAAAAGATAACACTTAAACAATCAAATCATGGTAGAAAGGGTTCGGTTCAGCCTCCCTTTGGCACTAAAAAGATATTAAGTTAATATGTTTGTAAACAAAAACACAACCGGTAATAAATTCAAAAAAGACATGATGGAAATAATATAACGAAAAACCCAACATTAGGATAATCCCCTCTTTTCAGCCTTTTCTCTTGAGTGTAAGTTATGTTGGGTGTATTCTCTGATATGTGACAGCCCCTTTTTATACTGAAAAATTCGTAATATCCTTACCCTAGTCTAATTAATTAGGAAGATTTTTCTTAACTTAAAAGACTTTTGTATGCTTATTTTGGAGTCCTTTTGCGTATATTTGAATATATCTCCCCAATCTTTTGTATTTTAGCTTCAAAATTCCTAAATTTCGACATGACTTCTGCCAAAAAGTACAGAAATACTTAAGCAACAAATTAGAAGACCAAATTACAATAGGGCACAAAGTTATGCGAGAATAGAGAACACATAGGCATCACGGTGGCTGGTCGAATGTCATCGTCTTTGAACTTTCTAAAAGACTTTATTGGCAATTTAATTTGAGATATACTTGTAGGAGGCTGGTGTTTATTGGGCAGGGGAAAGACTTAACTGAATTGTCAGGCTCCATAATTTGAGACGAAACCATGCAGATCAATATAAGAATTTATTACAGAAAGTGGTCCGAAGTGTCAACTTCATTCCAGAAACTTCCCATACACTTATTGTCTTTAGGTAATATTTATTCTGGACGCTGTTAAAAGAGTGTACTTGGTGTTTTATCTTTCACTTGATTCGGTTACTTGAACATATTCCAATGTGCATGAAACCCTGTTTACCAAAACTGCCTTTAGCAGCTAGCTTCTGTTGGATATGAAGCACTTCCTCTCTCAAGCAAGCCATTTATGTTGGTCTTTTCTTGCGGAGATTGTAACTTCTGTACACCAACCATTCTGTTTTTTGCTTTTACTCTGTAATTCAGTTCAAATGACTCACCTCTGACATCAAGCAGACCGATGCTCACGCAAGTACAAACAATTAAAGAAATACTAAACGTCGTTATGAACATTTAAAACTTTTGTACTTTCTGGATAGCAACGCATTGGTGTTTGTTAAATTTGATGTTGAATACATTATTGATTGCGGGGAGATGTTCCATCAGAACATCATAAAAGAACAACTACTTGAAAGCTCTTTGGCTGGCAACTTGGCAGCTTCTGCCATTTTAAAATTATTATTAATTAGTCGATCTTACAGTTCCTTTGTCATCTGCAGATAATATTGCATTATAAAGGATTAAAAAAAATTTCATTTTTGTTGTATCCTGTCCACAGTTACTCACGAATCGAACTGTTTTTCCAGTCGTCCAACCGTTTTGACTGCAGTAGGTAATATTTACTTGAAATTGTTGACAGTTGACCGACCAAGCATCCTGAAATGGTCAGGAATTTCCACGTACAACCTTGATTGAACGGAGGGTATGAATGTTACGTTCAGCCATGCGTGTTAGCTGTTCTGTGGTCAGATACATTGATGATTGAAAGTGGGAATACAAAACTTTGGAGCAAAGAAAATTGGAGATGGCAGAGTTGACTATAAAGGGCACGTGTTAGACTAACTCCAATCCTCCTCCAAAAAAATCAGCTCCAATGGGATCTTATATTAACCCTATGCCACTCCATTTTAACCACCCATTTATATGAAACCTATATAAATAAGTGGTTGAGATAGAGTGACACAGGGTTGGTACAGGATAGAAAGATCAGAGGATTTGAGGGGCGCTCCAATCCACCAACTACAGTGCCACACTGTGAAGCTGTAGCATCTCTCTCTATGGCTTTTCTTCCTTTTTTTTCCATATTTTTAGTTCTTTTTTCTTTTTTTTTCTGATCTTACGTAATTATATTGTTTCCTGAAGTGGGAAGCCTACCAAACTACCTAAGAGTAGCCTTGGAAATTTTCCTGTTCTGATTTGCCTTTTGGCAACCATTTTTTAAAACTACTGATATTATATTATTATCATGATCCTGTGAAGAGAATAGTTGGACTTGTCCTATAATCAAATGACGACATGTGAAGGCAGGGGTATACAAGTCTATGGCCGTCATAATCAAAGCAAGCTTTTATCCCATTTTCACACGGAGAGTCGCTAGCTAGATGCCTGAACAATGGACAAAAACAGCACATACCTGCCCTCCAAGTTCTCGTAGATTTTTCAATGAAGTCAATTATTAGGTTCAGTTAAAATACTCAGATAATGCGAAAAAAGCTTTTTGGTTTTTATTGGTACAAATTTAGTTTAGACGAAAAAGTATATCATTCTCATCAAGTCCTGTGAATCCCTCTCTGGTCTTCAGCTTCATGGTTCAAGCTTACACCTTTTGATATCAGAACCAACATCTCTGCTAGAGAAGATAGACACTTAAATTGCCTCAAGTAAGTTTTGTTTTGTGCTCTTGTTTGTATCCGTTTCTTTCTTGTTCTTAGAAAAAGATTGGACTTTTCTTTGGTTGTTTCAACTACTTGGAATCTGAACAAGATTGAATGGATGGTGTCTGGTTCATTGTGTAATCTAGAAGGGTTATTGGATTGACTCTGCATTTCTTCCGGAATTAAATTAGAAAAACTTGCTTCAACTCTTTTTCTTGGAATAGTTTTGAACTTTTGATTAAAAAACGACCTTTCGTTTCTCACTCATTTCTCTCTGTTTATCCTCTTTTTTTCCAGTTTCCTTCTGCTACGCAGCGACTGGAAAGAAACGAGCTTCAGGAGATTAATGATATCCTGTTGCTCAATTCAAGATGGAACTCGTGGGAATCTGATATGACTATTGACAAGTTAGATACTGATTTATGGTAGCTATTTTCCACTCAGCACGGCATCGAGATGTTCTCCCACAAAACCATGGGCCCCATTTTTATGATATCATTTTGTTGTTTGGTATTTGCTGCTGTTGCAGTAAAAACGCATCCTGCAGAAGGTGTTTACTTTTACCAAAAATTCTTAAAAATTTTGTTGCTTTTACAGTTTAAGCTTTTCAGTTCAGTTTGCATAGGATAAACCCTGCAAATATCTAATTGTTCAGAATAACTCTCCCTTGTTTTCCACAAGTTCAGGAGTCCTTTTTATTAGCTTGTCTGATGGATCTTTTCCAATCCTTGAATACTTTATTCTTGAAGACAGTTCTATGCGTACGAAACAGTTGAAAATGTTTTGTGATTATGTAATTTAATTTAGAGAATTGAATTATAGAAAGAGGGGAGCAAAAAATCTCCTGCAAAAGATGAACTGAAAGTTTAAGGAACCTTTAACAAGTTTAGTTGGCAACCCCTTTCATTCACTTACTACTCAAAACTTTATTTTCCCCTTTTTCAGTAAATGCATTGCGAGCAGTCAAGGATGGTCTGATAGACCCGCTGACTCGTCTTAGGAATTGGAATATCGGAGATCCCTGTACAACCCAATGGACTGGAGTAACGTGTTCCAATACCTCTGAAGCTGATGGATACTTGCATGTCTTGGAGCTGTATGTTCTTTCAGTTTTTCCTTAGGCACTAATTGTTGTCTAGTCTTAATGAAATATGAAGAAAATGCCTTTGGAAAACAGCTCGATTGCCTACTCTGAGTGCTCATACTTTGCTAGTTTCCCTGCAGCCAGTTACTGAATATGAATCTTTCTGGAACTTTAGCACCCGAGCTTGGCGAACTTTCTTATCTAACCTTGTTGTGAGTCATAGAGAAAGTACCCAAATTTCAATTATTTACATCTTTTCAGATGAAGTTTTATGGTTAATTGTGTCTGTCAATGTAATATTTTGTCTTTTTTTTATAAGGGATTTCATGTGGAATAACTTGACTGGCAGCATACCCAAGGAGCTAGGAAAGATATCATCTTTGAAGCTCCTGTAAGTTTCTTCTTCTTGATCTTCATCTTCTACATATCTGGCAATGCCTTTATTTTGTTTAAATTTTGTCTTAGGCTTAAGAGAAATAATTCAGAATTTCAGTACTTTAACCTTGTTGATGTATTGCATTTACAGGGTCTTAAATGGAAACCAATTGTCAGGCTCATTACCTGATGAGCTCGGCTTCTTGTCGAACTTAAATAGACTCCAAGTGGATCAGAACCAGTTATCCGGACCTCTGCCAAGATCATTTGCTAACTTAAACAGTATGAGGCATCTGTAAGTGGATCGTTGAGCTGATTCTTCAAGTTTTGTCAAAATTTTAGTCCTCTCCTTGTATATATTGTTTGTCACATGTGATACAGCCACTTGAACAACAACTCCCTTAGCGGTCAAATTCCATCTGAGCTTTCACAAATATCCACTCTTCTGCACTTGTAAGTTCACACAGAACTTGGATGGTTTCTTTCCTTATTTCCTTTGTTCTCTCTTATGTTTCTTTATGATTGAGAATATGTATATCAACAGGCTATTGGATAATAACAACTTAACTGGCTACCTTCCACCAGAATTGTCAGCCTTGCCACAGTTGCGCATACTGTATGTCCTTCTATCACATTTTATAAATTGTTATTTGAGTTCCATAGCTCTATCACATAAGATCTTTCTTAATATGTTCTTAGTTTCCTATTTGTTTGCTCACTAATGACAGTGTTGATTATTTTAGGAAACGTCGAGTGGCATTCTTGAATTGGATGCCCTAAAACTATTGATGTTAGGTAGAAATCTGCTGATGAGTCTTATTTACCCTTTTTGCAGTCAACTTGACAATAATGACTTTCGTGGATCTGAAATTCCAGCTACGTATGGAAACTTGTCCAAATTAGCTAAATTGTAAGTGTTTTGAGTGTCTTCACTGCCTTCATGAGATTCCAATGTTTGAAATGATGACAAGTGCTTCTTTTTTCGCTTGGTCACTTTCTGCGAGGTAGAAGTCTTAGAAATTGCAGCTTGAAGGGAACTATTCCTGATCTTAGTAACATTTCAAAGCTCCACTATTTGTAAGTGATTCCACAATTGATATTACATTGAACTTTCTCTCAATTCAGTTGGTATTTTTGACTTGTTTTTTCTGTCAATGCTGCAGAGACCTGAGAAGGAATGAACTTACCGGACCGGTACCATCAGGACTTTCTAATAATATGACGACTATGTCAGTATGGAAAGAGAGTTTTGTCCAGTGAAAGCTCATTAATTAACTTGGATTTCTGTTGACAGTCTTGTTCTTCTTGTTGCAGTGATCTATCATATAATAATCTTAATGGAACCATTACTGAAAGTTTCTCAAATCTGCCTTTGCTTCAGAAACTGTAAGATTCTGTCTGCTTCTTAAGTTTCATTTTATTTTGTCAATTTTCCTCTTGTAGGATCAAAGTTAACTTTGAAATCTTTTTCTTATGCTTCTATTGGGTCAATGCCATGCATTTAGCGCAGAGACTCCACTGAATATTATCTAAATGGTTTTCTTTTTTTATGACAGATCACTCAAGAATAACTCATTAAGTGGTTCAATCCCATCTGACATTTGGCAAGATAAATCATTCAGTCCCAAAGCACGACTTAAACTGTGAGAACCAGAAAGAGAACAAAAGAAAATTATTGTTGTTGATGACTTGTTTTGATATTTTAGCTTTGCAAAGTCTGATTCATGGTAATTTGTTTCTTTCTGATGCATAAAACATGCAGGGATCTCAGGAACAATCAGTTCACAAATATTCTAGGGGAGTTGAATCCACCAGTCAACGTCAGCTTAAGGTGCAAGTGTTCTGCATTAATGCATAGCTTTAGCTTAGAATGAACTGCTCATAGCCAGCTACACCATTTTTGGTCTTTAGATTTTGCAATTAAAGTGAATCTTCTCATTTTTTTGAAGGCTTGAAGGCAATCCTATCTGCAATAATGCTGGCGTAACAAATGTTGTCCAATTCTGTGGACCTGTAGAGGAAGGAGATGAAACAACTGGAATGCCAAGCAATTCTACATGTTCCATTCAATCATGTCCAACAGATAATTTCTACGAATACGTTCCGGGATCACCTATACCATGCTTTTGTGCATCGCCTCTTACTGTTGATTACCGGCTGAAGAGCCCCAGTTTCTCATATTTCCCTCCATATATTGACCAATTTGAGGTGTATGTAACTGAATGTCTCAAATTAGATCTTTATCAATTTTATATTGATTCATTTGCCTGGGAAGGAAGTCGTCTACGGATGCATTTGAAGCTTTTCCCCAATTGGAACAATGCACATTCAAACACCTTCAACATAACAGAAGTTCAGCGAATAAGACGCATATACGCGTCCTGGAAATTTGCTCCCAACGACTTTTTTGGACCATATGAGCTTCTCAACTTCACGCTTGAAGGACCTTATGCACAGAGTAAGTACTCAAAATTGCGATTCCTCTTCTAGTGATAATCAAATGTTGAAGTTATCTTAATGAATCCAGAACTGTAAAATTTTCCGGAACTACTGATAAGCACACAGGGTTTTAGAACATATAGTTTCCAAGGTTTTCCTTGCTACGGTGAAAAGTAGGCATTAGAATATGACTAATATTCATTTTGTAACGAGTGAGTGACTGTGGTTGCTTCAGTGAGATTGGAGACCCGTAAGTCAAATATCAGTAAAGGAGTTTGGGCGGCGATAATATTAGGTACCATAGCCTGTGCTATTGCAGCTTCTGCTATAACTACGGTTCTGCTAGTGAGAAGACATGCTAGACACCTTCATAAGTTTTCAAGAAGACACATGTGTAAGTTGACAGTTCATGATAAATGTTAATTGTATAGAATCAACTGAAGCAAAACGTTATGATATTCTCCCTCTGGTTTGCAGCATCAAAGGCATCAATGAGAATTGAGGGTATTAAAGCTTTCACTTTTAAAGAAATGGCCATGGCTACTGACAATTTCGACAGCTCAAGTCAAGTTGGTCAAGGAGGTTATGGAAAGGTTTATAGAGGCATTTTAGCTGACAAAACAGTTGTTGCCATAAAGCGTGCAGAGGAAGGTTCCTTGCAGGGCCAAAGGGAATTTTTAAATGAAATTAAGTTATTGTCGAGGTTACATCATCGAAACCTGGTTTCCTTGGTCGGATATTGCGACGAAGAAGAAGAGCAGGTACGCCAAACTCTTGGATTAACATAACTTAATTGAACTATTCTTTGTACTGAATAATTCCTAAATGGGATACAAATTTTATCATCTCTACATATATGATGTGCCATATTTGATTGCCTGTGTCCTTGGTTCATTTGCAGATGCTGGTATATGAGTTTATGCCTAACGGAACCTTGCGGGACTGGCTTGCTGGTATGAAATTCTTTACACACAATGACTCCATTTTTAACTCTTCACTCAAAGCTTACCAGTTCACAAGGCATCAGTAGTTGCTGTTGCTTGCATTTTACAAAATGATCATCAATTTTAAACTTGACGCTTATCATTGTATGCAGATAAAGCCACAGAAAAGTTGAACTTTGTAATGAGGTTGAACATTGCACTGGGCTCAGCTAAGGGTATTCTTTATCTCCATACTGAAGCACAACCTCCAGTATTCCACCGAGACATAAAGGCCAGTAACATACTATTGGACTCCAAGCTTACGGCTAAAGTTGCAGACTTTGGACTCTCACGTCTTGCTCCTGTTCTGGACGACCAAGGAAACCTGCCTAATCATATATCAACGGTGGTGAAGGGAACCCCGGTAAGTATATTCGAGAAAATTTTTTAAACAACCAAATTGTAGGACTTCAATTTTTTCCCAACGATTAGAACATTATGACTTTGACTAGCAACACCGTCCAATCCACTCCTCTGTTACTGTCTTCTTGTTTCCTGCAAATATTTACTAAAAAGAGTGCATAACAGATGTGCAGAACCTTTAGGATCACCTGATCCTGGAAAGACTTGAGCTTGAAACTTCTAGTAATGCATTCTTCTAATCAGTCTTGCCCAAATGCTTTTAAGATTTACTTGGTTACCTTTGGTTTTCGGATCAGGGATACGTTGATCCAGAATATTTCCTGACTCATAAATTGACCGACAAGAGTGATGTTTATAGCCTTGGGATTGTGTTTCTGGAGCTGTTGACAGGCATGAGACCAATCTCTCACGGAAAAAACATTGTCCGCGAGGTACTTCAGAAACCTTGAGTTTTCTTTAATTGTACATGGTCATGCACAACTCGAGCTTCTGTTTCGGAAAGAGAACAGAAGATTGATTATCATTGGTGACTGAATGAACATGCAGGTGAAAATGGCTGATGAAGCAGGGCTGATGTTCTCGATCGTAGACAGTAGAATGGGATCATATCCAGCAGAATGCGTGGAGAGATTTGTGGGGTTGGCAATAATGTGTTGTCAGGACGTCACAGAGAAGCGTCCATCAATGGCAGAGGTGGTGCGGGAGCTAGAAAACATTCTCAAAATGATGCCTGAAGAAGCAGATTCAATGTATGAAGAATCATCATCATCGACAACATATCCCGGAACAGAGTCATCAAGCTCCAGGACCAGGAGCAAGGCTTCGTTTTATGGCTTTGGATCGTCAGGTGCAAGTGTTTTAGGAAGTGATCTAACTAGTGGTACCATACCCTCCATTTCACCTCGCTGATATTCTCAATCTCTACATGATTGGGAGGAGCTGTACAGCTTAAGCAACTTCATTAGTTTAGGTGTAACTGTTTTGCGAAGAATGTAAAGAGAAAAGGCAGATGAGATGGCAGTAGATGTACACACGGGACTTACACTGTAGTTGCAGTTGGCACTCTGCAGGAAAGTACAGCAACTACTGACTTTCTCCTTAAACCAACTTGGTTTAGGAGATTTTTGTCATCGTACAATACATCCTTAAATATACTTGCAACTTTGCATGTATATGTACGTATGGTTTTGAGGAGGGACAACTTTCTGGTTTGGTTGTTCATGTTGCTGAATGCCTAACATAAATGGATTACAAAAGAAAATGAGAATGGAGTAATATACAATCAATATAAAATATTTCTAATAATTTCTAATCCACCACCTTACCTGAGATACATATATCATTTCTATCCATAAGATTAGATGCTTCAAATACCAGCTAAAAGTATGGTCTTTATCCACACAAAGGAAACTGACACCTACAAAAGATTCATGTCCATTGTCTCAAAGACATAAATGTTTCACCAACAATATTACATATATTCCACACTTCTCAAAAGTGACTAACACAAGAATAAATCCAATGGGTGTAACAAGTTTACAGGTTAAAAGAAACAAAAGGAAAAGAACCCTTAGCAAACCTATGCTTAGAAACCAACTATGTAATTCTTTCACTAATTTAGTCCTTGTTGTCCCAAGAAGACTTTTAATTGAAGAAGAATAAGAACCAGGGGAGAGATCTCATCCCAAAGCTCATCAGCAAAATCTTTTGACCATTTAACTTGTAGCCGTACTGCATTATACACGTATTGGAACACATAATTCTGCCCCAAGGTTCTGTAGCAAAATGACAACAGTCATATATATATATATATATATATCAGCGTCCAGTTTTTGCTCGTTTCATCCCACTTGTATTGAATGGAGAGATGCTGCCACTCGGCCCTGGACTTTCTTCTCTGAAATTTGAATTTAGCAGGGCTAGTTCACGTAACTGCTGCCTCTTGATGTAATCTTGCGACTCATCCTGCATACAACTAAATATTTTACACACAGAAAAATACGCTGACAAATAGTACAAGCAAAACTTAACTTACCAATAAGTTATACCATTCTCCCAAAAATAAATACTTGAAACTACTTACAAGCCAAAGATTACCTTTATGCAAAGTATGGCATACATTGCCACAACTCATAGATCAAGTTGATCATCTAGGTAAGAGATTCTTTCAATCAATCCTAAACTTTAAGGTGCCAGTTGAAAGTGGGTTTCCACTAATAGAAATGATTAACAGATTGCAGAAGCAGGTGGAAATTAAAAGTAAAGAAAAAGGGCCTCATATGCTTAAGAATAGACATTCCATTCTAGTATTTATTTCTCTCAATTCACAACAGAAATCTAAAAGATATTGCCTGTTAGAACTTCTAGAAACAATAGATGGCACTAGCTACTAGTGGTGCAACAGCTAGTCCCAAAACCATTCAAGTAAAAGTGTCTCCAATTTAGATGAGCAGCCAAGTATGATTAAGTGAATGCTTTCCTTTGCTGCGATTGGAGGTATCTGCTCTCCACTGCCCATAGGGAGTAGGCGATGCACTTTTCTTCTCTAGTTTTTAAGCCTCAAAACATGAGGACATACAGTAATCATCAAACAAATGGAACTCGCAAGCAATTTATTCAGACAAACTAATTGAGTAAAACAGCAAACTTCTCTCTAGTATAGCCATATATTGCATTCAATTGCAACAATTTCAGGTGAAGCACACAAAAGGTTGCCTGCATTATAATAGTCAGCATTTTTAGAATTCCCTAAGAATATCAAATAGAAGGAAGAGGAATAGAGGTAAGTACCACAGGTTTTAGCAATTCTTCTATGATTTCTTGTGCCTGTCTCAGCCTTATATCAACAATATTGGCAGGTAAATCTGCTTCAATTAAGATATGCAGTGGATCATTCAGGTGCTCGTAGCCAGGTCTTCCCCTTAGCTTTTCTTCCTTCAGGACGGAAATCGACAAAAGCTATTTAGGGACAGAAGCAATAACTAATCTCAAAGTACAAAAAAAATTCAATAAGAAAAATCCATTTTAATTGCTGGTTGCATCTTATCAATCAGCTTTGGCTCCACCATCATTTGACTTAGCAATTTATATGGAATCTAAGATAAAGATAAATAAGTGTGAATGTCCACTACCTTGTCAGGATCCTTTATCGAGCCTTTTCCTCTAATGTACACACGGCAGCCTGTTGTAGCTTCTACTCGTTTGAGTGAATTTCCCCTAGGCCCCAGAAGTCGACCAACAAAATTGAACTAACAACCATAAAGAAGAAGAAGAAGAAGCCATAAAGGTATTGATAGTTGAAATGATTCAGAGTCTTTATTATTAAAGCAAGTTGTAAGGATGCAATTAACACATTAAGTTAACTATTCAAAAGCACAATATTGAAGAAAGTATGATATCTACATTTGGATAAGTATCTACTGGAATTTCCAATCGTAAAATCCTCTTCACAGTGTATGAACTAGGACTTGCAGGGGCACTTTGCCAATCCATCGTCATTCCAGGAGGTCCACTTAATCTCTGTATGAAGGAAATAGTATAACTCAGGAGCATATCTACAT
Source organism: Erythroxylum mucronatum (assembly GCA_027563825.1). Lineage (NCBI taxonomy): Eukaryota > Viridiplantae > Streptophyta > Magnoliopsida > Malpighiales > Erythroxylaceae > Erythroxylum > Erythroxylum mucronatum. The sequence goes on from JAOSBP010000005.1 coordinate 1,417,843, forward strand.
ATACTCAATTTCTTATATTATCAAAATAAGAAAAATGTTATGCATGACATACTCTATCTTATAACAGTATATTCTTATCTGGCAACAGTTAATAGATATGACAAGATTATAGCTCACATTCCAAATAAAAATATAGAAACCATGCAGAATTTATCAGGTGGAAAGCATTGTATGTGTATGTTAATGTAAATATAAGAGATTAGTATTGGTTCATCCTGCATCTAGTGTCGCCACTCCCCACAGTGCATAACATCAGAATTTACTCAGATTGTAACAACATTTAAGGCCAAAAGAATCATAGTATACTTCAACTTATTTCAAAGGAAGCTGGTATAAACATTACAATTGATAACTGCGTATATCTCTACCAATATAAGAAAGTGAAGGGCTTGCAATTAGAAGGGTTATACTAGGATCACCACCATCTGATGGGCTGGTCAGATGCAAATATGCAAATGCTCGTGAGTTATCATATCAAAATAGATAAAGGTAAGGGAATTTCAAGGATATAAAAACATAACCCAGAAGAAAATGATTACCTCCGGAGGAAGTCCATTCCACCCACCCAATCCAGTTCCGGCCACATTAGAAATAAGATTTGAAGAGGCCATAGGACTAGGGCTTCTATGCCGTAGTCTGTCAAAATCACCAAAACCTTGGTTGGACATCATTCCTGATACCCGAAAAATTTCTGCATATCAAATAACAATCTGTTTTATAAGAATTTGATGGATCATAAACAAACTATCAGTCTGAAAAACTGCAACCTTAGCATAACCAAAGGGCTGAAAAGGAAATCTAAATTCAAGATGAAGCAGCAGAAGTTGGAATTTTAGAAACTTGACTGCATGGTGCTATGTTACATGGCTAGAACCAAATTAAGAAAAAGGAAACATTTGCTTACACCATCCTTCCTCCAATTCATGAAGTACAACTCAATGATCTTCACTACTGATCCTTGGAAAAGAAAACTGTCATGAGCCTAAGCCCTTCAGATATTATGCAATATTTCTTCACACACTACTGCATTGACGAACTGAATAAAAATACAACACCATACAAAAGCAAAGGCAATCCATCACATTAAAAATTCGACCATCAACTTGGGGAATAAAGCAGCAATCTGAAGTAGGCTAGACAATACATAACACCTAGCAAGAAAAAGGGTAAACATACAACTTAGACGAAAAGATAAAAACAAGAGGTCAGTCATAAGCGTAAACCACTCAAACCCATCAAATAGCAATACTAGCACCAAATGCATAAGGGGGCAGCCACAGAGACAAAATTGTGCAGAAAGTAGAGAAAATAAAGTTAGATCCGAAAACTAAATTTTAAAAAAAGAGGGAGTAAAAAGGAAACCTTGATTTAGTAGTCGGCTACATATGGGAAGAACCTGCATAAAAGGTCCAAGCTTTTGATGTTCCGCTAGCAACTCAGAGAGATAGTGACTACAGAATTTGAAAAAAAAAACAAAAATTAGGAAAAACAACAGCTAAAGAACAGAGTAAGAAAACAGAAGAAGAGAGAGTGTGAGGAAAAACCTATCAACATCTGGGTTGGTTCTAATTTGAGGTGAAGCGGCTCTTGCAGGTGAGAAATTGGGATTATACAAACCTGACATACCTATCTCTGCAAAAAAGAAAAAGGTTGAATTTGTTTGAAAAGAAAAGAAAAGAAGAGGAAGGGCGAGGGTTTTAGTTAATAGTAATAGTAGAAGAAGAAGAAGGGCAAAGGAGGAAGACAAATCTCATTTCTAATCTAATCTGCTAAATTTTAATTAGTAATAATGAAATTAGAAGGGTATATATTATTACATGTGGACTGTGTGAACACGTGTTAACCATGCACTTGCATGTTATCAGTCATGCATACATACTAGCCAACCTCCCCTTAGCTGGACTCTTTTTTTTTCCTCCTTTTTTTAATTTAACTAAACTTAATTTTAAACTTGAAAATTTAAATTTAAATTATTTATTTTTAAATACATATAATTATATTATTTGACTTAAAATAATTAAAATCCATGCATGTTGTACACATTCTGCTTCAAGCAAGGTGTTTCTCTTACTGTCCTGGTTTAATTCAGTACCTGCTGTCTGAATGAATATGCATCAGTAAGTAAATGTTATAACGAACTAATGTAACAGCTACCAACTGAATTGGAGATTGGAAGCAGATCTTCAAGTTGAGGCCATGTAGGATGATCTTCAGCTAAACAGAAGACTATCCATTCAACCTGGGAAAATTCTGATGATCATACCGAAAGGATCAAATCACTTGTTTCGTTTTTACTGTTTCAGTTTATCTTATCCACACGTTTATACGAGAATTACGAAAATACGTAGATGAAATAAATTAGAAGAATGTTAGAATCATAAAAGTAAAAAAAAAAAAAAGCATAATGGGCCGGAAATATGGGATATGGGACATGATTGGGCCTGAGAAAAAGAGGATGCGCAGCAGAGTAAATTGAAGATGAGAGAATAAAATTCAATCGAACTCCATAGAAGAAACCAGAAGAAGAAGAAGAAGGAGGAGATGTCGTGGGTATGGTTGGAAGCAGCTCTACCACTGGGAATAATAGCAGGAATGCTGTGTGTGATGGGTAACGCTCAGTACTACATCCACAAGAGTGCCAATGGCCGGGTTCTTATCTCTTTCTCTCACTTTACTTCTGATTCAATCATGATCGGATGTTCTTTCTTTCCTGTCTGTTTCTGATATGCTTATAAGCTAAAATCGTTTCTTTTTGGTTTTGATTTTTGATAGCCTAAGCACGTCGGTCATGATATGTGGGACGTTGCTTTGGAGAGAAGAGACAAGAAGCTCATGGAAAATCTCTCCTCCAATTGACCCACTTCCCCTGCTCTCCGCCCGGTAAATTTCCTTCCGATTCTGGTTCTGTGTTTTTGTTCTGCTCCTCTTTTTCATTTTTATTCTACCGATTTTACCTTAATTTTTGGTGGTTAGGGTTTCCCATTTTTCTTAATCGCTTTCTTTAAAAAAATAAAATCTTTCCATCTTTGGATTGGATTTCTCTCGTCGATTCATTTTTTTTTTATAGTATCTCAAAACAATTCAAGCATTCTCCATCGTAAAGAAACACTATCAATGGTCAGCTTATCAAGTAGAGTGCATATGGAGTGAGAAAATTTTGAATGGTTCAGCTTACCAAGAACGAGTTTTGTGATTGGATCTTATTCAAGTTGTTAGACAAAAACGAAAATGCCTTTAGGTTATTGGATCCATCTGATTACTGATATCGTGCTTCTACCTCCAATGTTAATCATACTGACTGGACCTTCCTCCTGTTTCTATTCTCCTTCTTTGTTATAATGATGATGTGTACTTGTCTCAATGCTTAACTATGGGATCCGTATTACCTTCGTGCAGGAAACTTTTCCTGAAGACAAAATAAATTGCTCATCTGATGGTCTTGGCAAGCTACAGAAGACAGCATTCATCTGCTTCACTTTATGTTTCCTTTTGCTTGTGAATTTGATAAACCTTTCTCTTAAATCCTACATTGCTGGGTCCTTATTAATTGAAGTTGTCTGCTATTCACAAGATTGTGTGCTAGGATGCTACTGGATTTGATGATCTATCTCGCATTTGCTCTGCCTGAACTTTTTTATTGCTGATGCATATTCATTCAGACAGCATCAATACTTAGGTTCTTAGTCGACTACCAATGAAATGCGTATTCCTGTATTTGTCCGGGTTTACACTGCTATTATGTTTTTTTTTCTGCACAATGCTTAGTATATGCGATTTAGGCGACTGGATCTTTATAACAAAACAATGGGAGATGTATAACAATCGTAGATTTTGAGATACTGTTTCCATCTTCAGATCTTTGAGTTTGTAGCGCTTCTATCTCTCAACAAGAGACGGTGATTTGCAAGTGCTTGAACCAGAAAATTTTGTGTAATTTTATGACAAGCTTTTGTTTTGGACAAGGCAATTGCACTATTTCAGCTTATTGGTGGCCACGGAATTGTGCTACTAGTTGTGAAGCACATCTTTAGTTATTCGAACCTCGGGAGGGTAAGCAGCAAAGCTTTTGGTGGTTGAGTCTCTGGCCTAAGGCCATTGCTGGCACTCTGCATCCTTTTAGTTCCATTCTTGCCAAGGATGGACAGTAGTACCCGTGCTTACTGAATCCTATAAGAGTTAGTTTTTGGGAGTATCAATTATGTTTGTTATAGTTAATAATAATAAAACCCGAGCTTGAATTTGGTCTAACCTACCTTAGCCCATTGATTTTGGGTTGGTCAGGTCAGGATCCAAATTCAATAGGCCAAGTTCAGTCAAATTGAATTTGGTCAGTTGACTTTAAGTCGGATTAAGTTTGGGTTAATTTGTTGAAAGATTATAAGTGAAAATAAAGGAACAAAGCTCTTACTTAGTCCAAAAGGATCAAAATTCTAGTTGGAAGTTTGTTATTTGATCCTAAATTTGATAATGACATAGGAATCTCCCTGACTTTCCCTCATTCTTCCTAATTACTATAATGATAATGACATGGGAATCTCCCTGACTTTCCCTCATTCTTCCTAATTGCTATAATGATAATGACATGGGAGTCTATCTGACGTCCCTTATTCTTCCTAATTACTATCTGTGGAGGGCAATGACAATAACGGAACTAAATAATACAGTTGAACCGGACTCAACTGTGTGAGCAAGGTTGAAAGCTAAAATTACTATTTGTGTATTGGATGATTTAAAAAATAAAAAGTGGAGGAACCTCAGAAAATAAATCTTCACGCATGGTAGAGATGATCTGATAATGGATTGGTTGAGCTCGTCCTCAATGCTTGAGTCTGAATCCAAGCAACACTGACAGGTCCTGACTTGACAATGTTCGGTTTTGGAATATAATTGAAGAGTTTGAAGTTTGTGTTTCAAACTTCAAACTCTTTCGTTCGATCAATTAACTTATAGCCAAGCCAGGTTCAAACATTTCCAATATCCGCAGACTTATAAATGTCTTGAGAAAATCTCTTCTAATTTTAATGCATTGACAAAGAGAAGGAATGATGATAAAGTTGATAAAATAGTTTGTTGGGCAAGCATAGTTTTTTATCTTTCCCAATCATATGGTTGAATTATAGAGAACAAAGAATAGGTTACCATACTATATACACTCTTATGATATTCTTTAATTTGTAATCACAAGAGAAGACATTCTTTTTTCATTATGCTTAGGTTACATAATAATGGTGAAAGTGGACATTCTTTCTTTGGGCTAAAGACAAAGTAGAGAGCATTACAAACAGAAAAAAAAAACCAAGATATGACAAAGTTTGGACGGCTCATAGTAAAAAATATATATTGTAACAAAGCTCTTCCTAACATGTGAATGCATATTCACACATTCCCATATAGTTGTGCAAAATTAAATGCAGTTGCAGTCTCACCTGTCATTTTCATGAACCAGAAGCAGTAGGTTTGGGGATTTCAAGCCTTTCATTACACACACATTTCTCATCCAACTTGTCCTACACCTCCTCAGTTCCATCTTCTGTTTTGGAAAACAATCATAAAAGTACTTCAACCATGGCTGGTGCTGGTATCCAATTAAACTTGCAGTTGCATAGATTCACAAGCCAAAAGTTTTCAATAACAATTGGAGAGAAAGGGAAGAGAGTCTCAACTCTTTAGATTTGCAAACAGATTCCTACAGAGTTTTCAATAAAGATAAAAAGCAAAACTTTCAATTCTCAAGAAATCATCCTAAAAACCAAAGCAAGTCTCTTACATTTATTCTTCTTTCTTTTGGTTGCTTTGTCAGGCTGTCACGAAATGAAGATCC
>JAOSBP010000005.1:1427124-1442446 GCA_027563825.1 Erythroxylum mucronatum
ATAACCAAACACCACCCGCAAAACCAACAGCATGGGAAAGGAAGAAGTTAGAAAAACCTACCTTCTTCGCCACCCTAACCGCTCTGACATCCGAAATTCGAGGTTCCACAATAATCAGAATGTCCGGACAATAAAGACGACATAATTCTCGTACATGGGCCAAAAAACCCCTCTTCGCAACGCCACCACAATTCCACTGAATTATTTTTAAATCCATTAACAAGTAGATTAAAAGAAAGAGCCAGAAGCTTACAAATGTCTAGGCGGGCTTCGACTCCGACAGCGACCAACACAAGCCCCACTCTCATCGGAAAGAACAGCCTCAGTCTCAGACAAAATCGCCTCAGTCACCACACAGTCCACTTTGTGGACCAAAGCTTCCGAAGGTACCACTGGTACCTCACTCATAGTGATGTCACTAGCAATAGGGTCAGGAGGTTTCGGTTCAGTTGAAACAAAATGTGCCACCACCTGACCACCGACTGTATCAATCACCGGCAATACAGGTACCCCCGTTGACGTAAAGCTAGGAACTTGAGTCGCCCCGACCAAAAGCTGTTCAGATGCAACAGACACCATACCCTCTATGGTCGGCCCAGAACTTTGTCCAACCTCCAAAATCGCTGACTTCGGAATTACCCCCATTGGACCATCTGAAACAGACCTACTCACAACAGACCCATGTCGAAACTGACCCTTCTCCCGACCAAACCGCCCAACTCCTTTAACCACCACAGGCTTCTTACCTTTATCTCTAGGACCCATAGGCCCACTAGTACTAGAAACCCTCTGATCAGACCCAACCAAACCCTTATCCGCCTTAATAACCACTCTATCCTCCACCTGTAAAGAGTCAAATCTAGACCCAGTAATAGTGTTAGAAACTTTCTTCTCCTGAGAAGTAGGAGAAGGCTTACTTCTAACAGTACGCCTGTGTTTACGCTGGGCAACCAGCCATGGGCCAAAGATATCTTCTGTAGAGTGTGAACTGCCATCAACCATCGCTATATCCAAAGACCCACCAGCCTTCTCTACCCCTGGCGGCACCAAAACCACCACCTCCGTACAATAAAATATTTAAAAAGTGACAATAAAATACTTAAATTTTTATTTTATTTTTTAATTTTAGTACAAACTTTAAAAAGTGACAATAAAATACTCAAAATTTCAATTTTTAAAATTATAATATGGCATTACTATTTTTATTAAATTTGCTGAGTGACTTTGCTACGTGTTTCAGAAACGTCGTTTAATCACGTAATTAAAATGACATCGTTATTTTAAAATGACCTAAATCAGATTACACAACTTTAATGATTTCACGCTTTAATTTTTAGTTTGTTCTCTTGACGCCCTTACCTTCGATTTTCAGATTACACAGCCCTGATACTCTTACATTGAGGGTATCAAGAGAACGAACTGAAAATCAAGAGTTTACTGATACAGTATACTGCAATACGAGAGTGGTTTGTGGCGTCAAAAGAACAAACAAAAAACAAAACAGCTAAGAGTGTCAAGAGAACAATCAGATAATAAAGGGCTAAAGTTGTGTAAATTGATTTAGGGATTCTATTTTTAAAAACGGCATCGTTTCATTAATAGCTTAATGTAGACACTAATGTCAGATTAGAATTGAAAAATTTTGAAATTAATAAAAAAAACAGCCAATTGGAAAGCAATAATCATGTTTATAATCCTCTTATCAGGCAAAAAAAATGTATAAAAAAAGGCATCACCGGAGGGATTGTACCATGAATCCGTTAATTTTATATCACTTATACTACCCCTTTTTTTTCGCTTTATTCAAACATGGGATCGAGAATGGTTTTTTACTTCACAAAAGGTCATGCTAGATCCTGTATCTATTTGTATGTACAATCTATATAGACAAATTCTATATACACAAATAGATAGATGTATGGACTCATACCTAATGTCTTTCTCTAGTACAGTGACGATATCCACTTTTACAGCCATGCTCTATTCGGCGGAATTAAAAAAAGTAAAATAAAAATTATCTTTTGGAGAGATGGCCGAGTGGTTGATAGCTTCGATATTGAAAATCGGTAAAGTTCGCAAGGAATTATTGAAGGTTCAAATCCCTCTCTCTCATTTTGAATAGATGTATGTCTTTATTGGTTTTGACTCGATCAGTACCCTAAAGGTGAATGACTCGTCTATCCCACCTAGTCGAGCCAAAAAAAAGTAACTTAGATCTAAATGAGTTGAAACGAAAAGAAAAAGGAATATTTTATTAAGTTTAAGTATGACCATCATGGAAAAATGAAAATTATTCCCCCCACACAAGGTTTGTGAGTAAGTGATTGTCTAATAACGAGAAAGGAATATCCGTCTTTTTGCTAAACAGGGTGTATTGAACTCGTAATTCATTAGATACTTTTTATAAATGTCAACTAAATATTGTAAGTAAATTGCTCCTAGCTCTTCAATTATTTGATAACCAAAGTCATCTTTGATAAATGATTACTATGAGTCAGACTCAATAGAATTGGATCAATCATTTTTTCTGTCGTTAAGGTGGAGAACTGAACCAAGAATTCTTTTTTTTAATCATCAATCGAATCACTGTTCACGACAAAGGATTCTATTTTATCATCAATCCGATTATCGTTCGCGTTTTTTCTTTTTCTTTTCAAAGAGTAAATCTTTTTACTTGTATGACCTAGATGTCTCGTATTTCTCAAAAAAGCGATTCGATTAATAGGATTTGGTATAATACTTATGAGATCGATGAGGTTGATATTCAACAATTTCTTCTTAGAACGTATACTTTTTAAAGTTTAGGGTAGAATTAAAAAATTAAAAAATTAAAAATTTTATTTTCGCTTTTTAAAATTTAGATTATAATTAGAAAATTGAGCAACATTTGAGATTTTTTTGTAATAAAAAAGGTTTATATTTAATCAGATTTAGTTTAGAATTTATCAAACTTTAAACTTTCCAAATTCGATCGAATTTGAGCTTGAACCGAACGGCCTTCAGAATTTAAAAAGAATTTATCTCAGCCCGTGACTGGATCAACTTGGGCCGGACCTGATGGGCCGAGTCATATTAAATGTGAACTCACCTTTAAGACCAAAGTCCCGACTTACGTTTTCTTTATTCTGTCTAGTGGTTGGGAAAGGAAGTTTCTTTGTCTCCTCCTGCTCCTCCGCCAGAGCCACCCGTTACTTTTTCCCATTTCGTGTGTTTTGTTTACCTTTGCATTAAAGATGGAAGATTTATAGATTTAGAGGCAGCTCAGCTGGGACTGAGAGGAGTGCTTGAGTCCAACACTCTTTACCTTTTAGAGACGAAAGGAACCCAATCCTTTTCCTTCCACATCCTTTTCTTCTCTTCTCTTCTTTAGGTAGAGGAAGGGAACGCAAAATTTCTCAAAGATTCCGATCTTTTTCCTCTACATACATATATACATACACATGTATCATCTTCCGTAATCGTATATTTATACTATGTATATGTATATGTATATGTATACGCATGATCTAAGTCATCGTTGAATCTTGGCTGCTTATATTATCGTATCATATTAGTTGGGGTCCTGTTCCTCCTTCAAGATTCGTTCCTTTTGGGGGTTTAGGGTTTGGGTTCGGGTTTGGTTTTGGATTTGGATTTGCTATATTCTCTTATTGGTCCTCAACGGAGGTTCGCTTCCGAAGGTTGTTTTTGTTTCCTTCTTCTTTTTCTTTTATTATTTAATTTTGACTGTACCTCTCTATCTATGTTTTGCTCAGTTTAGGGATTTTGTTTTTGACCAATTTTATACGATGTTAATGATCATGATTTAGGGTTAGGGCATCTACGCAGATGATGGATTCATCTGGGAGTAATTCGGATCCTTACAGAGGGTCTTCGAGTAGTGGAAATTCACGGAGATACGGATTACTGTCACCTTCCAACATAATACAGGCACCCATTTCTGCGTTGTTAGAGTATTCGGGTCTCTTAAGACCCAGTAATAGTAACAATAGGGCACCTCATCAAGAAATGGATTCTATAATCAACGGTGGTAGCGGTGGCGGTGGCCCTGTCCCTCCTGTTCTTCGCAACATTCATCGGAATGATGATTCTCCCTCCGCTGCCGCCACTGCCACCAATGGAGAGGTTGCCATCAGGATTATTGGCGCTGGCGAACATGATCACGATCGAGACCCCTCTGCTGGCGGTATGGTTGTTGGTTCTCAGATGGAGGTGTCAGCTTCCCAACCGCCTTTGCCATCAGATATCCGAGATGATCCTACAAGTGTCCGCGGCAGCAACAGCAGCTCTGATGATACTGCCACTTCTCAGCAGCCTTCAAGCTCTAATGCTGATGGAACTGGCTCTAATGCGAGAGATTCTTCTTACCAGAGATATGACATTCAACAGGCCGCCCGATGGATTGAGCAAGTTCTCCCATTTTCCTTGCTTCTTTTAGTTGTCTTCATTCGCCAACATTTGCAAGGTACTGTTTGTTTTCGCTATGCGTAGATTTATTCTACATGAATGTGGTCTTGATGTGGATGAATATGGTTCTGTTTTGTTTTGTTGCATCCTAATGAAAACATCCATTTTGTTCTTTACTTTTGTGGGCTGCGACTCCAAAGGACCTTTTTATGTTGCAATGCGAAACATAGGCAGAATTGTTATCAAAATGGATGTTTTGCTTCATGTTGCTTGCTGATAGTATTCCTTTTTTCTCAGTTTTATTGTCTTTTATTCTCTTTAATTATGGTTAGAGACTTGTAAGTTATATTTATCATGTCAATTAATATTTGAATCTATAGATGGATAAGAAGACATGTGACCAACTCTGTTAATGACTTGATATCTCGTACTTCTATGTTCAGTGTTAAGGTCCTAAGGAGTACTTACCTTGTTTCATTTTCACTTACCCTGTTTTACTCTTATGCTTTCATATGCAGTCACTTTGTCAGAACGTGCATTCGTTGGGATTTTAATCCCCGGTATCAGTCAAATCCAATTCACCATGGTCACTTTACCAGTTTGATTTGGTATGAATTGTTTAGTTAGGGAGTTGATTTAGGTACAAATCCATGGAGATAAAGTTTGAACAATATCAGATTGTTGAAGTAGAGTTAAGTGAGAGGGATTCATTTTCTTTTTATTCTGCCAAGCAGTGGAGAGATTGTTTGTTGGGGGCGAATTTGTCAAACTAATAGTCTAAGACAGCCTATCCTTTTAATCTTTTCAGATTATTTAAGTTATAATTCACTTGCATTTACTGGTTGAAATGCTTAGCGAAAGAATTAGTATTTGGTGAGAAAGGAGTTAGATATTACAGAATATCAATAATTTCAAGCTTCCCTCCTTGCTTTCTGTCTCTTCTTGAAATTCCATCTCTTAGCATAGGATGTATATCTAGTCTAGTGTGGTGTTTAGTATTTTATTACCAATATTAGCAATTTATTACAGGTTGTTATTACTAAGTTCCTCCCTTCCTATAGTTTGATTTATGTGCAAGGAATCTCAATTTTCCTTGTTTCTTCTAGATGTGATCTTTAATACACTAAGAGCTCTATGAATTTTATTTTTTCAAAGGGTTGCAAGTAATGGTAATATTTCCTTTATAATATTGAAATTAGCAATTTGAGCATCCTCTTGCCTCTTTTTAATTTGTCTACTTTAAAATTTGTGACATTATCTTGCTGTAAGTGCAGGTTTCTTTGTTACAATTTGGATTGCTGTTGTCATGTTTAAATCAAATGATATCCTGCGTAAGCAAACTGCTCTAAAGGTACATATATTTTTGTAACTCATAATATCAACTATTTAAAATATGTGCTGCATAGTGTTTTTTTAAAATCTCTTTGTGGGAAAAGTGGCTGAATTTAGATTTTCAAATAATGGTTTCTGCAGGGAGAGAGGAAAATTTCTGTGCTGGTTGGCATCTCTGTTGCATTTATGTTTCATGTGGTTGGTGTTTACTGGTGGTATCAGAACGATGACCTTTTGTACCCATTAATCATGCTTCCTCCGAAATCCATTCCACCTTTTTGGCATGCTATTTTCATCATTATGGTGAATGGTATGCTCATATCTCTTGATTTTATCTCTTAGGATATAATGTACGGACATGGCTGTCAAGAAAAGAGGTTGTTCTGCAAATCATGCAATTGAATATGATTCTGTTAAAGATGAGATTCCTCGATAATATATTTTATCTTTTCAGTGGGTCGTGATCATTGAAGTGAAAATTACCGTGCATGTCTAGGCTTCGTTTGATTATTTTGAGCTCTGAAAAGATGCACAGACACGTGCAAAGTCCAATCCTTGAAATTTTCTTTTCCTGATGTTTTCTCTTTTAATTATCTTTTCCTAGAATCCGAGTTCCTAGTGATATTTTCCATTTGGATGAAAAAAGTATTTAGAACTCTAACATTTTTTTCTTAATGCCTTCATCACAACTCTTTTTTTTCTTCTTAATGGTTCATCACTACTCTTTTTTTTTTCCTTAATGCTTCATCACTACTCTTCAGATACTTTGGTACGGCAAGCAGCAATGGTGATCAAATGTTTTCTTTTAATGTATTACAAGAATAGTAGGGGCAGAAATTATCGGAAACAGGTGAGACAAGATGTTCCAATCATCCATGGTCTTATTTTTATCTATTACTTGTTGAAACAGCTGGATTGAAATAGTTCTGATAAGATCATCTCTTTTTCCATGTCACCTTAATCAGCTTCCAACCATGCCATTAAAACTTAGAAATTTAGTTTGTGAACCATATATTCATTTTCAGCCTTTTCTTTCTAATGTTATTAGCTATTATTCTTCAGGGTCAAATGCTAACATTGGTTGAGTATCTGATGCTGCTATATCGTGCATTGTTGCCTACGCCGGTTTGGTACCGGTTCTTTCTTAACAAAGAATATGGAAGCCTCTTTTCGTCCTTAATGACTGGCTTATACTTAACTTTCAAGCTTACATCTGTGGTTGAAAAGGTACAATGCTTTTCATCTTTGTATATTTCACTGATAGGATTTTGGCAATCTCAGTATATTAGCTAATTTTTCTGACACATGTTTCCCCTTGGCTTGTGTTATCTTTTTCATTTTCTTGATTCCCTTATTTTATTTGAAAAATTGCAGGTCCAATCATTTTTTACTGCTTTGAGGGCCTTATCCCGTAAAGAAGTTCATTATGGGGCTCATGCAACATCGGAGCAGGTATTCTTGATCAGCATTCTCCCTAGTTCTCAGCTTGCACAAAGGACTTCTACTATTTCGTTTTTAGGATACCAATGGGCATATTTGTGAAAATGTTGCCAATTGTGTTCTTTTCCTTTTCTCAGTAATTCCAGATTTATCTAAAACTGCTGTTAGTTATTATTACATAAAACTTCCTCCTTTGAAGGGGAAAAAAATCTGGGAGAATAATATTCGGTGCCTGAACTTGTTTGCGTATCCAAAATGTTTGACGAATCGTCCAACCATAATTGTATTCTAGAGATCTAAATGAATTAAGATTGTTTTCTAGGAGGAAGCAATTTTTTTTTTAATCTCAAGAGCTTGACCCCATCACCGTAAAACTCCATAAGGTGGTGGGAACTCTTAAGTGAGAGAAAATGGCTATCTACCCTGAAGCCTTAGATTCTTTGTCTTCCTTGGCTCTAGATTCATTCATGATAGACATCTTTATTCAAAATCATGGCAAGTGAATGGATACTCAACCTCCATTTAATGAAAAACTCGCAGATGTCTTGCTTGTTTTTTGTTTTACAACAGGAGATTATGGGATAGTGATGCTAGTGCAGTGATTTCTTGGCCCTATGCTCGTAGTGGACTTCCGAATTTCAGGCACTAAGAAGTATGGATTAGCTTAGGTTTACAATGATGTCATCATGCACGAAAGTTCTGTTTTGCTACGACTTAGAATTTGGTTTTAGCTCTCTCTTTCTGTTACTTATTTGTTCAAAAGCAAGCAAATCTGACCCAGAATGTTAAATGACCTTGATTTAATGCAGGTCAATGCAGCTGGAGATCTTTGTGCTATATGTCAGGAGAAGATGCATGTTCCCATTTTACTTCGCTGTAAACACATCTTCTGTGAAGATTGTGTATCTGAATGGTTAGTTATATGCAGTGCATACTTTGTTACTTTCCAGTTCTTGCTTTTGCTCTATGCATCTGTTATCTGTTCATACTTATGTCCTTATGGTTTTGTCTACTGGCAGGTTTGAGAGGGAAAGGACATGCCCCTTGTGCAGGGCTTTGGTCAAACCTGCAGACCTCAGGTCATTTGGTGATGGTTCGACAAGTTTGTTCTTTCAGATATTCTGAAGTGATTGTAAAAGCCGGGGAGGTTCTCTGCCTTAAAGTTCCAAATGTGATCCAGAAGTGCCTTGCCCTTCGATCATTCAGTAGGGTAATTTCACAGTTATTTACCCTGCCTGGTTCAGGAGTTACAGTTTGGGAAACCGGATGAAGCGAGTAGATGCTCAAATGGCTGTCCGTTCAGTTGTAATGTCAAAGAGGTTCAAATTTTAACTAATGAAATTCAAGACACAGAGTTCCTTTAAGATCAACATGTATGCCACTGTCCATTACCCATAAATGAAAGTTCTACTTTACAATGTACAAAATTTTGTTCTTATCTTATGATTTTACCCATAATGGCAGAGTGTATTGGAAGAAATTGGATTCGAACATCTTGACTTGGACTTGGTTCCTTGTTTGACGAGCATCATTCTGTAGGGATGGGGATGGCAATGGGAATGGCTGACCTATAGGTCAATTTTTGCCTTTTTTTTAAAAAATTAAAATATAGAATAATTTATTTTTTAAAATTAGGTATGAGTCTGATTGCTAGATTTATTCAAGACTTAACTTTTTTAAATAAAACGATGTTTTGTTTATAATAATTAAGTCTTGAGTTAATATATATCTGATTTTGGCTCATGCATCGGTTTATTAAAAATAATTAAATTTAACTAAATTTAAATTCAAAATTCTTTTTTACTATTCCCAAAAGAGGCTTCTTAAGTATAAAAACTCTGGCAGAAGATTAGGTTAAGAATTGTCATCCCCAACTTTTTTATACTCAAGAAGAGAATAGCCACTATTTTGAGAATAGTAATGTGTGATACCTCTCATTTGGGTAATTTGTCGCAACAAACAAGTCTGCAACTGCTGAGAAAGGAAAATTAAGGATTTATTTATTCAAAAATACGAGCCTGCATGCATAATTACATCCGCAAAACTGTGATAAATGCTTAACGAAAAGACACAAAAGTTCCCTACTCAACAATTGATCATCATATCATCATATAACAAATAGCAAAAGAATGGAAGAATCAAGAACTGTTTTGAGTCTAGAGAAGCATGGGATGAGAGTAGTCAATTCAATCCTTAGGTACTTGCTGCTTCATCTTTTTTCTTGACCACATGAATAAGCTTTGTGTCTTGTTCTTTGGTTTCTGGGGTGCCTGTACTAAGCCGTGCATCACTTGTTGAATCAATGGGCAATTCTTCTGGTGGATAAGGAAGAGGAAATGTTTGGTCTGCCACTACTCTTGAGCTCAAAGATGTAGTAAGCTCTGAAGGTGAGGTTGGAGACATTGGTGATGGTGGAGAAACACTAAGCATTCTGGTTATGGGATAAACTTCTGTAACTTCCTCACTGCCTTCATCCAAATAAACTACGTCCTGCATTGTCAGTTGGTGGTACTCCACAATCTCTCTTAGAAACCTATTCTCCCGTGCGTACATTGAACTTTCATGGGCCAACCGAGCCTTCTCTGCCAAGAGTGTCTCCAGTTGCAGCCGAATCTGAGTTTCAAAGTTTACAAAGCTATCTGTAGTTACTCTAAAAGATGACATGATACCTAACACATGCATGTCAGGACATGAACATTATAAAGTTAACAATACCAGATCATCATCAGCCGGATTGTCCCCCTTCTCACGACTCTCCCGCAGGACTTTATTCTCTTCTTCTAACTGCGAACATCTCTGCTTTGCAAAGGCCAGATCTGCTTTAACTGTTTTTAGTTCACGAAGAAGAAGTTTTGCTTTAGCAGCAGTTGCCATTGCAACCTGTTACCAAAAACATAGGCTGATCATGCATTTCATCAGTACTTATATAATACAATACCGATGTAACAAAATATTGTCTAATCCTGTCAAGTCACCCTCCTGGAAGTACTACATTCTTATCCGCGTCCCCTGATTCATTATAACTGTTCTTAGGCTATCAAAATCCAAGTTACTGAAATAGTATAGACATGAAAGACAATCATACTACGCTGTCTGTCTCCACAAAGCCCCTCTCCCTTCACACAGTAATATTATTACATCCTTCTGTCTACAATACTCAAACCTTTTTCCATTTTAATGCTTGCATGTAAACTTTCTTATGCAGTGAATTTACCAAGACATTTAAAATTTCTTAGTTCCATTATTATTTTTTATTTCAATAGAAACGATCACAAATTTTGTCAAAAAAAACCCATGACCCATGATTACATAGTTGCCACCTTACGTCGCGAGATGCCTTCAATTGAGTTTCGTGGTTCATTTGATGATAATGTTGCCGTATAGGCTGACCAAGACCTTCATTCTGTCCAACAGGAACACTTTCTTTTCGCCTAATTTGTAACTTGCGAGTTTCTTGAATGATGTCCGAGGTCTTATTTTCAACAAGATTGCGGCCTTCCTGCAAGAACAAGTCATTTTAGAGCAATAAGATTTTACTTTCACAATTAAAGGTAGATAAAATAGCATAGTACGCAAAAACACCAAAGATGCATCTGCAAGCACACTTGTTTGCCTATAGTTTCACTTCGTTTGTTCAGTCTTCAAACCATTCTGTCATTTCGTTTTTTTGGGTAACAACGGAGTTGTCCAGATAAACATATATTCACAATTGAAAAGATTTTTCCCATCAAATAAAGAAAGGAGGAAGCATACTTTGACCAATGTTACTTTCATTCTAGTTCCCTTGTTAATTCAGCTATCTCTATGCAACTAAATTCCCACAACAATGTAGGAACAAATTTAAGAAGGGTTCACTTCCGCAAAGTATAAGAAATTTTGAATCACTACAATGAATTAACAAATGTAGAATGGCAGCTGAAAGAGGGAAGAACACAATTAACACAGAAAACAACATAAATTTATAACAGTCACACTGAATCTGGTGAGCTAACTATAAATGCATACTGTAGGATAGAAATTGACAAAGTAAAACAACATGAGGAGTCTGATTGTGTTCCTCAGGGAAAAATAATCTTCAATTTCTCACCTCAAAAGCCTTCTCAAAGCTATCACCAATCTGATTTAGTGATGATGATATTTTATCCAATCCTTTCCGAAAGGTTGGACTTTCCATTTTTTTGAATCCATCAGGAATTGGATGTAGTTGCTGGATGTGTAACAGGGAATACGGATTAGAGAACAAAATAAGATTCAACAATCCAGTTTCACTCTGTCTCAGTTTTATTTCATTGATATCGTTTTTATTTTGCATTTTACCGGTCAGTTTTTCAAAGGTAATAATCACCTCGCTGTCTGTAGAGATGCTGGACATGTGAAACCTTGATCTTGCAGGAGTTTCAAATTGTAAAGATATGTTGTCATCTTCAAGAATTGCTTTGGCCTTCCGAGCAAGTATCCCCCAAAATCCTTTAGAATCATTTATTGATTCATCTTCATATGCATCAAACACCTACAAGTTCAGGCAATGCATCCGGAGAAGGGAAGAAGAGGAGAAGTTAAGGCTTCCAAAACTAACAAGTAAAAGCAAAGCGCACTGCTCAGAATCAAAATGGTGTAAAAGTAATAACACAACTTTGTCCCTCCCGAATGTCTCAGTGGAAGTTCAGTAAACAAAGAGAAACAATATACCCGTGAAAAAAACCAATGAAAGGTATTCTTCTAACATTAAATTCTTGTCTTACTCCATATCAGATAACTAAAAAATAAACAGACAAGAATGACAAAGGTAGATAGATACTTGGAAATGATAAACCACCATGATCATCGAATCAGAAACAACAGAAAAAAAAAACAAAGGATACACGTGGGACGAGATCTTTAAAGGTTTGGGAGATGCCCAAGTGCAAAGTTTTGATCCTTTTTTTTTTTTTTGAGAAATGCAACTCAAAGCAGCAATCGAAAAGAGGAATGCAAGTGGTAATAATCAAAAGTAGGGGATTTATTGGACGGAAAAAAAAAAACCTTAGATCTGCGAGGAGAGGAATCTTCGGCGTGGGAACTGGAAAGAGAAGAATCACGGCGGATGGCAGAGGCTCTGATGGCCTGAGCAGCTAGAGAAGATGAGGATGATGGTGTAAATGTATGCGACGATGTTAAGCTTTTATTGCGAACGTTAGTGTTAATAGGATTCGTCTCATCCTCTGTTTTGTAATGAATCTCTTCTTTGAAAGTGGACGCCCTCATCATCCCACCTTTTCTCCTATACGCCATCTCTTCCTTCTATTCGTCTTTCTCTTCAAAGATCACAGCAACCGTCACTAACGCCACCTTTAACCACCGCCAGCACTGGCCCCTCCGACAATATCACAGCCAGCCCAGCCACGATCGTCTGTCTGTTGAAATAACGAACTTTTCGTCTTTTTGTTGTCCAAGAAACCGTCTTTTTCCATTCTTCAATACAGCAAGAAGCAACGATACGGTGACACCTATTGTGCGAGCATCAAGACACGGTGACCACAGGATCACGTTTCTACTCACTGATGTTAGATATGGACGGCTTAGATCACTCCATCTAATTTGACCTCAAACCGTGTTGCTTGTGCATGCTGCCAATGCACTAACAATGGATAAATCTCTCATCACTCACGTTGTGTCTTTTTACTTCTTCAACAACTAATCCTTTTGGCATAATCCCAACTGTCGATAACTTTCAATGTCGGGTAAAAAACATCGTTGAGTACACGTAAAAATCGTATCTATCATCGTGATGTTGAAGTCGAATAACATGCATATTAACATTGGAAGGTGGACAGGATTAGGTTAAATGCGACTTCTACTTCTTCCTCCTGTCCTAAAGACGTCGTTCAAACATGGTGATATGCGTGGGAAGTTGGAAGTGCTTACTCGTGCACGAGAATTACCGTTAATACCGTTAAACCGATTAAGTAACTAATCTACAGAGTCCATAAATGGAAACATCTAAATTGCAGAGTTTAGATGATCTCAGGAAGATCTTCCTTAGCATAGAAATAACATTTTATATGAGACCAAAGAAGCTACCTTGATCTGTTCTGTTCTGCGTACTGCAAACTGAAGGGATGCTCTTCATCACTTGTTGGGATACAACAGAAAGTGATCTGAATAACCTTGGATGAACATTGATTTGAAAAGGAATAACTACTACTTTCTCGAGAATAAGTGTCCAAAAATTTTGAAGCATTTTCTGGAGCTCTAAGCACTAGCTTGGGTACCTTAATTTTTCAACATTTGCAGTTCATAGCATCTCTCTTATGAGGAACAATGACAAGCCTCCATGAATACTAATGTATTTAGCTATTCACAAGGATTAACAGGGAAATTAAATTGCAAGGCATAGGACAGTTCATATCACCAGTGGCTTGCAGAGCTTCTAGAATAGTATGTTGAGATAGAGCACGATCCATCCAGCCATTGAGAACATCGCAAAAATATGAACCCAGAACAGGACAGCAGCAGCCTCTCTTCCACATCCTCGGAGATTAGCAACAGCACCTAAGTTTTAAAAAATGTTGCTTTAAATGATGATCCTTGTATGCAGCATAAAGGTCATAGGTTTAGAATACATGAAAAGTAGAATTTATGGTTCATCAATGAAAATGAACATGCTAGACCTACGTTGCTCATTTCGTATTGCTTCTGAGATTTGTACAGATATCGGGATTTAAAATGTTGAGTCTAACAATACAATTCAATGATTTGAACCCCTCAGATTATATATACTACAAAACTGATTGCTTTGAAATCTTCCGTCAAGTTTCCAAAACCAGGATTGAAGTCATCCCAACTGATAAGCATTTGTCATGAACAAAATATCTAATTGCTTCTTATGTTTGTTATGCCATTTGAAATGCATTGAGCATGTGCCTACAACATGGGGAAGTATTTTACCTGCAAGGATGGATGTAGGCATTGTGTACTGTAGTAGTAGGACAAACCGAAACATCTTGTTATCAGCTGGGAGGAAGCCAAGCTTATCGGCTAACATTACAATACCAAGTCCAGTAGGAGGCACCAAAACTAATCGACCAAAAATGATAGCAGCAGTTGTCCGAATACCAAGTTTAGAACTTCCTGGGCCTGCAAGTGAAATTCAATAAGATCCAGTAACATGTTAAGAATCGTGAATGAGATTGTAGCCTCAAGTTAACAAGGAAGCAACAAACATACCATCAACAAGGTTGCCTCCCAACGCCAACAAGATGCATGGAATCATGGACTCCCTGATAACCAAATGCATCATTAACTAATTATCCAAATGCTAGAACTGACTTTAAATCATCCACACAATACGCACTATTATGGTGTGACAAAAAATGCATCTACCAAACTGAACTCCTGACACACACCAAGGCAGAATAACAGGTTGTAATAGTTGTTTGTTTAGTGAACTAAAATCCTGGAACAGTATATATGAGCACTTGTAAGTTAGATTTGACCACAAACAATGTCAATAGTACATCAGTTTAACAGGGAATTTGGACTTATGGAAACCAAGACTTGGAATTTGCGAGGTCTCACATCTAATGCTATAGAAGTTGTTAACTTAAACTAGTAAAGACCTTCCAAATCCAGCAATCTTTCTCCTTCATGCAAGAGCGCTACTAGTTGCAACAGTTTGTCAAATGACTCTCGTGTGCATAGTTGACAACCAGG
Source organism: Erythroxylum mucronatum (assembly GCA_027563825.1). Lineage (NCBI taxonomy): Eukaryota > Viridiplantae > Streptophyta > Magnoliopsida > Malpighiales > Erythroxylaceae > Erythroxylum > Erythroxylum mucronatum. Next base: position 1,441,996 of record JAOSBP010000005.1, read on the forward strand.
ATACTCACCCAAGCAAAATGTTGTGGATGCCTTCGTTGGGAAATCTTATACCAGAAAAGGACAGCGTCAGAGTTGATGTTCTTTTTATTTTCAGTTTATTGTTTCCTATTCCGTAGGTAGTTTAGAGATATAGGACTTCTATAATTATTTTCCTATTTTTATTCCGTAGGAAGTTTAGAAGTATAGGACTTCTATTATTATAATAAGACCGATCCTTATTTAAAGGAACAACATAGTTAGGAATTCGACTATTCGACAGATATAAGACTCCTATATCTGTAATATGACTGATCCTTACTTAAAAGGACGGAAGTTAAATAAAAGAGTAGTTCAGAGTTTAATCAAAAACAAGAGATTGGAGTTCTATCTTATCGAACTCTAAGGTGTCAGTCTCCCTTGAATGAGTCTGAAATTCTATTCAAAATAGGTCGACAAAAGAATCGCAACAAAG
>JAOSBP010000005.1:1453607-1483206 GCA_027563825.1 Erythroxylum mucronatum
AGTTATAGTAATTCTGAATTGAACAAGTTTGTTTTAAAGAAGGGATTAACGAAAAAGATATCACAATTCAACCCCCCCTTCTTGTGCGCTGATTATCATTGTACTAACGTGTGATTAACTTCATTGCATGTCTTTAGAAATATGGTTGTAACTTTGAAATTTCTTTTAGTTTAAAAAGCTAAGATTAATAATTAAATTAAGATAAATTCAAACGTAAAAAGGTTCTAAATGGATTCTTCATCTAGATCCTTTTTTTAATCTTTGGTTACTTTATTCTTGTTTATTTCTTTATTCGATTATTTTAGTTTCATTAATTTTCCCTTTTAAATTAATTATTCAATGGTTAGATTAGATAATATAAAGATAATTAGTATTAATACTTGTAGTCCTCATGAGATCAATATTCATATTCACTAGATTAAATTAAAAGATCGATATTCATATTCACTATATTAAATTATAAGATCGATAGGTGTCCTTGCCTCTTGATCTTTAGCATAGTTTTACTTATATTGCATAAATAGCCAAGCTAACATTAAGAATAAGGGAGGATCAAGTGGAGGAGATTAGTGGTGGTAATGCTGTATATATTTTGGGGGGACTGAAATGAGTATGCATAAAAGCCAATGACGTTAAGATGATAAGGCTTTAGAAGGTGTGATGTGATATGAATAAATTGAAACACAAAAAGCAATACTAAAGAACTATCATAAGCAAGTACACTTACCATGCCTATAATATAGTTTTGATGAGTTGAGTGTCGATCTTACATAAATTATGAATTATTAATTTGAAGAAAATGAATAAAACAATTCTAAATCATGAAATAAAAAAAATGAACAAGATTAAAACAACCAATGAATAAATAAGATCTAGGTAAGACTTCTTCCTAAAGTTCTCTCTATGCTTTTGACTTTTTCTTAAACTTACTGATAAATTCTAACTCTTTGGACCAGTATGAATTCCTAAATTATAATTATATTCTCTCTCAATCAATATAGTCCATATTCTTAAATTAATTTAACCAAAATCTCCTTCTAATAAAAAAACCTAGTGACACATTAACTCACTTTGTGTATTTCCATAATAGGATTCACCCTAACCTAAAAAGATATGTAGTTTTATCTCCAATAACCCATACAACCCTCATCATTCAAGTAGTTATCTAATCACATATATCATCTCTCAATTGCAATAAATGCATTTGATTGTTAAATCTTTAACTCTCATTTATTCAATTTAAAATAATATAGAAACATGAATAAATCTCAAGAGAACTAGAAATTTCATTAAATCAAAGAACCAGTTAAAAACATTAAACCCTAGGGTCCATTCTGGTTAGATCAATATCCCAATTAGATCATGATAATCATGCAAAAAAAGAAAGAAACAAAGAAAAAGAAAACATCCTCATGGTTTTTGTATTTATGAAGTTATTATTAAATCATGATGAATTTCTTATTTCTACTTACAAGGTCTCATTTTTCTTGATCTCCAAAATCTTTAGGTGGCTCTTAATATCTGAAATTATTCTCCTTCTTTTCAACTACTTCTTTAAAAAATGTGAAACCCTAATTTGTTGTCTAACACGGTCTAAACATAGGACTATATTGGGCTCTCATATTGTTGTAGTTATTATTCTCAATATTTTACTTAACAAATCACCATTATTAAGAAAGAGATAAGACCACGTTTCCTCTATGTCATTGAACATGGGCCAAATATAGTAAGATGTCATAAATGCTTAGATAAACATAATGAAACCATCTTGAACATAATCTAAACATGGGGAGTTTTAATTTTATATTAGCTAGTAGATAATTCTAGTGTATTGTGGTAGAAAATGGGGAGAAACACAGTATTATGTTGATACTATATTCTAAGTCAGTATTATGTTGATACTATATGCTAAGTTATTCATTTAAAACTTGTCAAAATTGCTCCAAATTCACTCAAATTTTCTTTAAATTCATTCATTTTCTTTCAAGGTTATGAAATAGACATGAAACAAAATATAAGTCATATTAATTACCAAGTCCTATAAAAACATCAAAATACAAGCATAATGATCATATTTAGCAAAAACTAGAGAGTACGAAGTCATTAATCATCAAATTATGAGAAAATGTGTACTTTAATATATAAAAACACTTAGACGGAGAAATATTTCTAACGAACTACTTTATATATGTATTGGGCATTTGTTATGCCTAAACACCAGTTATGATATCAATATGTAGTGACTAGATATCATATTCAATGTTGATGATTATAAACAACCTAGTTAGGAACATCTTGTCTTAAACCAACTTTGTGAGCATGTTCACAGGTTTTGCCAAGTTCTAAAGCCCAAAGGTATTATTCCTAGTATGTTTGGATGTGTAATTGTATTGATGGAGAGCCACGCATCTTATAAAAGTGAATATTATTAACTGAAATGTAGACTTGTATAGATTTTGTAATTAATTAAAATTGGTTTAAATTATAATTTGTTTGTAGATACTTTATTTTGATAAACTACATGTGAACTAACCCTTTAAGTGGGGGAAGATGGCAAGGATTATGGTTTGGCATGATATTATCATCAATGAGGCGTTGGAAGGCGATAAGGTTTTAGAATAAGAGTATGGGAAGTTGAAGGTAATATTGTTATTAGAAAATTTTATGGTAACATTTTAATAAACTTATTGAGAATAGTTTTATGTGATTATAAGATAAAGTTGATTACAACAAAGATTTCCTAATGAAGTGTCATGGCTATTGAGAAGTCTTGAAGAAACTGCAAAAGGCTTTGTAGGAGGCCATATATGCAAAGCTAATAAGTGAGCAATTTGTTGTGTTAGTTATTTGTTTAATATTTGGTTTTTATATTAATAGTTATTGACTATTTAGTTTAATGTCTGGGAAGAGAAAAAGTCTTGAGGTTTGAGGTGTTGATGACATATATTAATTATGAACAACTAATCTTGATGTATAAGGAGACTCTAATAATAGACCCAAAAAAATTAAAGATATCTTGAGGCAAATGATGTCAATAAAGGAAGAAATAAGGATGAGGATGTCCCAACTTGAAAGCAGTGATGATAGAGAAATTTATTGAATAATCATTTCTAAAGCATAAGAAGACTCTAATTATGGACCCAAATAAAGAAGATGACTTGAGGCTTGATGAAGAAGAGGAAACAACTAATGAGAAGAAAAAGAAGAGGACGTTTAAGCAAATGAAATATTAAAAAAAACCATTGTTAGGTTTGTATTACTTTTTAAATGAAATTTTATATTTTAGTTGAAATGCAAGCAAAGTAAGGATTTAGAGCAAGCTTGATGTTGACATCCATAGATTTTGTTCTATTTAGGAAGAAGTCTAGACCTCGTAATAGAACTCCAACTTCTAAATCTATATATATTGAGTTCTTCAAAAGAAAAACTAGTTCAAAAATAAGGTAATGTAATAGTTATATTATAATAAATTTAATGTTAAAGCATGTGCTTATGAATATTTTTAATATTTATTTATTAGTTGAAGGATTATAATTAATTGTTTGTTACTTTAAAATTTTGAGGAATGTTTTCAATATGTTTTTAATTATTGATTTATACATACCTTTATTGACTGAGTTTATTGGCATAAACATGATTTGTAACATTGAAACATGACTGTGTAGCTATATGAATGTTTATAATTGTTAATTGTTTTAGTTATAAAACCAATGGTAATTAATTTTTATTAATATAAACGATAATTTTAGTAAATTTTGGATTCCTTATGAAAGGAAATTGAGGACTTGAGATATGCTAAGAAAATATCAATAATTGTATATGTAGTGATGATTAACTAATACAAATATGATTATGTAATAGGTTTAAGTTATTTGAAATTTCATCATTATTATCTACCCAAGGTTTTTTTTTGTATAATTGGTTTATTTGATGAACTAAAAAAATTGATCTATTATTTTATGAATATATAAATTTAATTAAGTTGTTGCATAGTTAAATGTAATCTTCTATCCTCTTTGGATCATACAAGGTATATTATATGGTAAGTGGTCGGGTCGGTCGTGCTAAGCCCAACCCCAGACTGGAACGGCCTGTGAGCAGGTCGGCCCATTCATGAATAATGACCTAAACCTAGCAACTATTCCTTATATAAGGTACTACTTTGCCATGATACAAGTACGGCATTAGAACCCTGATTTTCTCTGTTCTTAGCTACCAAAACCTCTACCAAAAGACTAACTTGAGTATCGGAGGGGCCTGTTGGCAATCAACCCCCGGCGTGCCTTGTGTTGTTTTGCAGGTATTCTTTTGCTAAAGTCAGTCAAAATTATGGATCCATGCAGCGGCGCCCGGCCCCATCAAGATCAAACAGAACCAATTGGTGCCCACTGTGGGGCCCGACGTCAGGGCACCACGTTCAGAAATACTCAGATAAGTCAGGCAGCGGCAACCAATCCTGATGTAGCCGCTGTCGCGGCACTTGCACTACAACGAATAGGTTTGTGACTACCCACCACCTTTCCACCGGCCCATCATGATTCCCAGATTCGATCACCGTTCATCATCCAAAACCCTAGTATAGATGAACTACCACCTCAAAATTCGAACAACCAAACACAATATTCACATCCGAATGATCAACCGCTACAATCACAAAACTGAGATCAAAAAGCGCAGAGCGTGGCCCTGGAGGATAACGTTGAGACCAATTAACATCCTCACAACCACAACCCTCCTGCACCACAACCAATCTCCCTCACCCAGAAACAAATAGAGGAAGCGATCAATCTACCGATCTGCCAAATTTTGCAGTCTCAACCGTCACAGCAGCAAACCCCCGCTCGGCATATAGGTGTAGTGGCCAATCGGCACACTACTGAAGTCCTAGAAAAAATAGTAGATGATCAAATCAAGGTAGCTATGAATTCCCGTCCGGATCAACCACCAACACAGTACAGCTCTCCTTTCATCCCGGAGATCCTGGATAGCCTCCTAGCGATCGGTACTAAGATACCGACGCCTAAAAAATATACTGGAAAAATTGACCCCCTCGACTATTTGCAACACTTTCAATCGATGATGAACCTGCATTGCGTTCCGGACGCCATTCAATGTAAGGCCTTCTGTACAACCTTTCAAGAAGGAGCTCGACGATGGTTTAACAGCTTACCCCCACGTTGCATCACTTGCTTTGAGGATTTTAAGCTGCTATTCCTCAATCAATTTGCTACAAGTAAGCGGCCACAGAAGACTGCCTTGGAGGTGATGCAGTTGACCCAAGGAAGGAACGAGAGTTTACGGGAGTTCATCACTCAATTTAACAACGAAGCTGTTGAAGTCCCTGACCTTACTTGCTCGTCCATGTTGGCTGCCCTTATGAGTAACACGAGGGATGAAGAGTTCAAGAAATCATTGGCCCTCGATCAACCCAAATCTATTCAAGAGATAAGAAATCGGGCGGATAAGTATATCCAGCTAGAGGAAGTGTTGAATACACAAAACGTAGAACAGATGACCGCTGGCTGAGCGGTAGAACTGATGATTCACATAAGCGACAGAAGGATCAGTCTAGTTGGAGAAAGCCGATCGACCGACAGGACCAGCATCGCGAATCCTTCACCCCGCTCAACAGGTGGTATGCGAAAGTATTGGAGGTCATGAGAGCTGAAGGGGAACCCCTCCGAAAACCTAATACGTTGAAAACTCCCCTAAAATATCGAGATTCCACTCTATATTTCCGCTTCCATAGAAATGTAAGTCATGACACGGAGGATTGTTGGGACTTAAAGCGAGAAATCGAGCTCCTTATCTAAAGGGGACGGCTAGGTAGATTTTTGAAGTACGAAAAAAATGCCGATCGAGATAATGAGGGTAGGAGTGGTCGGTCTGACAACTGGCAAAAGCCTTAGGGGCAAAATAACTCGAACGAGGAAGGGAGGCAGAACAGGAATACGGACGACCGACGCGACATAAGAGGACAATCCAAGGCAAGAGGTGATAGAAACATCAGACAGCAAGATGACCGACCGGTTAGGGTCATCAATATGATATTCGGGGGTAGTGCAACAGGAGGGTCCACTATAAGAGGAAGAAAGAGGTATGCCAAGCAGGTCATTGAAGACTTGTCAGCCAAGAAAAAAAAGCAGAACGATGGAGTGATTTCGTTTGACGAATCTGATCTGGATGGTGTTAGCTGTCCTCATGATGATGCGCTAGTGGTCACTTTGCACATAGACGGTAGCGAAGTAAAACGAGTAATGATTGACACAGGCAGCTCGGTCGACCTACTGTACTACGACGCTTTTAAGCAGATGGAGTTTCCAGAGGAACGGCTACTGCCGATAGAGGGACTTATCAAAGGGGTAATAGGAGCATCAGCCTATCCATTTGCTCGAGTCCTCTTGAACGTGAAGTGCGGACAAAAGCCATGCCAAGTAGTGAAGAATGTTGAATTCCTAGTTGTGAAGTTTATGGGAGCCTATAATGCAATAATTGGAAGAGCCACACAAAATGCCCTCAGAGCAGTTGTCTCAACCTACTATCAAGCAATGAAGTTCCCAACACTCCATGGAATTGGTATTGTTAGGGGTCAGCAAAGGATCGCTAGGGAATGCTACTTGGCATAAACAAGAACCCTTTGAGGGAGCAATAGTTTTGACGAGTTCTCTGGATGTAAGAGCCGAGGAAGAAACAGAGTTTTACAACAAAAGGGTAAGGCCGATCGACATAAAGATCGGTGGTTATGTTCTGAGAAAAGCCGAGGCGGCTGGAAAACACCCTGGGAAGCTTGATCAGACATGGGAAGGACCCTATTAAGTGGTCAAACAAGCCAAACACGGCTCCTACATCCTACGTGATACGAACGGCAAGATTCTATCGAGACCCTGGAACTCTCAAAACCTAAAGGCGTTCTACCAGTAGATAAGCTTTATTTTAGTTCACTTGTTTCTTTGTTTCGTACTTTGTTATTGCTTATGCTCTTGTACATGCAACTTGTGGGTACCTTTTTTCGGGCCCTGTTAGTCAAGTTTTTTAATGGCCCACGCCCTCATCATCATCAATAAAGGGTTTCAAATCTCTCAGCAAGAAAAGACTCATTAACTAAGGGTAAAGGGAGAACTTTCTAACAACTGACTGTCATCGACATCATTCGGCCAATACTAAGACCCAAAATCTTGGAACCCGCTCGGCCTCGACATCATTCGGCCGACACCAAGACCTAAAATCTTGGAACCCGCTTGGCCTCGACATCATTCGGCCGATACCAAGACCCAAAATCTTGGAACCCGCTCGGCCTCGACATCATTCGGCCGATACCAAGACCCAAAATCTTGGAACCTGCTCAGCCTCGACATCATTCGGTCGATACTAAGACCCAAAATCTTGGAACCTGCTCGGCCTCAATATCATTCGGCCGATACCAAGACCCAAAATCTTGGAACCTGCTCGACCTCGACATCATTCGGCCGATACCAAGACCCAAAATCTTAGAACCCGCTCGGCCTCGACATCATTCGGCCGATACCAAGACCCAAAATCTTGGAACCCGCTCGGCCTTGACATCATTCGGCCGATACCAAGACCCAAAATCTTGGAACCCGCTCAGCCTCGACACCGCTAGGCCAGATTGCTAAGACGAAATCCTTAGAACCAGGCGATGCCAAGAAAATAATCTTGGATCGCTCGGCCTCGACACCGCTAGGCCAGGTTGCCAAGACGAGATCTTGGAACCCGGCGATGCTAAGAGCCAAAATCTTGGATCGCTCGGTCTCAACATCGTTTGGTCAGGCTCTATCGCCTCGGTCGACCATGATTCTCTCAAATCCTACAGCCGATCGACGCATATTGAACGCGCTCGTTTGCTACTTGCTATTTGAAAAGACAACCCATCACACGAAACTAACGAGAATCTTAAGTTTCATCCAACAGAATCAAAAAGACAACGAAGGATAAAAAGAATTTCATTTCATTATATCTTTATTTTGGTCACAAGCCCGACCAGATGAGCTTCGAAGGAGGAAAAAAGTCATTTTCATCCCTCGGTGGGAGGGGAAGAGCCAGCAACCAGATCGGTAGGAGAAGTAGCCTCAGAGGTCAGCAAAGCAGCTTCAGGGGTCGGCAAAGCAATCGAGGCAGGATTGGGGTGTGCGAGGAAAATCGGAGAGACATTTCCATGAGCTCGCTCCTCCTCCTCATCTGAACTGAGGTCCAGCATCTCATCTGGTAATGCCTCTCGTTCTCTCTCGGCTATCTCCCTCACCTTCTCAACGAAAAGGCCGAGCTCCGAAGGAAGCAACAGCTCAGCATAATCCTCGAACAAAGGACCATCCGACCCGTCGAGGACGCAAACGCTGTGGAAATTTTTTAGGATGGAAAGAGCCAAGTTACAAGCAAATTCTAAGCACTCTTCGTGTAAGAACCGCTCTTTCCATCGCTTGATCGCTTCAACCCTCTACTCTTTGATGGAGCCTTGTAGCTCCATTAGTTTATTCTCAGCCCTTAGTTTATCCATCACCGCTTCATGACAGTCAAGGCACATTTTCGAATAGAGCTCTCGCTCCATTTTGGCGGCCGAGTTGGCTTTGAGAACTTCCCCCTTTATGTCCTCACACTTCTTTACCAGCTCGTCCCTAGAAGCAGCCACTCTGCTCTTCTCCTCTTCCCCCGAGGCAAGTTGAGCTCTTAGAACGCTTTTCCCTTCCTCCCAAATGCCCTTCTCCTCCTCTAAAGAAGAAAGTTGAGCTTGTAAAAAGTCCTTCTCCTCCTTCGCCTCCGACCGTTCAGCTCTTAAAGCATTAACCTGCTCAAGAAGATCATTAACCTCTCGGTCTAGCGATTGGGTAGTTTCACTGAGCTGATCGACACGTCGATGCATAGCAGAGGTGAACGCCAGATCCCTGGCGCAGCCACGAATGAGACTGGCCATCAGCTCCTGATTATCCAGTGTATCAATAAACTTTTCGTCTTCAGGAGGAACGGCCTTCTGAGTGACTTGAAGAACAACGCTGACGTCCCTGAGTGATGCAGTCTTGTTAATACTGATCGTCGACACCCACTTTTCAGAGCTAGATCCTCACTCTTTCCCTTTGCTTTTGTCCAAATGGGGCGCACGTTCCTTCCCCTTACCCTTGCCCGATTGGCAGGGTGATCGCTCAAGACTCCGAGCGGTCTTCTTTCTCTTGAGCGATCTTTCAACCTCCTCCTCCGAAATTGCTGGGTCCTTACTCTGCTGCTGGACCGGCAACGATGCCGGCTTGATAGGTTGGTCCTTATTTGACGGAAGGGCCAGCACTACTGCGAACTAGTCAAGCACCATTGGCTGGACGACGTCTCCGCCGACCTCCACTTCCTTACTTTGCTCCTTTGCCTTCAAGGAAGACCTAGGCCCTTTGCACTGACCCTTAGAGGAACTGGAGGACTTGGCGAAATCCTTGAGCTTTGCCATGGCTACAAAAATATAGAAGCAAGTCAGAAATCGAAACTGATATTTATGAATGCAGCAATTAAATTATGAAGAATCGACTAGAAGGAGCAGCCTCCTCCTCCTCTTCCTCTAGCCCGTTAACTTGAGGCGGGGGATCAATTAAAAAGGCACCGACCGATGCCCCGCCACGGTACCCTAATATAAGACGGTCGAAAGAATATCGACTTAGCGCCTTAATCCGTCTAATCACTTCTCGTTCCTTCTCAGTAAGTGGGAGGTTGGAGGTGCCATTCCATCACTCGGACAATGGATATCTCCATGTCCTGGATTCGTGGGTAGATCCTGGGGGCCTCACAAAGAAATACTTTATCTTCCAGGCCTTAATATTCGAAGCAGTCCCAGCCGGACGATAAACTGCATCTCTATATTGGAAGTGAGGAATTTCGGCCCCGACACTTGAGCTGTGGTTCATCCTCAAAAAGTGGTGCAAAATGCCGACCGATGGGGGACATTCGAAGTGGTGGCACAGCAGAGCCAGACTGTTAATAAACCTCTAACCATTCGGCGGAATCTGGCTCAGCCTCAAATGATAAGTGCAGCACACCTCGTCGATAATAAGGGCGTACGAGAGTTTCATGCCACTGACCCAGGAAAAGTTGTCCAAAACAGCAAAATAGCTGCCTACACTGCTGTAAATCTGCTCGTTCTTGCCAGCCAACCTAGGCCTCCAAGACAGAGGGATATTATTTTTGATGACCGATCGACTTAGTTCCCTTTCGATCATCGTTGATGGGTCAGCCGGAGGTTTTCCAATAACTTGCCCATCCTTCCGGACACTTGTCCCGACTTTCTCATTTTCCCCTATTTCTGGCGCTTCATTCCCACCGGCCTTCGGCACCTCCACCATTTCCACCTTTATCTCCAGCGGCCCAACAATTGGTAAAGCCCTCTCGGCGACTTCATCCCCAAGCCTAAGTTCATCTCTAGGGCTAGTCGATGACATAAGTACGAAAAGAAAATTTGTAGGACAAAGATCAGAGAAAGGACGTACCTAGTTTAGTAACTAGAGTTGGGGATTTGGACGACGATGAAATGGAAATCCCGATAACTGCGAGCAAAAAGATGAAAAAAGAGAGAAAGCAGAGACGGGAGAGTCAAACACGCAAAAAGTGAAGAAATGTGTCAATTCCAAGCATTTATAGCAGAGTACTGAACGCGCAAACTAATCGAACCCGGACACGTGGCAAAATCCGAGCCGTGGAGAATTAGGGTTGTTAGATATATGGAGCGGCGCGATAGCTAAAAGGATGCCTCATTTCGCATGACAGCTGCGCAGTAGTTGAAAGGACACGACCCGGAACGACTCTTCACTTGTTGGAAGGACGCGACTCTTCATTTCAAATTTTGAAAATTTGTCAGAGGATACGTGTTGCAAATACTGATTAAACCTAGTGCTTAAATAAAGCGCCGATGTCCGATCAGTCAGTCTTGTCATCATGATCGATCGGTAGGCCCTGTCATCGCGATCGATCGGTTGGCCCTGTTGTCACGATCGATCGATCGACCCTGTGACTACGTTCGATTAGTCGGGCCTATCACGACCTGTCAGATAGTTGAGCGGCACAATCTTTATATACTCCTTCGACCCTTCTCCTTGGTCAGGCTCGAGGAGTAGGGGGCTTATGGTTAGGTCGGTCGTGCTAGGCCCAGACCCAGGCCCAGGCATAGACGACCCATTCATAGATGGTGACTTCCTATTCATAAGGGAAGACCTAAACCTAGCAGGTATTCTTTATATATAAGTTCATTACCTCATGAGAAAAAATGTACGACTTTCGAGAACCCTAGTATTCTTTATTCCTAGTCACCAAAACCCTCACAAAAAGACTAACTTGAGCGTCGGAGGGGCCTACCGGTGGTCAACCCCCGGTGTGCCTTGTTGTTTTGCAGGTATCTCCAAGCCAAAGTCAACCAATCTCATGGATCCAAGCGGCAGCGTCTAGCCCTATCAAAATCAGATAGAACCAAACTTAATCCGTTAAAATTAAATTAGATGTAATGTCCAAAGTTCAAATATTTTAGTAAAGGTTATTTTTCTATTTTTGAATTCTTAATTAAAAAACCTTTTATTTTATATTTTTATTTAAATAATAATAATTCACGTACCCTAAATTTTATACATGCAACGATTAAACTAAATTCAAAATAATAATTTATTATAATTATTTTATACTATTAATTTAAAGTCAAATTTAATTAATTTTATTCAAGGCTTAAATTACATATTTTTTGTTATTTTTTAACGAAAGTTTTAAAGAAATAATTTTAAAAAATCAAAATTATAATATTTTTTTAAAGTTAAAGATTAGGCAATTAAAATAAAATACTCAGATTGCATGGATTATTATATGTTTTATATTTTTATTTAAAAATGTAAGTGGTAAATAAGTATAAGTGATTATTGATATTATAAATAATAAAAATATAAAATTTTAAAGCAAAATTTTTTATTTGATGATGATAACTACTACAAATTAATAAAACCTTATCAACATTTATATGTTGGGATGGTCGAATTGGTAGAATGAGGAGCATAAGATTAAAAGGTCCTATGTACAAATCTTCTTATCAATGCCTTTTCGATTAAGCTTGTCGTATAGAACTTGCCTAATGTAGAATATTCGATTGATATAATTTGTAGGCTATTGTGTCAATAAGAAAATTTATCCAATACGCATCTAAAAAATAGCACATGTTGGTTCTTCCGTTTCAAAAATAAAAAAATCTTATGCTGGTTTATGTATTATTGTTCTACAATGAATTTGATAAATTAAAATAAAGAAGAGAAAATGTTAACACAAACAATTAGCGAGGGATATGAATAGAATAACGTTGGTAATACAGAGAGTTCGTTTCTAGTACTGGGTTTAGAGAGTCAACATTAGACCGCATGAGACGACGTCGGACGGATGTACGCCTGTGTCTCTCTCGCTGTCTTTTTTCCTTCCAACACAACACCGCACACTCCAGACTCAAATTGTTTGCTGTCGCTGCTCTTCTTTTCATCAACTAGGGATTGGGATTGAGATTGGGGTTTAGGGCTTGGCCGCATTACAAATGAGCAATTTATTATTCAAACTCTAAGCCCCAGAGGGAGTAATCAAGACGAAGACACCCCATTGTGCTTCATTCAATCTCTGTTCTCCCTTCTCTTGTTAGTTACGAACACAGTAACTGAGCTTGAATTCCTTTTTTATTTTATTTGGGACTTACGGGGGTTGCTGCCGAATTTCAATTTCAATTTCATAATTAAAAGATGATAATGGAAGGAAGGAGGATATCGGCGAACCCTAGGCCATGCTCCGGAAGGAGGATCGTGGCGAAGAAAAGGCCACGTGTAGATGGATTCGTAAACACCGTTAAGAAGCTTCAGAGACGCGAGATTTGCTCCAAGAGGGATCGTGCTTTCAGTATGAGCAATGCCCAAGAGAGGTTTCGCAACATGCGTTTGATGGTACTTCTTGTTTCTTTTGTTCCTTCAATTATTACTCCATGAATACCTTCAAAACTATCATCGCCTTGTTTTTTTATTCAATTAAATCTCTATTTTTTTTCTCGACTATTTCAGCCTAGTCATACGTTCGAGCATACTGTGAAACAACTCAATTGTCTGTTTTTTTTTTCATTTTTAAGATCTCGACTAATTCACCTTGAATCTTTCTTTGCTCTCTATAATTTGTTGCAGTCTACTCGTTTTCTGCCTTTATATGGGACTTAATCGTTATGTAATTTAGATGGAAAAGAAGAAAGCCCATTGATTTTCTTGTTTTTCCTTTTTAGGAAGAATACGATACTCATGATCCCAAGGGCCACTGTTCAGTAGTGCTACCGTTTTTGATGAAGAGAACGAAAGTCATTGAAATTGTAGCTGCACGTGACATTGTATTTGCTCTTGCACATTCTGGTGTTTGCGCAGCTTTTAGCAGAGGTATAATTGATGTCAGAACTACAACATTTTCACTCACCAACTTCACTTTTTTATTTCATGTGCTTTTCCTAATGAGTTGAAACCATTGTACATGTGTTACACTGATTGTTTTACTTACAGAGACAAACCAGAGGATATGTTTTCTCAATGTAAGTCCTGATGAAGTAATTCGCAGCCTCTTCTACAACAAAAACAACGATTCACTTATCACAGTTTCAGTTTATGCTTCAGACAGTTTCAGCTCCTTGAAATGTAGATCAACAAGAATCGAGTGTGTTGACATCTTCTCTTGTTTGTGTGGTCTTTCTCTTTGTCTTAAGTCTTGCTTGTTATGAAATGCTTAACTTCACTTTAAATGGTTAGGTACATCCGAAGGGGCAAACCGGATGCAGGTTTTGCCCTGTTTGAATCTGAGTCCTTGAAGTGGCCAGGGTTTGTAGAGTTTGATGATGTTAATGGAAAGGTTCTGACCTACTCCGCACAAGACAGGTGCATTTACAATTCATTTCCTATTTGTTTCCGAAATACATTCTGATTATCATTTTGTGTTTATTTTCAGCATCTACAAGGTTTTTGATCTCAAAAACTATACAATGCTGTACTCTATTTCGGACAAACACGTACAAGAGATCAAGATTAGGTACCTTCTCTCTCTCGCTGACCCACACAGTGTACGCGATTATGTGTGCTTGTGAATGGTAGTTTTAGTAACTAGGTTAATTGTTGTTGTTGGTAGTGTTAGTGGTTCAACCAGAAATGGTTGCATGAAATGATGTGTAATGCAAGTGATAACTATTAAAAAGCTTGTTTGAGTCCTGAAACATATCTCATATCTTGTCGTTTTTTTAAAAATATTGTCAACCTGTTGTATAACTGCTCTTACGTTGTTATTATTAATTCTATTGGCTACAGTCCAGGCATCATGCTATTGATTTTCAATAGAGCAAGTGGCCATGTTCCTCTTAAAATTTTGTCCATAGAAGACGGCACAGTTCTCAAAGCCTTCAACCATCTCCTTCATCGCAATAAAAAGGTTGACTTCATTGAACAATTCAATGAAAAACTTCTTGTCAAGCAGGAAAATGAGAATCTACAGATTCTTGATGTATGTTCTTTCTATCTCTTTTAGTCTTTTGCTTGCACCATTCACTTTCTTCAGCAAAATAACTGCAGGCTGCTGCCTACAGGTTCGAAATGCTGAGTTGATGGAAGTTAGCAAAACAGAATTCATGACTCCCTCAGCGTTTATATTTCTGTATGAAAACCAGCTATTCTTAACATTCAGAAATAGGACTGTTGCTGTTTGGAATTTTCGCGGAGAGCTTGTGACATCATTCGAGGATCACCTACTATGGCATCCTGACTGTAACACAAATAACATATATATAACAAGTGATCAGGACCTTATAATCTCTTACTGTAAGGCCGAGTCTGATGATCAGTGGATGGAAGGAACTGGTAATCATTCTACATCCTTCTCGTAACAAGTTTTGATAATGCTCAACTTTTGCTGTGTAACAATTTACAGATGTTATCTGTTGGAGTGTTCTAACTTATTTATAGGAGGTACTAACTCATGATTTTGATGTTTCTTTTCCCTTGTAGTTTTTATTGTAGATGTATTGATGATATTGTAATTAATGAACTAAAAGCAATAATAATTATGTTAGCTCATCTTGTGGTACAAGATGGACCTGAAAGTTTGGTAGGCTGCACAATTTTCGGATTCTAAAAATTTCCTATGTTATGGCCTTTTTAGAAAATATAAAACTTGAAAGTGAGGCAAACCCAACAAAGTTGCTGCCATAGGCATTCAGCAGCCATAGTTGGTTGTATAATTCAGAATCAGATATTCTACGATACTTTATTGGCGAGGGTGGGACTATCAATGCCTTAATTTATTTTATAAACCTAGCTAAAGTCAGGATTTTATCTTTTGTCTTACTGCTTGCTACATAGAGGGCAGAGACCATTTTGATATCATATATGGACAAGAAAGGAAGCCAGATCTATTTTTGTTTTTTGACTATTGGCTGAATGGCACAACTGATGAAAATTGATGCTGTTTTAAATCCTTTTTGGACCTAGGATGTTTTAGAAAGGAGTGGGGTTTGTTCTTTTGAAGAATCTAGGTTATGTGTCAAATTGAACTGAACATTGCCTTCGGTGTTATGTAGCAGATTTATAGTGGGAGTTCCTAATCTTATTCTTTGCTTTTGATGCAGCTGGATCGATCAATGTTAGTAATATCTTGACAGGAAAATGCTTGGCTAAGATAAATGCCACAAATGGCAGTCGCAAGGGTTATGAGTGTAGCAGCAGTTCTAGCGGTTTAAAGCAGACTCATTCTATGATAAGAAGTACAGTTGTGGAGGCTTTAGAAGATATAACTGCTCTTTTCTATGATGAAGAGCGGAATGAGATTTACACTGGTAATAGACATGGTCTGGTTCATGTATGGTCCAACTAAGGAGCAGGTTACATATCTGTAAGTGAATAGTGCTAGAGATATTCCACCATGCTTTCATGTTGCAAATTGGTTGACTTGTGATGAATTGTGTATCATTATGTTGCTTCCAGACCGATGCTGTCATTATCTTAGGTCTGTAGAAATTTGTAGATTTGCATTTGGGGTGCCCTAATCTACCCAGGGTTGAGAGATGTGGAGAGAAGTGAGGTAATTCTGTTAAAGCATTGAAATTTTTTAAGAATGCATCAAATGCCATGTATCATTTGTTTGTATTACTGTTTTTTTTACTACATTAAAAGATTGGTTCTGAATTTTCAAGAAATTATTGTAGAAGACCACACTGTTGTCTCTGAAATTGTTGTTGTAAATAGGTATTTAGCTCAACAATCTCACCTAAATTACATCTAGTGAGTATAATGTCATCCCACATGGACGATTATAAGAACTGAGTCCATGTTTTCCTCTGATGCTAAAATAGAGTGGTCTGATTGACATCATTTGAGGTTGAACTCTAGTACGCTCTAGACATTCTCTAAAATCAGGCACGAGAATATTGTTCGAGGCTATAGAATGGTTTCTTTAGGCAACATATGCATCCATACTCTTTTGAGGAACAAGTTCAGGAAGTTGCTCCATGTAGACTTCGTCATGAAGGTCTTTGTGATTAATGTTTATTTTGCCAATAGAGAGGTGTCCTTGTAGTCAACGCAAATATTTCGGTGAAGCCTTTGCGCTGAGGTGTTCCTTGAGGCAATTATAGAGCGGACATCTCTAACGTAGCAGTACTCCATCCAAAATGAGCCAGAGGCTCAGCCATTGGTTTAGGAACACGAACATAGGATGTGAAAACCAATGCAGTACTAAAAGGGGAGAAAGATTTTTTAATTCTCAAATTTTTAAAATTTTCAGTAATCAACTTTTTAAAATCTTAACCATTTAGTTTAAAAGGTTATTTTTGATAATATAACATGTTTATTGAATATCACGTGAATTTTTATTTATTCATCACATAAAAAAATTAACTTTTTAATGGAATTATTAAAGCTTTATAACGATGGCCACTTAATTAAAATTTTCAAAAGTTTAAATATTAAATTAATTTTTTAATAAAAATGATTAATTTAAAATTGAAAGAATAGACTATTCCATTACACACGCATCTCCAAATAATTTACTTAAAATTTTCAGATTTGAAATTAAAAATTCTTTTAATAAAGAAAAAAAACTCTTATATTTTAATTTATTAAAACATTTTAAGACATTTTTTAGTTAGTTAAAGTTTATTTATTTGAAATTTGTAAATACCTTGTGTAAAATTTTGAAAATTAATCATATAAATGACTACTACATACTTATAATTTAATAATTCTCTTTTCATATAAATGTTATCTTGAAGATTTAATTGCACGCTTTCGAAACAGGTTCTATCATGTTCTCTTCTCTTCTGTTCAAGACATAAAATAAGAAAACGAAAGCTTTGGTCTTTATGTACTCTTCCCTCTGATTTCCCCTCTTCGTCTCGCAACCGCAAAGCAACTTCTTGTTCTTGTGTAGTCTACTTCACACTCACGGACCTTCTCTTCCTCTCAACGGAAACCACTCGGTTCTTTCTTTTCCACATCTTTGGGTACGGTGAAATTACTGCTGTTTCAAAGATTTGTCACTTTATTTTCCAAACACTCCCACACACGCTTCACTTGTTGAGTTTCTCTCTTTTCCTGGAGAGGGTGGCTTCGTTTCTGTCTATAATTCAACTTCAACTATAGAGCATGGACACTTATCTTTCAATTTCTGGCGGTCTCCTTAAAAGGATATATTTTTATGTTTAATGTTTTAACAATTTCATATTTTTTTGTGAGTAATTTAGCCTTGTTTGCTTTCATGTTCCCATCAAGATTCTAAATTTATCAGCGGGTTTCACCTGTTTCGTCCTTTTCTCTATCAAATTTTCTTTTCCCTTTTTCTCTCCATTTGTTTGCTTATTCTTTCTTTTGTCTGCGTGTTTGTGTGTAAAGTGGAGCTTCGGGATTTTTGTAGATAAAGTGAAAGAGAGTATTTTGATTAGGGTTTAGTTCAATCTCTGTCTCTGTGTCCGTCTGAAACTAAGTTGATGACTCTCTTAATTAGAAGCGTCTGAATCCATTACCTTAACGTAGATTTGATCTTTTAGGTCCGTTTAGATAATATTTCACTCACCCCATTTTGTTTGCTAATTTTGTTTTCTTTTTCATTGCCTTGTCTCAAGTCAAAAGACTGTTAGACGTAGGATTGGATTATGGCGTAAATCAATCCAATACACTTATGATTAATTTCTTTGGTGGTGCAGTGGCATATTCCAATTCAACCCAAGGTGCACCATCTGGAGTCTGGAGCCAGACTGTGGTGAATGCGTGATAATCATAGTATTAGCAGTGTCCGGAATTGCCTTAAAATTCAGGACATAACTTTTTTATTAGATCCTTATGTAAACAGCTGGGGCTTTCGTAGTATTGTTAGATTCATATGTTTTTGGAGTAGTATGTTTATTTATGTGTCGGGGTAGGCATATAGTTAGTTGTCTAAGTTTTGGTAGTTTCCACACAGCTTGACTTGAGAGAAGCATTCTCTACATCACCGCAAATACGAATTCTCCATTCTCCTCCCTCACCCTTCCCTTTCGCGCTCTCCATTAGCTTTAACAAATGCCTTCACAGCCCTTGTCTCTCGCAGCTCAAAGTACCCTGTCAAGGTAATACATATCTAATCCTAGCCTCAACGTTTCTCTGTCTTTCTCTGATTACTGTTCTCTCTGATGCAATTACAGTCTTCCCTTGAGAAAAAATGGAACGAAACCCTCCAATTTCTCCAAATTTTACAAAGGGTCTTCAAAGGACAATTGTCTATCCACTATATTGTGCTCAGCCTCTGAGAATGGTGGAATTACAAAGAACCCAGCAAGGGTTTGTGACAACGATGGTGTCATCATTGTTGACCATGGGTCGAGGCGTAGAGAATCCAATCTTATGCTGAGTGAGCTAATTAAAGACTGCAACTTTGTTTGTTTTTGGTTTGGTATGTAGTTTTTTCGGTTTATGGGTTTTGTGAATTGGAATGGCAGATGAGTTCGTGGTCATGTTCAGAGATAAAACCGGCTACTCAATTGTAGAGCCTGCTCATATGGTACGTGTCATCTCTATTTTTACCATATGGCTTTTTCCTTTAACCCTTAAGTGAGGGCTACAAACTTTTGTCTATCATATGTGACTAGGAGTTGGCAGAACCTTCGATAAGAGATGCATTCAGTTTATGTGTGGAAAAAGGGGCGAATCGTGTACTTGTTAGCCCATTTTTCCTCTTCCCCGGGAAGCATTGGCACCAAGTAGGTCATGGTTTCTTGGAATAGTACTCTTAAGTTACTCCTTCAAATTTTTGTTCAAATGTTTAATTCAATTCCTAAAGTCTATTTTGAGTTTCATTTTACTTGCAAGCCTACTCAAATTTTATCTTTAAAGAGATGTTGAAGGAAGTCAAAGAAGATAAACTCTGTCCCCATAACAAGTCAACTAAAAGTTTTATATTTGTTATTTGAAAGGATATTCCTTTCTTAACTGCTGAAGCTGCCAAGGAGCACCCTGGAGTCCCTTATCTCATTACTGCACCACTCGGCTTACACAAGCTACTTGTGGTATGTGATTTATGCGTTGCATATTATATATGATGTGATCACGAAATTAGTTTCACATGGCCGCTTGCCTTTGAACGCTGAATTCAGTTGGTTGGTATTGTAGGATGTTGTCAATGATAGGATCACACATTGTCTATCCCATATAGCAGGAAATACGGATGAGTGTGGAGTCTGTGTTGGAGCAAACAAATGCAGGCTTTACTAGCCTTTGAAATTGACCATCTATGTCATATATGAGGCTGGTTGGCTTATTCCGAGGAATGTGGCTGTTTACATTTCAGGTGAGAAACTACTTATGAGAAATTCAAATTTTTTGTTTGTGGAAATGGTAGAAAAATGGAATTTCATCTGGTGGAAACTTCTTCATGCGATCTCCTGGTTACCCTACCATGGCTAACTGGTTTGCATTGCTGCCAACATTCACTATTCACTTGAAGGCTTTACCCTTGAGTAATGCTTCACCGTACATTTGGCTCAAACGTGAAATACTTCTCTGTTTCAGATGGTGACGAAGCTCAGAAACGAAGAAGAAAATGAGTTTCTTAAAGATATTTTCGTTTTTATAAGTCAGGAAGGTATTTTCTATGTGTCAGCATGCACAGTAGCTGAATTGGATTGTCAGTTTTTTCAGCTTTGACCCGCTTCGCTTTGCTGTCTCTAGGACTGGCTATCGTTAAATAAGATTACGTCATAGTGACCTACCCAAAATAGCTTTTAACGTAAAGCCTTGTGATGTCCTTTTGGATTGACAAAACAAATTTGTGATGTCCTTTTGGTTGTTGGATTGGATTAATGCATGAGAAAGCTAGGAAGGCAAATAGTGAGAAATGAATGAGTTTGGCCTGTACATGGGTGTGTTTGTAGCATTAACTAAGGGTGAAGCGCTATCATCTAATTGCAGTTCTTTTGATGCTTAAGTGTTGACATATAGCAATACAGTGATTATAATGGCTCATGTCTAATGGCTACAAGAATCGTTAATTCAGTTAGAGACAATAATGAATACCTTCTTCCCTTTCTATTCCTGAATTAATCTTAACTTTATAATAAAAGAGCATTACCATCCACTCCAAAATTTTCTACATAACAATGCCTCGTGCCCTTAGCTTTTTAGCTTATTGTTTAATTTCATTCACAGGCACTTTTTGAAATTGTGAATGTAAACGAAAGGGATTCACAATCTACGTATTTAATCACCAAGTTGATGAACAAAACATCTTATACACTTCAGTCTCGGTGCATTCAAGAAAATAAGACAAGATTCAAATGTAGAGGAAATGTAATCAGTACTGGGATTTGTCAAGGGTGTCGAAATAGGGATGATCAAGAGCTGCCTTGGCTGAGATTCGTTCAGCTGGATCATACTTGAGCATCTTCTGCAGGTATCCCAAACACAAAAAGTTGTTAACCCAGTTTTGAATAATCACTTTGTACAAGGGCAAACAGGGACAATATTATTCAACCTAGAAAGTAGGAGCAGAAAGTTGGCTTACCACCTTAGGAACATACTGAAAATTGTAAATGATCATGTTAAACTTGCATATCTAAGTTAATTCCAAGCCTATGTTGTATGGCAGCAAAATAAAGCAGTCATGTTGATATTTAGTTTACTTTGAGTTAAGCACAGGTGAGAAATCCAGATACTTTCGTCAAAATATGGCATGACGTATCTGAGCTACCTACCATCATATAGAGGTACCAACAGAATCACTATTCTCAAAATCCTACAGTGAAATTCAAGTCAAATAGAAAGGTAAGGGAAATATGGTCCAGAATTCTAGATACTGAAGAAGTATTGGTGAATGGAAGCAACAGCACGTAGCTGTATTTCAACATTTGCTCCACTAAATAAAACGACATCAAAGGAAGGCACTGCTAACTAAATCCTTCCCCGACATCTCCTGTATAATTTTTTTGGCTTTTCAGTACAAGTAACAAGGATTGAGGGGTTGATTGTCAGGTAATAATAACGATTAAACTAGTTGTAAAAAGTCGCTGCAATGAAGAAGGAGAAATCAACTGAAACAAACCAAACGTCCTCTATCAT
Source organism: Erythroxylum mucronatum (assembly GCA_027563825.1). NCBI lineage: Eukaryota > Viridiplantae > Streptophyta > Magnoliopsida > Malpighiales > Erythroxylaceae > Erythroxylum > Erythroxylum mucronatum. Next base: position 1,475,201 of record JAOSBP010000005.1, read on the forward strand.
TCTCTCTTCTCTCTTCTTCCTATTCTCGTTACAAGTTTTCCAGAAATTCCCAATTCTAGATTCTAGTTCCTACAATTCAATTGTATCATTTGGTGTCCAGAGCCTTTCCGTGGGCCGGTGCAAATACTCGACTATGGCTGACAAAACTCAAGTCTTAGGATGCAAGTTAACTTCACAAATATCTACTATCATCCTAAGAAAGATGGACAGATAAAAGTGTTGATTCAAACTCTTAAGACTTACCCTCTGATGCATGGTTAGTAACTATCCTCGATAACACAATTGTTAGCTTTCTTAATGGTGGCATAATACTACCTTTCATTCAGCAATTCAACACTCCCATCCAAAGCATTATATGGCTGTACTCCACTATTGCACATTTTATATGTTGCAGGTGATTCAAAATTGCTAACAGTAGGATCAAGCATTGGTCGGTAGGGAAAAAGCTTTGCAACTAATTCAGTTCCAAATGCATAGAGCTCAACAAAGAATGAAACAAGTGGCTGACAAGAGGAAGATTCATAAGAAATTTTTTTATAGGAGATAGGCCCTACAAACAACATAGTGTTCTTAGAAGAGAAGTACACATGTATCAGACTTTTCATTGGTCCTTTAAAAATAATTGTTCAAATTGGTAAATTGATTTACAAGCTAGAACTTCTTGCATCATCTCAGATTCACCCTACCTTGAACGTATTTTAACTCTGGTAATTATGTGAACAACGATGATCAGATTCTATCACTTCAGTAGATGCATTGACGGCAATGTCTAAAGTTACAATTGATGTTTTAGATCAAAGATTAGCATAAGAGAAAGAACCTAGCAGCAGTCCAAATATTAATACAGTGACCAGATAATGAAGAGCAAGAAGTTATACGAGAATAATATGATTTGCAGACATATTCCTAGGATTGACCTTGTGAACAAAGGGACCAGACCCTCTGGCCCTTATTCTGGCCCTACCCTGTTTCACATAAATGAATGGCTTTGATCAAAAGGGGACAGGGTAGGAACAGAGTAAGGCCAGAAGAAGGGGACGGAGGATTTCAGCCGGTGAACAAAGTTGTTGAAGAGGGGAGAGATGAAACCGGAAAAAAGGGTTACTTAATGAAAGTATATTATAACGTCAGCTTTTACTAAATAACTACTTTGAAGAGAAATGTTGGTAAGTCCTTCCCCTGCCTCATCATGATGGGACCAAATCTTCTGTACCCACTACTCAAGATCAATCCTGTGCCACTCAAGTATGATCATAGATTTTTGTGGGACCTAGAAAAATTGGTGGCTGTGCTTGAGTAGCACAGAGTTGATCTTGGGTAGTAGGTACAGAGGATTTCACTCCCATCCTGACATAGTTTTATATAGCTTTTCATTACCCTTATAAATGACTTATTGATTGATTGATTGTAAGGTACGAATAAAGACTTAACTAGTCATTATTACTCATTGCGAAGGGAAAGAGAAAAATCTAACTCTCTCTATCTATTATCCCTCTTCTTTCTTCCCTGTATTCTTGCTACTTCAGAAATTCCCAATTCTTGTGTCCAACTCTTTCAATTTACTTGTACCATACGTCTTGCAGTAATTGGAGAAAACAAGAAGACGCAGCAAAACGAAAAGATACGTACCGACAAAAGATCCACACCATCAGGCCCAAGAGAAGGAACAGCGCGGGACAAAAGTTGAGGCTCCCATTGTGGGTAGACATGCCAATCCCTCAAAGAAGTTACTCCTTGCCAGTGCTCTTCGGTTGGTGTTCCCAGCAACCTTGTGCAAATAGGGAGTGTATGCAAGGCGTATAAGCTGATGATTGATAATAGAATGCAGATCCAAAACAACTTTGGAGAATATTATTATATATACATACATACAGCTAAGCGAGCAGAGTAATGTAGACAAACGAAATTAACAACAGGAATTAACTGATTACCTGAAAATATGAAGCAACTGCTGAAACTCGGAGTCGCCAGGGAAGAGAGCTTGCCTTCTGACCATTTCAGCTATGAAAATTTTAGCACAAAACTCTAGTAAGCGTTCGATGAAGTGGAAGAGTTGTATAGAAAGAGAAAATGCAGATGCCGGGGAATAGGAAACAATTAAATTATTTATGAAGAAAGCATGAAGAAAGCAAGAATTGGGATGGAGGAGTTACCAAAGATGCAACCAACAGACCAGATATCGACGGCGGTAGAATAATGGGTGGAACCAAGCAAGACCTCCGGAGCCCTGTACCAGAGAGTAACAATCTCGTGGGTGTAACTCTTGAGAGGGACGGTGAATGAGCGTCCCAGTCCCAGATCGGCGATTTTGAGGATGCCCTTATCCTTATCGAGTAGCAGATTCTGAGGCTTGAGATCGCGGTGAAGGACGCCGTGGCTGTGGCAATGAGCCACGCCCTTGCAAAGCTGGAAGAGAAAGCTCTGGATGAGGGACGGGGAGAGAGCGCCGGGGTTGGGACCTTTTCGGTGGGAATCTATGAATTTCTTCAGATCAGTGTCAAGGTACTCAAAAACCAAGTAGAGATTGGACTTGTTCTTCTTAGTATTATTATTATTATTATTGGAACTAGTAGTTGTGTTGGAAGGGATGTTTTCCTTATTAGTGGTAGTAGAAGAAAAGTCGGAAGAAGCATCAACATGCTCAACGGTGAGGAGGCGGACGACGTAGAGAGATTGAGACAGCAATTGAAGCAACGAGACCTCACGGAGAGCGGTGGGAGGGATGCCCTCCTCGTCCATTTCAAGCCTCGTCTTCTTGAGGGCCACCATCGTACCCGTCGTCTTGTCCTTCGCTTTGTATACCTTACCATATGTTCCTTCCCCAACTTTCTCCAACTTCTCATACTTCTCCATTTTTCTCACTCCTCCGGATTTCTCTCCTGTCCGCAATCCTATTTCTCTCTCTATTTCTGTTTATTATTTATGTATAAAAAGGCCAGAGTGGGGAGGAATGAGTAGTTTTTTGAAATTCAAATTTGAAAATTATTTTAGGAGGGAAAGGAAGTTATGCCTGTTGCCAACCTCAAACGGCTTATCGTCACGTTCATCTACCAACTTATGCGACTCATTCACCTCTTCGCCCACAATCCTATGCTACGCGTCAGTGTGAAATCGGAACCTACTACAGTATGCTCCTTTTGGCCTTAACATACGTTAGCTACGGGTTTTTATTTTTTTTTCCTAATATGCTATCGTTTCACTAAAAACAAGGAAGGAGAAGAGACTCGAATGAATAAAAAGATTTCCAGAATTTGAATTTTACTCACCGTCGGGTTGAATTTCCTCGGAACGTAACGTAATACGAATAGATATTGGCTCTGTTTGGCAATCAGCTGATTGCATTAGCTGTTAGCTGATAGCTGATTCTATTAGCTGATTTGACCAGTTGATTCTATTAGCTGTTTGTCATTTGATGTTTGGTAAAATTAGCTGTTTAGTATTAGCTGTTATATATAAAATAACCTATAAGGACATGACTTTAAAAAAAATTATAAGGATTTGAATATTATACATCTTAATATTTCATTGAATATTTTTATAGGAATTTAAATTTTAGATATTAAATTTTGACAAAAATTAAATTTATAACTCTAATAAAAAATATATAGCATATAATAATAATAATAATGTTACCGACAGTTTCAACCTTCATGTTAGCAAGTAAATCCACTGCCCTTCTTTTCATGCATTGCTGCTACTATCATCATAGTGTTTTTCTACCAACATATTTTTCTTGTTTCATTGGTTTAATTGATTGAATGAAATACTAACAAGATTTTATATTAATGTTATATACTAATTCATTTTCTAAATATTAATATTAGGGGAACGTTGGATAACCATTTTAGATAAGTTTAGTTTATTTTCTAGGAGTTAAGTTTATCTTCTAGTAGATAAGATAAAATATACTATAAATTGGATAAGTTATACAAAAATCTAGTAGTTTAGTAGTATTATAATAGGTTATACTCAATGTATAAATTACATATAGTCGGAGAAATAAAGTGATTTTTTCTTCAGATATTTTCTATACACTCTCGTTTCAATTTCAGGGCAAAAATATGAAATTGCTCTTAATTTTCTTGTACTTAATTCAATAACAAAGAAACGAAGCATGTAGCACAAGCTAATTACATGGAGACAGGTGAATTCAAGATCAATATTAAAGCCCAGAACAAGGGAAAACCACATCAGTACCTTCACTCCGTCATCATCTTTACAAATATTCCCTATAAAGCAATACAAATTCACAAGATGATGAAGTAAAATATCCAAGCAACTGGATCCCGGAATTGGATAAGTTACAGACATTGACAATTGATCTAGTGGTTCGTTAAATCACCAAGCAGTGAACACTCCCATGTGCATAGTTCCATAGTTACACAACACGATTCAGCCTTTAACAAATCCACATTATTGTAGCAGTAGAGGTTCCCATCAAAGAGACATGGCAGTGGCTAAATCCATAACAAATCTATAATTAGAAAGGAACTCTTATTAGTGACTCTGAATAGAGCAAACATAACAGAGGAAGAAGATGATAGCATTCTTGCAAATGGAATTAAAAAAAAGGAACTTTAAAAAAAATAGCAGTTCCTTCCCTTTCTCACATACCTGTAACAAATAACAATCAGATTTTCCCCTAAAGTATGTAACAAATAACCTTCAGATTTTCCCCTAAAGTATGAAACTTAGAATGTAAACTAACCAACTACCCACAAAATACTAGAATAGGCAGTTGCCTCTCAATCGATTTTTATACAAAATACATAAAAAATGTGGGTGAGATAATGAGGAATCAAAACCAACGCCAATTTTCAATCTAGAACTACCAGAAGCTATATTCATAATGAGGAATCAAAACCCAGTGCTAATTTTCTGTCTAGGAAATTACCAGAATCAATATTAAACCCAGAATCAATATTTTCCCCTTCGTACCAAACCAACCATATCCATAAGCAACTACAATTAGGTTTTCGGACAAGGGCGGGCTCCAGAATTGCACAAATACCAGAAACAAACAAAAGTGATAAAAAATATACAAGAAATCGATATAGTCCCTGAAATAAAAAAGCGTCAGAAAAGGAAAGTGCAGAAGATTGGAGCTTACAGTGCCTCCACGGCCACCGAGGGAGATGTTGTTGAAGAGGTGCCCGTCGGTCATTAGAGCAACATCTACAGAATCAGTTTTGAAGGGAAATAGAGAAAAACCGAGGGACCTGTGCATGTCAGAACTGGGGGTGGAACCTTTCCATCGGTTGAAGCATGAAAAGAGACAGAGGGCATATTCGTCAGTTGTGATCAGCTGTTGGGAAAACGCTGCCCCTTGTGAGCTTTTTAAAAATCAGCTGATTGGGTTGAATCAGCCAACCCAATCAGCTGATTACCAAACACAATAAATAGCTGTTTAAAATAGTCAACCAGCTAAACATGGTCAATCAACTGATTTTTGGCTGATAAGCCATTCACCAAACAGGGCCGAAGTTTATGTATTTTTCTTATAAAGTTTAAATAGCATTTTAATGGTGGTAATGATATGTATTGTTGTGTTTACTAAAGAAAACCTGCAATATATTTAATGTATGTGCTTCCTCTCCGAATCAGTTACTTAGTGAGCTTTTATATGTTCGTAGTTATTAGCCTTCACTCTTAAGCTTCATCTATTACCTTGTTCAATGGTGTGAATTTCTATGAATGGAGCGAACAAGTCACTTTTCATTTAGGTACTTTGGATCTTAACTTGGCGCTATTAGAGGATAAGCCTTCTAGCCTTATTGATACCAGTTTAGTGGCTGAAGAAGCACACTATAAGGTGTGGACAAGGTCTAACAGGCTATGTTTGAACTTTATGCGAATGACGATTACGAATAACATTAAGTCTACTCTTCCTAGTATTGAAAATCAGAATGCTAAAGATTTTCATAAACTTGTGGAAGATAAGTTCATTTCTGCTGATAAGGCACTTGCAAGGACACTTATGGCTGAACTCATGAACATGAAGATTGATGGGTCAAAGAGTATGCAACAATATGTTCTTGATATGACAAATATCGCAGTACGACCTAAGACACTGGGTATGGTTGTGGAAGACTCCTTCTTAGTGCAATTTATTATGAATTCACTTCCTATTGAATGTGGATCGTTCCACATCAATTATAATACATTGAATGATAAGTGGAATATTGATGAATTGTCCAGTAAGCTTATTAAGGAGGGAACAAGATTAAAGAAACAAGGAGTTCATTATATTAACCTAGTGGGTCAAGGAGCTAGAAAGAAACTCAAACCAAAGGCCAAGAATTTTAAGAAGAAAGGACTTGCTAAAGTTTCACAAGTTGCCGAAGGTGAAAGGAAGGGACAAAAGTTAGATAAATGCCACTTCTGCAAGAAAGAAGGACATTGTCGAATAGATTGTTTGAAACGTAAAGCTTGGTTCGAAAAGAAAGGTATACATTATATTTGTGTATGCTTTGAATCAAACTTATCTGAAGTTCCTTCTAATACTTGGTGGTTTGATTTTCGTGCCACTACTCACGTTTTCAATATTATGCAGGGATTCCTTATAATCCAAACTATAAGTCTAACTAGCAACTTTTTGTTTATGGGAAACCGAATAAAGGCCCCAATTGAAGCTGTAGGGACTTACAGGCTGACTTTAGATACTGGGCGTCACTTGGATCTAATGAACACTCTCTATGCACCTTTGATTTCTAGAAATTTAATTTCTGTTTCTAGACTTGATGCTAATGGATATACCTTTAAGGGTGGACATAGTTGTTTCAATTTGTATAAGAATAATTCCTTTATTGATTATGGAATGCTTACGGATGGTTTATATAAATTGAAACTTGATGATATTTTTTTCCTGAATCCCTATTTATTTTCAATCATAATGTTGCAATAAAACGTAGTTTGCTGAATGAACATTCTATTTACTTGTGGCATAAACGTTTTGGTCATATATCCAAAGAAATGTTAGAAATGATATTCTACTGAATCTAGATTTTACTGATCTTGGCTTATGTCTGGAATGCATTAAGGGTAAGTAAATCAAACACAGCAAGAAAGGAGTCATGAGAAGCAGTTAGCTTCTTGAAATAATATTGACATTTGCGGACCTTTTGACACTCCGTCCTTTAATAGAAAAAATAATTCATCATCTTTGTAGATGATTTTTCACGGTATGGATATATCTATTTGTTGCATGAAAAATCTCAAGCCGTAAATACCCTTAGGCCTTGTTTGGTTGGCATGAATTCTTGCTTGGGAAAGTAATCTTTTTCCTAAAATTTATATTATCACGTTTGGTTCATTTTCTTGAGTAGTTAGGAAAGTAAAAACTTTCCTAATCTAGGGAAAGTAGTAGCACTTTACTTGGATTCTAAATCTCAGCACCCCCTTGGTATTTATATTACTTTCATCAGGAATTTAATCTAAAAAATATATTAGCCAATTTAACTTTCATTCTCTCTCAACTGTACGACAACACTTTTATAAAACCCTACCTCCTCTACAACCAATATTACGAATATCGTATCGGATTGAGGTCTGGTACAGTACTGTACTAGTACTGGTTAATACTGAGTATCGTTTCGGGTAATTTTTTAAATTTATGAAACAGTCCCTAAATTTTTTTAAAATTTACAAAATAGTCCATTGTCATATTATACAGTTATACTGTATGTTTTTAACCTTGTCTCCAAAAGTCATAATAATAAATAATAATCACAATTTTAATTTAATTTTTAATTTAATAATTATTAATAAATATAATTAACATTAAAATATATTTTAAAAATATATAAATTTCAAATAAATTTTGATTTAATAATTTAAAATATATAAAATATTAGTTTATAAATAATAATTTTTAACTTATTTATTTTAAAAATAAAATATTTTTATTAATACTTTATTAATAAATATTACATAAAATATTAAAATAAATTTAAATAAAAATAATTTATTTTTAAGTTTTATTTAATTTATAATTATTATTAGTAATA
>JAOSBP010000005.1:1483306-1497524 GCA_027563825.1 Erythroxylum mucronatum
CACAATCAATTTTAACAATTCCAACTTTCATGGGAGATCAGCAGGCGGGGGCACGGTGGAAAGGGAGATCAGCAGGTAGGGGAGGCGCGGTGGAGAGGGATTTCAGTAGGCGGCGGAGGCGCGGTGGAGAGGACGAGCAGCAAGCGGAGGCGCGGTAGAGGGAGAGCAGCAGGCGCAGTGGAGAAGACGACAGTGAGTGGAGAATCATCGGTGGGCAAATTTGACATATTAGTTTGGGGTAATCAGCTGATTACCCCAAACGCTGCTCACCAGCAGCTTGTTGATTTCAGCTGATTGGGTTAGCTGATCAAACATGTTTAATAGCTGTTAGATAGAGTCAACCAGCTAAATTTTAGTCAATCAGCTAAATTTAAGGTGATCAGCTACTATCCAAACGCAGCCATTGTTTATTGCCCAAAAGCACATATACAATACTTGCTTTAATGCCCGGTAAAAGAAGGGTTTTAATTAGCGAAATCCAAAGAACACCGTATAAATAAAGTTGGCGACGACTATTTCAATCAGTCTAAGATTAATTTAATACACTGTTCTTGAAAATCCATCAAAAAAGAACACGAAAACAAAGTCCAAAATGTTGGGCAGGGCAGGCTCACCGCTCGCAACTCCTGCTGGCCTGCCTGCCCTAGTAACTTATTACCTAGCTAGCTAAAAAGCAGTAATGGAATCATTTCCTCGTTCCAGGGTTTTATGATTAAAAAAAAGAAGTAATTATCCTAGTTATCAACGACTTCAATGAGAGTAGGCTCATAATCACTAGGAGCCTCAAATCCATGAAGATTCATCACAGTTGCAGCCACATTGGCAAGTCCACCCGTAGGAACATCGCTACGGAACCGAACGCCACGGGCCAGTCCTGGACCTCCAACCGCTATTGGCACCTATACGTAGAAAACAAAATATTGAGGCAATGGACCCAATTATGAAAATTTGTATGATGAAAAGCCTGTTATTAGTAACACACTGTCCAGCCACTTACTGGTTGAAGAGTGTGAGACGTGAGGATCTGAATGTTGCCATTTTTATCGAGAAGGGGTTGGCCAGATTTGTTCCTCTTCACCATGTCCTCCGCATTGCCATGGTCCGCGGTAACAACATATATTCCACCAACTTTCTCTATTGCTTCAATTATGATCTGCAGTCACATTACTTCCCATTCAGTAACAAGGAAGTCATAAAATGGGTCTTTCCTTCCGGTATTAACCAACTACTTCCACCAAACAACTAGGTCAATACTACTCGACCCCAATGTAAAAATCAGACAAGGAAATACCAAACGCAACACTCAACATCAAATGTAAATCATAAATTGCTAAATGTCAATATCTGCACCACTGCTTATGACCTGAAACTTCAAGAAGTTGTGAAACTAGATAGGTTCATAGAAGCTCAAAAGACCAAAACGATGAGTATATATATATAGATATCAACGTCATCGTATACCTTGACAGCTTCATCAGCAGCCTTACATGCCACGACTGTAGCTTCAATATCTCCTGTATGTCCCACCATGTCACCATTTGGTAGGTTCACACGTACCTAATGCAAAAAGGAAACCATAGGTTATCTCCACTTCCATATGAGTTGTAATTATACATTAATTACTAACGTGCATCAATCACCTGGTGGAATTTTCCACTAAGAATGGCATCCCTCGCCTTTTCTGCAATCTCCAATGCCTTCATCTTTGGTTGGACATTGAAAGTAATTCCACTATCACTGGGAATTTCTACGTACTCCTCCATTTCAGGGTTGAAATAGCCAGAACGATTTCCATTCCAGAAGAAAGTAACATGACCAAATTTAACAGTCTCACTGTTGAAAAAGATGAAGATTGTAAGATTATAAATGAAGAGAAATAAGGTCCACAGAATAAAGTGAAACGGGAAATTTGGACTTTGCCACCATCCATACTAAGAGACAATTGCATCATTAGGCGAATAATAAGCACATTTACCTAGTCAACCTACCATTTCAAAATAATAAGGTCCCCTTGCCTAATGCATCAACAAGCACTATTCAGTGTTGCATTGGGAAGTATTGAAATGAAAACAGGAAGGACCCTAGAACTTAGCTTAACTCTTCAAGATCATACACTCCAACCCAGTTGAATCCCTAAAAGATCTTTAGTGTTTCTTTTAAGTCAACCCTAGTTCAACTCCATTCAACCATACAACAATTGCCATGCTTGAGATGACCAGGGCTGAGTCTAAAACAGGGGTATGGCTTTACAACCAGATCTTGGAAGCTGGGATTAGGAAAAACAATAGCTTCGGAAATATAAGCAGGAACAGAATAAGTAGGCCCATAAACTACAACCACACTGAGATCTTTTAAGAATAAATGCACCAAGAAGGCATTTGTCAACCCAAAAAGTTGAAAAGCCCTAATTCTGCCTGTGATCCCAACAAAAAAGTACAGATAGACAAGGGCAATCAACAAGATCCCACTGTTTTTAAGAACAAAATGGCCATCAATGGCATGCAGGAGCCTCTAAAACAAGATATAAATGAAGCAAACTCACCTGCAAGCAAATGTACGGACACCATTGTGGACTAAATATTCACCAGATGTTCTTTCAATCTCTGGAGGAGACACAAGGTAATGGCTTGGAAGCTTCAACTCACCATCATACTGAAGCATTCCTGCATAACGGATTTTAGGAAACCTGACACGATCAAATTTGTCAAACTTCTCATATTCAAGTGCCTTGGCAAGCATAACCATCCGATCTGCACGGAAGTTAAATGTGACAACAGCATCACCATCCACAACTGGACCCACAGGCTTGCCACTATCATCAACAATGACAAAAGGAGGTAAGTACTGATCATTGGCCTTGGGTTCTTCCCTCAGTTTCTTGACAGCCTCAACAGCATTTTTAAACTTATGTGGAGCTTCACCAAGAACCTGAGCATCCCACCCTCTTTTCACAACATCCCAATCATTCTGTAAAAGATTCATGGGAGCTCATAAGCAAGCAGGTATGAAATTAAATTTATTACCCTACCAGAAACACCAAGTCATCCTATATCTTGTTTAGAAGACTGCAAAGAATGCCAACACGCTCATTATGAATTGTCATCGTTTGAAATGTAATAGTCACCCATTTCAACTCAAAGAGATCGGTAACAGGTAAGCATGGAAATTCCAATCCAGGAAGTACAGAAGCCCCATTAGAATACTTGACATTTGCCGTTCGCAAAACAGCTATATACTGAATACTAATGCTCGTTAGAGACTAATGCAGTATCCACCAATCCTCAACATAGAGAAACAATGCCAGAATAATTTGTCAGCAGAAACAATAATAAGCAATGCTTCCCATACATCCAGGGATTCTGCCATAAATTGCACTTCATTTCAACAATGACTGGAAAAGGAAACAAGTACCAGGAACTAGTTCCATTTGCAAGAAGTTGATGCTTTAAAAAAATAATCCCAGAAGATATACAAGGCAATTAGGCCAATAATATGATAGCAAGCCTTTTAATACCTCGTATCGGTCCATGGTAACGTACATGCGACCTCCACCTGATGCAATCTGTGCATCAACACCTTTTTCACGTAATTTTTCCAGGTCATTCTCCAGAGTCTGCACAAATCCTACACTAGAACCATCCAACACATCACGTCCATCGGTGAGAATGTGAACACGAATTCTTTTAGCACCTCGTTCACCAGCACCTTTTATCAACAGCTGCACAAAGAAGTTAAGAGAGAAGTAAGAATACATTTGGGAAGGAAGTTCTGACCGAAAACACCAAATCATGAATCAGGAAGTCACCTGCAATTGATCAAGTCTGGAATGCACTCCACCATCACTCAACAAGCCAATCAGGTGCAAAGTGCCAGTTTCAAAACATTCCTTTATGTACTTAAATCCCTCCCCATCATAGATTTTTCCGGAGGCAAGAGCAAGATCAACAAGCTTCGCCCTGCACTTAGAAGCAAAGGGTTGTTAAGTTCAAAGCTTAAATAAAGATATTACAGGATCAAAGGCTAAATGGAAACGAAATTACGACATAACATCAAAGCAATCCTTCAAAATTTTGATGTTGTTGAGAAGGTCAATAGTAGAATCAAGGTGAATGATTCTTCAAAATCAGAAAGTAAAGAACAGCTCGAGGATCTTCTTTGATTAAGAACGGCATAAATATTACATCAATCATTGTATAGATTATAAAAAAAATGTCAATAAACAACTTTAGAGTGAAACTTCAGCCATCCCTGCACAACAATTACCAATACGTAGCAGCTACCACAAAAAGTATGTAAAGATATTAACCATGTTTTAAAGACATGCAATGTTTTAAATACATAAATCATGCTTTAAATTATATACGGCAACTATGTAAATTGATAGGAACCACAATGATGTGGTTCACCACTGACCAATTTAAGAATGCATAAATAAAAATATTAGTGATGATTTTTCACCAGAAATCAACAAGAAACAGTAATGATCACAAAGTTTGGTAGCATGAGAGAATCCAAAATAGCAAATCATAGGCATAAGAGAGATGACCCTTGAGCATAAATGCGTCCAGCACCAAGAGCATTGTGACCAACTTCACTATTGCCCATGTCATCTTCAGTTGGAAGCCCGACAGCATTCCCATGAGCCTTAATCAACCTCCATTTCTCAGGGGCACCCTGTAAGGGAATAAGAAGAAACAAGACCAAGTCCGTCAAACTATAAAAGAATGTCTGCAACATCAACAAAAGGATTTGAATATGTCACCCAGCCATGCATAACATCTCTGGATCTAGAACTGTAATTATTCCTTCCTCTTAACCAATCATTACAATTATAATAATAATATTCATTCTCGTTCCTCGCTATATTTATTCTCATTTCTAACAGTGTAATTAAATTCATTTCTAATATTACTGAGTTTGTTTCAATCAGTGTAAATTTAATTCAATTCAATTTCATTAATGTAATTGAATCCAATTCGTTAATGAATTCAATTCAAAGGTTTCCAAACAGCCTGTCATAGCATACAACAATTTCTATGAAGAAAAAGCATCTGGAATTAAAATAGACAATCAGCTAGATAAAACGGATGCATCAGTCCAGATGCCACCAAACTCCATGTGGAATGATAGATCCGGTAATGGAAATAATAGGAAAATAAGATAAAATAAATCGAGCACGTAAAAGAATTAGGAGATTACCTTTTTGAAGGAATCCATGGTAGGGGTATCGGCGACATGGATGCAGTTGTAGCGATCGGGGTTAGCCTCGCCCCAGCCGTCCAATACAATCATTGCTATGGTTTTCCCCTTTGGAAGCTTTGGATGATCAGCCAACTTCCAGTTTGTTCCAGAGCTCCCCATGTCTCTCTAGTTTGTAAAAAGGAAACAATAAAGCAGGGGAATGAATAATGGAAGATAAAAAGATGCTCTAAAAAGAGTGCGTGAGGATTAAATAGCAACGGTACAGACTGAAGTGACAGAAACCAAAACCGTTTATACAAATCTTGGAGCAGTTGATCTCGCAGTCGGACCCAACGCAACCCACAGAAACAGAAAGACAAGTGTCTGTTGCTTCGGTTTTTGTTTGTGTATATATACGAAGGAGAAAAAAAGGGGTTACTGGTAAGAGCCCGTGGAATGGGGTTAGGTTTAGTTAAAAAGGTGAAACCAGACGAAGACGGTAGGTGGGCTTTGGGACATGCGAGAGAGGCGATGGTTTCAAAACGTGGAACCTGTGAGCTCTTTGAGCCCAGAGACAGCTGGAGTTGGGACAAAACAAACCCACCCTTTCTTCTCACACAAATACTACAAATAAAAAATGTAATGACATTTATTTCGAAGAGAGATATTCTAGAATATATACTCTTCCTGACTTTTCCTCAATACATCTAGAAAACTCAAAAGGTAAAACTAAGGAACATAGTTCCAACGAATTCCATACAACACTCAACCAAACTAAAGCATTTATTCAACTTACTTTCGTGACCCAAGAGGGCATGCACGATTCTCGACTTTTCATAAATTAGAATTGGCATCAGGATGCATGTACAGTAAGTCAAGCTCTCTTTATTTGAAAATTGGTGCTCCACAAAAACATCATTATTTGACTCTTCTACCAGAAATAATGGTTGTTTCCATTGTGATTTGTTTTATATCCAAGGACCTACTAAATTAACCCCAAACATTAAGCTTTCGTATGCCTCATCATCCATTTTTCCTTTGCTTCTTAATAATTTAATATGCCTAGCTATCTACTGAGGCTTCGTTTTGTATAACATAGAATACTCAATAAATATTTATGCGTATCTATGTATTTGATGAAGATTAGAATAATACAGGCAGCAATATGCATGCCATCACAGCCGACCATGCATATTATAACAAAATGTAATAATCAAAACAATAAATACAAATGTTTGTAGCGCAAACGAATACAAAGATACAATAAAAGGACGAGTGTTATTTGAGCATTGCCGTCATTGAAACTATTTTAATCGGACATTGAACTTGTGAACATAGAGGACGTTTTGCTGGTAATTCAACTTCCACGCATTTAAATTTTGTCAACGATAATGAAGGATACATAACTAACTAACTAAAAGAGTATATTTATACATTAATTTCCATCGGCAGATCTGAAGCTAATTAGCTTGATTTTTTTATTTAAAAAGTAAAAGAATGTACAAGCCCCAAATGTTCCAGGGGAAGTTGAAAAAAAGAAAGGGAAAGACTCTGGGATGGATGGATGGATGTCGGAAAAAAAGAGTCGGGGAGGCTTGAATTTCAACATTCCGATTAAGTAATCAGATAAATCCACCTCACTTACGGGTTGATAACCTGTACTTTTAAGTTTGTATCAGTAGGAGCTAGCGTCTAGAAGAACCAAACATCTGATCAAGGAGGATGATCATAGCCATGGCAATAGAAGCATCGAAGTCTCGGAGTGGAAGTACGATGAGACGGAATACATCTATACCAAAAGCCACACCCCCTACAGCTGCCTCCTTCTGCTTTATCTCAGCCACCACCCTCCGCCTCTCCCCGTCATTATCATATATGACGCAGCATCGTTGTGCGTACGATCCCTCTATCTCGTATGTCGATTTGTTGTTGTTGATCTTATTGCTCTTAATGCTATTGTTACCGCTGTTTTCACATGCGCTCACGTGTGCCAGACTCTTGGGCTTCAGAATGTTGCTACGCTTCCTCGCACAATACCTGGGATTATCGATTGATTCACCCTCGTAAACCAGCCAGCTTTCGCTCAGTCCCAACCTCTGATAACATTTATATTCATCAGAAACAACATATTCTACTTTGCTTATAAGAAACATTAATCATCGTATACGTTGCTTTAAAAAAAAATTTATATACCTTGCGACGGATGGTGAGAAGAGGCCTGCCAGAAGCATCCATAAGGACGATCTCGCTTGAGGCTGCCATGTAATTGTCAACCCTGAAGACGAGTTTACCATTGCCATCAAACACCGTAAATCCCTTGCAGTTGAAGAGCAAAGATTTCTTCCACACCGTCAGGATGACTGAGTCAGAAGAAGACTTGGGATTGAGAGGATTACTATTGGGTGCCGGCGGGGAGACCACGTTTGGGTGTATCCTTGCCATTATTCCTATTGCTGCCGGATGAATCCCACGATGATGATCAATAACAGATTCCAGTCTCAAATAATTAGATCCTATGATAACTAGAGTTTCAGTATTGTGTGAGCTGAGGAGAATGACTGATCAAAACACGGAGTATATTAGACAGATAGATGGATAGATCACTTGCTTACCATTCAATTACAAGATTATACGAATATATATATATAAACACAGAGAGATGTAAGAAGAGAGAATATAAGGGTGGGTTGGTGGAGTTGGCGTGTGCCTATCCAAGTCAAGACACATATCAAAAAGCTGTGGGCGAGGTGGTGCTTCAGAGAATCATGGAAAAGGATAGCGACTGCGGAGTCATTGATGGGGTCCGTCCCGTCCCGTCCCATCCCTTGACATCTATGTATGTATATCAACTATCATAGTACCAATAAAAAACTGCCACCCTGTGATTTATCTTTACTTCAAAGCGACAAATATAATTTGCAATGATTATAATCGCAAAGTCAAGATTGATTATCAAGGAAACGAAAAGCCAAGGGTGCACTTACGGATTGGACAAGGTGCATCAAACAACTCACCAATAATCTTGTGGCTCAGAATTAAATCGCGGTGCTTCTGAAGAGATATTTATCTTTCTATATTTGTAAAATGAACACGCTTCAGATTTTTGTAATTCATTATGATTGATTTTTTTCCAATTGGCCGGTGAGTTTTGGGCGACTCTCGTTGTTTGCTTGTGGGACCATTCCCTCCACTCTGCCTGCAAGGCTGACCTCTGAATTCTTTGCTCTCTGTCGTTCTTTTATACGTTATTATTTAGTGTGCATTGCTAGCCAACACAAAAGCATCTGAATAGATTCCGAATAATGTATGACAATATGTGTCGGTGGTGGTGCACTACCCGTGCCCAAAGCATATATATAGGTTACTGAAATTGAAGGTGGACCACATCCTTTCTTTGTTTCATATGAATATTAGCACAAATACTGCTGGGTGTGAAAAAAGGATTAAGGAATCCGAACACATTAATGTTGACGATGACAAGCACGCATCTAGAACAAAGGTTTGTGGTTGGTAATGATATACGTATCAAATCTCCAGTTACTTTGTTCTAATTTTGTTTGATTAAATTTTATTTATATATTTATGTAAAGTTCATGTAAATATGTAAATAAAATTTAATAAAATAGGATAACGAAAAATAAGAAATTTGATCCCAATGATGTATTTGACTGTCAGTGGAAAATTTCTTTTTTTAAAAAGCTCCAATTGGAACTAAAAAAAGGAGATTGGGCTCTGTTAAAACCATCTTGCCGTTTTAGTGTCTGGTATTGGGCTGTAAGCCCACCAAGTTCTCACCCAAATATAACGCGGCTTTTACGTCCAATCCAATGCGTACAATAATTGACAAATGAAAATATCCAATTCATTAGCCAATTGACTCCTCGCCACTCAAAATTCTCTACAAAATAATTTTTAGGCCGTCTTTTTCTCCCTTTCCTCTCTTTAAACTCTCTACTCAACCACACACCCAACCAATTGCATGTCAACATGAAAATAAAGCTGCTGCAACTGCTTATGTTAGTGTTCTTAAGCTTAATCCATTGTCTGGGTAAGTTGGATGTTTGTGTTACTGGAAAACCAACCATATATAATATGTATTATGTATAGTCGTAGATGTTTATTATGATATGCTTTCTTTACAGTGAACGTTGGGGCATCGGGCCAAGACTTGTTCCGGCCAGCTGATGATGAAATTGAGTACCGCTTCACTACGGAAAACACACCTTTCCAACTCTGCCTGGCATGCAAGTGTTGTTCCACAAGTAATCCCACTTCCTGCGTCACCATGCCTTGCTGCTTTGCCATTGACTGTCAACTCCCTAACAAGCCTTACGGCGTTTGTGCTTTTGTGCCCAAGACCTGTAGCTGCACCTCTTGTGCCGTCTAAATGCTTTCTTCCTAGGCCATATACTGCAATTTCCCTATAGCTTCGTGTACTAAAAATCAAAAGTAACGATTTGTTTAAATATAAAAGCAGCAGCTTGTGCTTTGGTGACTCAGAGAATCAGATTCAGGGCCACTATAACAATTCATTGGCTCGTAGATATATTAAAATATTTGTTAATCATGGGCAAATAACGAACTTAAGCAATCTTATTGCACTATTAGCTGAGTCTGAATGATTAAACAATAACTATAAAGTAATTTGAATATACTCATCACATTGAATCATCCACTGTTATCGAGTAAATAAAATTAAGAAAAACCAATAAATGTTACTTTGAGTCGACGGATATCTCCTGAATTTTCTCTGACATACGGAAAGTAGAAGAAGGGATTCGACAATGCGCATCAAAGGGGGGCTTTGGCAAAGTATATTTTACGTCTCGGATGGGTCGGGTATATGAGTGTGTGTAAAGTAATGGGGTCGGGTCATCCCAATTTCATTTATTGTTTTCCTTAAAAAAAAAAGAAGAAGAAAGAAAACAGTTGCATTGACGCCAATGTTGCCAAAGCTGATTAGCAGTTAATCATTTTCTATAATCGGATCTACCGGAAAGGGAAGGCAATCGCAGCGCCAAAGCATCGCCGGGGAGATTTACAACATATATAAAAGTGTTGCGTGCGGTGGTTAGTGTTGAAAATGGCATCAACGGAGGGATTGGTGCCCATAACCAGGAGCTTCTTGGCTTCTTATTACGACAAACACCCTTTCCAGCCTCTCTCTGACGACGTCTCTCGTCTTTCCTCTCAGATTCGCTCCATCGCCTTCGATTTGCTTAACCACTCTCCTCCTATCTCTCCAGGTCTTTTATTTTATTTGATTGCAACTGCTACTACGCTAATGCCAACACTTATTTTGATTTTATCCTTTAGATACTCAACGGTTTTATCGTTTAGATGAAAGGTTGCTGGTAGAAGAAGCGGAGCGGGATCCTCCTCATAAAATAGACGAGAATGTGTGGAAAAATCGTGAACACATTGAAGAAATCTTATATTTGCTTCAACAATCCAACTGGCCCTCACCAGTAAGCTAATCTGTTTCCCAAATGAATTTCCATAACTTCTTTCTTTGGTGAAATCACTGCATTTTATACTCTATTTCATGTCTCCTTTTGGTTTATGTGTTCATTCCACTTTTTCATCTAAACATTGCAGCTTCAGCAGCCGTCGACTTCTGATTGTGCCCAACTTGCCACTGTTTTTACCAGTCTCAGAGACAAGTTTCAGAGCTTGTTGATGACACTGGAGTCTTTCCAATCTAAAAATTCGGATCGTGTATTCAATACAGGTTTATTCTCTACATCTGTGACCCTTGTGGCATCATTTTTCTCAATTAGAATGCCTTCACCACATTTGTTGCCTACGGAAAAAAAAAAGTCCTATATTATTGCTCATTCTCTCTACGACCATTTCATTACGCTTCAATATCTTTTGAGCAAGTTAAATGCGGAGAGAGAGAGAGCGAGAGAGAGAGAGAGAGTAGGGGTTTATGTTGATTCTGTCAGTGTATGGATGATGTTGATGTACAGTTCCATGAGATTGAAGGGGTTTTATCTCCGTCACCATGGTGATAACACAGTTAACTAATGTATCTGTTCAAATGTGCTGTTAGTTATGACATACATGCCTCAAGATTTCCGAGGGACACTCATTAGACAACAAAAGGAACGGTCAGAGAGGAA
This sequence comes from Erythroxylum mucronatum, assembly GCA_027563825.1. Lineage (NCBI taxonomy): Eukaryota > Viridiplantae > Streptophyta > Magnoliopsida > Malpighiales > Erythroxylaceae > Erythroxylum > Erythroxylum mucronatum. The sequence continues at coordinate 1,494,613 of JAOSBP010000005.1, forward strand.
TAAGCAAGCAGAAGTTGATGCTTTGGTGAGTTCAGGGGGGAGCATACGAGATCGATATGCTGTATTATGGAGACAACAGATGGATAGGTGAGATATCTTGTTTTAATTGCTGATTATGAAATAGATTGTATTTCTCAAATAAGTTTGGAAATTGAGGTCATCTCAGGAGGAGACAGTTGGCTCAGCTCGGTTCTGCAACAGGTGTATACAAAACTCTTGTGAAGTACCTGGTTGGAGTTCCACAGGTATGATCTTTTTCGCTCCCTTTCATTACTTTCTTGAGAACTAAGACATAGCAGCTTGCATCCATACCTTTCCTTTTGCCTTTATTTCTGCTGACTGTCTCTTTAGGCCCCTCTTAACTTCATTTTGCCCTTCCAAAATGGTTTTGTTTGATGGAATGTTTCATGTTGTTGTGTGATACCTGCATTCAAAATAATTCAATTACTATTATGTTGCTTGATCTGATACAAACGGAATTCATAAGTTTGTTTAATTTATCTTGATTCTACCAATACACACTCTTATGAATGTGTAAGTTGATCCATGTGTATTATTGTGTGTGGTTTCATTTCTCTCTTTGTCTCTCTTTCATTCAGGTTTTACTAGATTTTGTGCGCCAAATAAACGATGATGATGGGTAAGCTGTTAGTGTTTATGGCGTCGTACTATCTTTTGTTACCACGTACATTGGCTATATGGTTCTGGATGTCAATAGTTCCTAACCTGCTCTAGTGATTAATTGGAATTCCTATGTTCAATCTTTAACTTGTAGACCCATGGAAGAGCAGAGACAACGTTATGGACCACCTTTGTACAGCCTGACGGCGATGGTGCTTGTGATTCGGCTGCTTCTTTCACTTTCATGGAGGAGGTTTGAGGCTAGTAATATGTGAGCAAAATTTATGGGAAATACAACTCCATGGTACTTTACTATGAACTTTTGGGTCTTACTGTACTTTCTGCTTTTATTTGGGCAGAAATGGGCATAATGTTACTGTATTGGAACAAGCAGTTGATGTGTACAAGCATGAGTTTGAAAGATTCATAGCCTTCATTAGGTAACCATTCCATGGCCTTCATTCATTATTTCTAGATGATACAAATGCGGACAGTAGATTACCTTTATTTTCTTTTATTTCGGAATTGGGAATGGGAGGTTAGTTGCTTGTTCAATCTAGAAGTGCTATCAGTTCGGAAACTATTAAGGACTACTGGGAGCAGAAGTAGCAATTATCCAGTAAACAGTTAATCTCATTATTGTGGGAAGAGAAAACACTATATTGAGTACAGACATACAATTGCTTTTCCCTATCATTCCTAGCCATGGTTTAAGCAAAACTATTGTCAAAAGTTATCTTGGCACTTGAATATGATTATTTTCTAATTTAAAACTTGATTGCTGATGTTAACTTATAGTTCTTACTAATAGTTTGATGTAACAAAAGAAACCAAAGAGAAGAAAGTGAGGATTTAAGGTTAGGCAACTGAGCATATGCTTCAAGTTATTTTTCTCTGTTTCATATTGACTATTGTTTGAAACAAAATCAGTCGTTTTCCTTTAGAAGCAACTTTTATTTTATTTTTGAATGTTATACCAAAGGAGTATTATTTTGTTGTTCTGTTTAGCATAAGATAATTTCCACCGCAGGTCACAAAAAGGTCCGCTTTCTCACTCTGCCATTGGCCACCATCACTATCGTGAATGACATTTTGGGATCTCTAACTCCCTATCCTATTGCCTTTTTCTGTATGCATGGAATCAAATATCAATCTGTAAATAGGGGAAATGGAGAGAATGCAGAAAACTTGTTTTCATGATGAGTAAAATATGCAAAACCTAATGCAACTTTACCTCTAACTTTGTAGAAGCTGCAATTATAGAAATAATTTCTAGATTCCCAAGTTTTAGAAAAAAACTTTTTTACTTCCATCCCTTGCATGGCATGTTGAGATCAATTGTCCTAAGTTGTAATGTTTGATATTTAACTTTGGTGCAGACAAGGGAATCTGGAATCAAAAGTTAACAAATAATTCACTCGAATATCCACTCCTGCTTAACTGCGTCAGAACTTGACTTAGTTTAATCATTTAGTATTATTATCTTCTGACATCGATCAGTGGCTTGGCATTTGTGGTATCTTGTGTGTGTTAATGTAGCATATCAATGTCTTTGAACAATAGTGCTTGTAATTCAATCTGTCTTTGAATATATTCTATCCATTTTTATGCATTTTTCCTTTATTTGGTCAGTGAGGTCTTTGCGAATTCTCCCTTCTTTATTTCAGCAGAGGTTGCAGGTGCACTGGAAGCTAGGTAAATTCTCAAGTTCGTTCTTCCAAGTCTTCGTTGCCATTTTCATTGGAATGCTTTATCCTTTTAATTTAAATTTTTTTTCATAACAGGAATAATGATGACTTCAAGGAGATGACCATTCCAGCTGGGAAAACCCATGAGGTATGCTTTCGATATTATTCTAATCATTAACAACCCTGTGACATTAGGAGTTTCCTTGTGCATGAACGTGTGTCTCTTGTTTTTGTTTTCATTGAAGTAAGTTTGATTTAGTCAATTTCCCCGCTTCACCATCTTCAACTTTCATAGCTATTTATGTTCTTGTAACAACAATTGTAGGGAAATAAACAAAGATACATTGGATAGTACATGCAGAAAGCAGATTGTTAGGACCCGACTCCAGTAGGTTCTAGAATAAAGTTAGTTAGTTACACGATGAGTATAAATAAGGGGTAGAGGGTGAAGGATAGGAATTCGGGTATAATATTGGGATTGGTATTGTGGAGGTTCTAAGCCCTCAAAGCTTAGTGTTATGGAGGTAGCTAGCCCTCGAAGCTAGTATATTCAATATACCTATAGCATATCAATATATTCATCTATATTCATCTCTGTTCCTT
>JAOSBP010000005.1:1497624-1516194 GCA_027563825.1 Erythroxylum mucronatum
TGTTGTGTGTGGTTGCTAGAAGTGCAGGTATCGGTTTTAGGAGCTGAAGCACTGTTAGGGATTGTGGTCCCTAACACAGATCTGGATGTTTTTGTGAATGGATGCATAATTTGTGATGTCAGAAATAAGACTGAAAATTAGTGATTGAGGGCCGGGGATGATTTGTGGCAATCACACCCTTTTCTGTGGCTTTGAAACTCTTCAAAATTCATGAAGATACTTTTCCGGAAGTCCGTCAATAAAATAGACATAGTTGGTGAACGAGAAAGTTAGCTGATATTTTGCAGTGGTTTCTGATCAACTTGAATTCTTTCTTCCCAATATTGAAAATTTAATAAAATTATATTCTCATTATTGCTCACTCTAAACCTTCAGAATGGCAATGAAAACTGCTGAATTTTTTTTAATCGTTTATGAAAAATAAAGATCTCAAACTTACCTTCTAGATTCTCTTCCTCTTAGTTTACAAATACAAATACAAATATCTACGACTGCAGCAAGACATTCTTAAATTAGAGATTGTTCTTTCAATTCAGATAGGAATCAACTTTAGTAGATAGATGGCTTTCTTTGATTTTTAGAACATGTTTCCCCCTTTATATTTAAATCTCTTCTCTATTACTAAGCTTTAACTTCTTGTATCCCGTGACACCAATATTTGCTACTTTTCTAGGTTTCATTGCCGGTGGAGTCAATAAATTCTTATCTTGCTTGGGATTTCTGTTTGATACAAGGCAAGATGAACCTGGTATATTTCTGAAACTCTGTTTTACGGCTGACTTCTTGAATATGAACTTTCTTTTTTACGGTTGACTTCTTGAATATGAACTTTCTTTTCTTCCTAACTACACTGCAGGCCTGCCTTTTCCTATGTCAATAGGTTATTACCTTTCATTACTAAATCTTGCACTTTAGTTGTAAGCTTATTTGTTGTGCTTGGCATAAACAATATGGAAGTTGTTTTGTTAGTATTATTTAAATCGAATACCCTGACGAAGGAGTTCACCTTTGACAGTATCATACTTTCTGTTTGTATTAACAGTACTGACTGACCTTTTAGGACATCTAGAGTTCACATTCTTAATGTATGCTTATTTTACCATGAAATGGCTTCCTGCCCCTTCATTTAAACTGTGGTCACATTGTGTCCTTGCCTTTGGAATAGGCAATGTGATCAGCATGATCATCAAAAAATACATCATTCTACTCTCAGTTGTTGAGACTAGCATTTAAATGGTGAACCTATTGCCTGCTAGATTTGACTTTTATATTAGAATATCCTAGCTGTAAAAGTTTTTGTAACCATTCTTCCTTTATACCATCTCACTAAATTTCACGTTGACTCGTGTCAGGATATTGGATTTAGTGTGGAACATACTAGTCCTTCTGGACAGAAGACGGTAAGCTATATACTAATTGTATACTGTAATGGCATCACTTCGTTTCTTACATAAACCTATCCTTGCTCCATAGTGGAATCTTGATGCAAGGATTTACTTGTTTGCCTTTTCCTTGGTGTTCTCTTTTGCTCATTTACCACTTGTATGTACATTGTGCGTGGTTGGTGGTTCCCCAGCTGATATTACCTTACCGGCGTTGTGAGTCTGACCAAGTGAGTTATTGCTTTTAAATATCCGCTTTACAATGCGTTTGATTAGAGTAAGAAGCTGTCACTGATTTAGCCCTCTAATCTTCCAGGGCAACTTTTGCACGTGCATGACTGGAAACTACAAACTGATTTGGGACAACTCCTATTCGGCATTTTTTAAGAAGGTAGGATTGTGTAACAGAGGAAATATTGTGGTCGACGTATTTGAGAATAACAGGATACCATAACCCAAAATCATCTGACGAGATTCCAAGTGCACCCATTATATAGAATCAGAGAGTTTATTAATAACGATATCTATGTGAGCTTCTTGCGTGGCAATTTCCTAACCTCGAACGAATTACCTCAATAGGTCCTACGCTTCAAGGTGGACTGTATACCTCCAGTTGTAGAGCCAGCGCAATCCACAAATGAAGTGGAAGGATGACGAACTTGTGTATTAGTGATTCGATCCAACAAATTTGTGTTGTCGAACAAGCTGCCGCTAGTGTGCAATATCAAACTTTTAGCTGTCATTTAGAAGACGAGGATGAATGTCTGTAGCTAACCCCTCAGCTGGATTCAGTATTTCTGTTTTGTTAATTTCAATTTGCTTCTCATTGTTCATTGAAATGGCGAGTATAGTTGTGAACATAGCAATCACATTGAGAAAAAAAGGGGGAAAAAAAAGGAAAGAGGGCAGTAAATAACACACTCTTCCAGATCGACTTGTGCTTTTGAGATATGAATGTGTCATACTGTTTTCTTCCTCTTGTTTAATCTAGGCAAGGGGATTCAAGAATATTGTGTATACATTATCATAGTACATCATCAAACATATTGTTCGTTCAATTCTTTTGTTCAGTTGAACAAATAATGTGAAGGTAATCGTAACATACACGGGAGAAAGAAATTGTAATTTTAGATAAGTATTATCTTTAATGGACTAATAAACTTGGAAAGTAAAATATTTAAACACTACATACGTGCATCCTACACGCATTACATATTTTAGTAGTATTACTTAAAATTACATGCTTTGCATATCATCAAAAAATGTAGTTGGGTGCAACACAATTGCACCCTACATAACACCTCATACCGAGAAAAATGTCATTCGGTAAACAAATAGAATTGAATACACATTACAAAAATTTGTATTAAAATTTCGGTAGTGAAGAAATGAACCATTAGCCACAGCCAATTGATTCAACAAAGATAGCACCTGTACTCCTCTTAATTATCAGAAATTTCAGACAAGTGGTAAACCTAATCAACGAAGTCGTTTGAGCACTAAAGTCCAAATGATCACAAAACTGGTAAATGAAGATTCTCCAGGCATCATCACTTCCATACCATGTATTAGCAAGGCGAATTATGCATCCACAGAATCTGGCTTGGCCTCATTACTGCTCAAGTGAAATGATATGCTCGCTTAGCAGCATCTAGAGTGTTAGACAAAAGCATGGCAATTGTCATGGGACCAACTCCTCCAGGAACAGGGGTAACTGCTGATGCCACCTGCACTGCCTCTTCATAGCAAACATCTCCTATGAGACGGTAACCATGGTCAAAGTTTGGATCCTGCCATCAACATGTTTATCATGAAATCTGAAACCAAAAGTTATTACACCAATCCTCTCCCTGAGAATGAACCAGCAACTTGACAAATTGGATCCATTACAATCCTTATTTAGTGATTTGCTAATAGCGGTGAAATGCTTCATTGAGAACTGTTTCCTGTGTGTCCCTTTGCTAGTTTTGTCTCTGTTTTATATTCTTTTTTGGTGTGCGTGTGCGTGCGTGTGCAGACCAACAGGGAATTAAAAACTTTGCCATTTCGTACAATAGAGAGGATGCAAGATATACCTCAACAGGACAAGTTCCTACATCAACAACAACAGCTCCAGGCTTTAACCAGTTACCACGGACCAGGTTTGGCACTCCAGAAGCTGTGACCACAATATCAGCCTCACTAGTGACCTGTTCGGGGTTTGGTGTGAACGCGTGTACAATGCTGACGGTTGCATGGTGCCTCTACCCAAAAGTTCAATTGAAACCACTAATCAGAACGACGGTAAAATTATTGAATAAAATCGAATGTTTAGGTGCAAAAAAACTGCTACCTGCAGTAGCAATGATGTGGGCAGTCCAACGATGTTGCTTCTCCCAATAACCACTGCATTTTTCCCAATAATTTCCACACCTGACCTTAGTAACAACTCGATGCAGCCCTTGGGAGTGCATGGGATGAACAATGGTTCCCGACCGCTCATGGCAAGATTCCCCATATTTATAGGATGGAAACCATCCACATCCTTTTCTAAATTCACGGCATTTAGAATCTTCTCCTCATCTAAATGCTGTGCCGTAAGAACTTTCAAGTTATCCACAACCCCAAATTACTTAAAAGATGTTGCATGAAATCCATTTCCATACATAACAACTAAGAATATTGTTAGCAAGTTTGTTAACCTCTAAAAAAGAACAGTCTACCAAACAGTTTCATTGGCCAATCTACAATTCAAGATGCTGAGTAGGTCACTTATAGAATTTGGATTAGGTGGTGGCTGGAAACACTTGTATTTATCTTTAAGGTTTCTATCAATGCGATTGAACCAATAAAGCTTAAGACAACCGTGAAGAAAATGATAAAAAGGAGAGTTACTTGTGGTAGAGGAAGCTGCACAAGAATTCCATGAATAGAGGGATCTTGATTAAAAGTTGACAAGGCATCAAGAACTGCAGCTTCAGTGCAATCACAGGGGAGTTGAGTAATAAGAGATTTAATACCCGCTTCTTCACAAGCTTTAATTTTGTTGCGGACATAAGTTTGAGAGTCCCTCCTCTGGCCAACAAGAACAACAGCCAAGCCAGGGATTTTTCCAATGCATTCCTTCATTCTCCTAACTTGGGAAGCAATTGAGGATCTGATTTCCTGGGCAATGAATTTCCCATCAATTACAACAGCACCCTGCTGCTCATTGGCTGTTAGGCACGTGAAAATGTTGAAATTAAAAAAAAATCGATCAACATCAAATGTGTGAAGGCAACGAATAAAGGGAACAGGAAGAAAACTTACAAGAAGATTTAGGAGGAGATGGAAGTTGATGGGAGGCGACAGGGAACCAAACGTCAGGGAGATCAAGGGAAACGAGAGAAGGAGGAGACTTGAGGATTTGGGTGACGGTCGTCGTTTTCCTTATTCCTTGAAAAGCGGAGGAACAACTGTTCTTCCAGGCCACTGCCACGGTTTGGGTCACATTTCTTCTCATGATGATCGTCATCATCGATAATAAGGAAGTAGGTAGGAACAAAAAGAAAAAAAAGAAGAAAAGAAAAGACGTCCTCCTCCTGGGCTGAGAAGAGGGCCCATTTAAAGAAGGAATGGGTCAGGGCCCATTTGAAGAAATGCAACGCATTATATATAGAATAAGGAAAGTGAATTGACAGTGGTGCCGTGCGTGATAATTTTATAGTTTAGTTGTTGTTGGATTGCAAAAGCAGGAATGTTTGGTGAGACAAGTTGCTGTCTTTTTTTGTATGAATACGGCTTATCGTTTTATGCATCAATATATTTTTAACATGAATGTGAAAAAATCTTTCATATTTCAAATCAGTCCCGAGAATGGCCATGCCTGTCTACCGCTTCCCATGCAATTGCCAACAATAAGGCAACAAAAAGAAAATAGGATCAATTATTTGGTCATTATTGGCTATTTATGCTCAAAAGTATGTGGATGTTTGATTGAAAGAGCCAAGTACAAGAAGAAGAAGAAAAAGAAAAAGAAGAAGAAGAAGAACTCCTCACCCATTAGCTAGCTTAGGTCTATCTATCGTAAATAAACCCACGAGTAGTAATCTAGCAGAATCGGCTTGGTTTGGTGGGGGCAGGGTCAAGTTAAGGGTACTAGTAACAAACATATGAGCTCTGCTCATTGATTTGTGAGCCTCTCACGTGTTGTGGTTAAGTTATTTTAGGCAACAGCGAGGGGGAGAAGACTTTTGTTTGTCTCTCGAAAAAAACCCACAAAGAAAGACGCCTAGCTTTTTCATCTCAGAAACTGCATGCACAGTTTTCGATGTACTGTAAAAATTAATGTCCTCTCCTCGTTACATGTGTTCTGATCTTCTTTTTGCAAGTTCCGCTGCTGTGCCTGTGACAATCTCTTGTCCATTTCGTTTGTGTCCCGGCTTCGTGCGAAATATACTCATTCATACCCCCAGCCCCAGCCCACTCACTAGTCACTAGTAGTACCCTTCAGTCTCAAAGTCAAACCCACTCAAGGCAAGGCAGCTCTTTAACAACCAAGAAATGTTTTCTATTAATAATATGCATGCATGCATGCATTCAATTCAGTTAATCAAAGAGCTGCTCTGCCTGCCTTGTATCTCATCAAAGAGTTTGTTGTTTCAAATAAAACGCTATGTTTGGTTTGGAATTAATGAATTACAACTGTAGTTGGTAATTGATTTGAGATGAAAATCAACACGATGCAGCTCTCGAGTACTGGTCCGGTCTGATCTTGGTAGTTGAAGTTATTAAATGTTAAATTAAGAAACGTCAAACAGGCAACGACGAACTACAATCCCCATCCATCTCCAACATAACATGCCTACTGCTATTTTCATATCACACAGCCATTTCCTTGTGTATATGAAATGAATGTTCACTAATCCCACACAAAAGACATTGAGCTAACCAACACAGCCAGCTTCTCAGTCCTTTTTACTTTCTTCATGTTCTTTGGTTATAAAATAATTGAAGACTGCATCTTAAATGCAGATTCATGGTTTGGTAGGTTACTGCTACATTCATATATTAAATTGGCTGCAGTAGCGCGTCTTAATTTGTCATGGGAAGGCGTGTTGGACGAGACGAGACAGACGCAGACACTAGCTAGCTACTTGAGGTTGAGCCGAAGATAAAGAATCCCAATGTTGTTGCTGTCCCAATTTTCTCACCGTTTTCTGTTTTGGACATACACCACCACACTTACGCTCTTTTAATTTTTTTGACACACAATGAAACACCACCAGTTGCATCTTTCATATATTCATTCATCTTCACCTTCATTTCATGGCTGCCTCTAATGTTGATGCAAGTGGCACGGACAACAGCCCCAAGTCATTGACAAGTGATTCCCTCGGCGGCGGCAGAAGTACCTATAATGGCACCAACCTCCCCGCCGGTGATCCCAATAAAGGTATAGCAGATATTGGAAAGATGGTGAGAAAGAGAATGGCTTCAGAGATGATTGAAACGCGTAATAACAGCCAAGGTCACAGGAGTTACCGTAAGATGAACAACAGCTACATGAGCACGAGCATGGGTGCGCTTTCAGACAACAACAACAACAAAAACGTCATTGGTTGCCCTTCTTTCACTGCAACAACTACATATAGTAACAGTGGTGTGTACCGTAACCCAAGCCCAAATCAAAGCCTAAGCCCCGTAGTCCTCAACCACTCCACTATGACGTCTATGGTACCCTCTTCTTCTACAAACTTGACCTCCATGACGTCAGTCGGGGCTGTGTCGACTGTGTCTCTTTCTGGATATTTGTCCTCCTCATCTACCACAACCAACTTTACTTCTCATGACTGTGTCCTCTCCTCCTCATCAATCCCATCTCAATCCCATCCCCAGCCGCCAGCCGTGTGTGGCTTTTCCGGTCTTCCTTTATTTCCTCCCGAGAGAGAAAGATATAATAATATTCTTAGCGTTTCGGTTCCACCTCCTCCTGCTCCTCCTCCTCCTGTTATCCCCACTACTTCCCTCATGGAAGATAGCTCCGCAACGGCCTGGATCGATGGCATCATAAAAGACCTCCTCCACAGCTCTACCATTGTCTCCATCCCTCAACTCATTCAGAACGTGAGGGAGATTATTTATCCTTGCAATCCCAGCCTGGCCTCCCTCCTTGAGTATAGGCTCCAAGCTCTCACAGAACCACTTCCCTCTTCTTATAATAATCCTCCGCTTTTGGATAGGAGGAGGAAAGAAGCAGTGGTGTCCGTGCCTCAGAGGCTTTATAATCTACCCCAAACTACTTCTACTACTAGTACTACTACTTCTTCCCTTGGTCTTCATCTTGACAACAACAATGCCCCTACACCCGCTTCCTACTTGTCATTGCCTGCTGCTGTTGCCAATAATTCCCCCATCGTTCATCAGTATAACTGCTCGTCAACGCCACCACCGATTTCCCAAGTAGGTAACGATCAAAACCAACAACACCAACACCAACACCAAGCCTATGTTCATCTTCACGATCATCATAATCATCAACACCAAGCACGAAGCCCGTCTTCTACTTCTGTTACACCATTTATTCCAACATCCAATGACCAAGAAAAATCTTCATCTGCTGAAACAGAACAAGTAGTAGGTACTACAGGGGCAACGCCAACATCTGGCGGAGCTAGTACTGGTACTAGTACTAGGGAAAAGAAGGAAGAACTGCGGCAACAGAAGAGAGACGAGGAAGGCTTACACCTCCTCACTTTACTTCTTCAATGCGCTGAGGCAGTCTCCGCTGACAATTACGACGAAGCAAGCAAGTTGCTGCTTGAGATATCGGAGCTCTCCACGCCCTTTGGAACGTCGGCGCAGCGAGTGGCGGCGTACTTCTCGGAGGCAATGTCAGCGAGGTTGGTGAACTCATGCCTGGGAATATATGCTTCGCTGCCATCATTTCCCCAAACCCATGCTCAAAAGATGGCCTCGGCTTTCCAGGTGTTCAATGGAATCAGTCCCTTTGTCAAGTTCTCTCATTTTACTGCAAATCAGGCCATACAAGAAGCTTTCGAAAGGGAAGATAGGGTGCACATCATAGATCTGGACATTATGCAAGGCTTGCAGTGGCCTGGCCTTTTTCACATTTTAGCTTCTAGGCCAGGTGGACCTCCATTCGTGCGTCTTACGGGGCTGGGCACCTCCATGGACACGCTGGAGGCCACGGGCAAGCGTTTGTCTGATTTCGCTCAGAAGCTGGGCCTTCCCTTCGAATTCTTTCCGGTGGCCGACAAAGTTGGGAACTTGGACCCTGAGAGGCTTAATGTCAGCAAGCGAGAGGCCATTGCCGTTCACTGGTTGCAACATTCTCTATACGATGTAACTGGTTCCGATACGAATACGCTTTGGCTATTGCAAAGGTGAACATATACGTATATAATAATAATGATAATAGCAATCATCATCATCATATCATATGTATTGATTGTTGGAGAATTGAAACACAGGAATGGAATGGATCCCAAGATAAAAGTTTTTTAACTTCTTTTCTTTTCTTTATGCCCCTTAGGGTCTTCGTAGCATCATTAACTTTTGTTGATGGGTGAAAATTAGTTTCCAACTTTTATTTTTTGGTGTGTGTGTTTCGACTTCGAGCAGTGAATGTTGTGAAGTAACTATTGTTTTATATATAGGTAGATGAATTAATTTGATGGACTTGGCTGCAGATTGGGACCTAAAGTGGTGACGGTGGTAGAACAGGACCTGACTCATACAGGGTCGTTCCTGGGAAGGTTTGTGGAGGCAATACACTACTATTCAGCACTGTTTGACTCGCTGGGAGCAAGCTACGGGGAGGAAAGCGAGGAAAGGCACGTAGTGGAACAGCAGCTTCTTTCTAGAGAGATACGCAATGTATTGGCAGTGGGAGGGCCTTCGAGGAGCGGGCAAGTGAGATTCCAGAATTGGAGAGAGAAGCTCCAGCAGTCGGGTTTTAAGGGCATTTCTCTTGCTGGGAATGCGGCCACGCAGGCCACTTTGCTACTTGGTATGTTCCCTTCCGATGGTTACACCTTGGTCGAGGATAATGGCACCCTCAAGCTCGGTTGGAAGGACCTTTGCTTGCTTACAGCTTCTGCCTGGAGCCCTTTTCCAATTCCAAACTGTTGTTGACGCTACTGCTTTCCCCGCATTTTATCTTTGCTTTTACTCCCCCACCTTATTTGGATAATATGAGTTTGTTTTTAATCGCAATCCTATTCCTACCCAACTGCATTAATTTTTTTTACAAGTCTGCTCTGCCACAGTTCCACTGCATCATCCATTTAATTGCCTCCCCATTTTCATTTTAAAATTCACCAGAGACCAGCGTAGCTGGGCCCTAATTGTTCTTTCCAAGGGGTGACTTCTATTGCAGGCGAATTTATTTACCTGTTAACAACCGAGAGTACGTATCGTATAATTCCATTTGCAGAGTTCAACCCAAAAAAAAAAAAAAATGGAAAGGCTAGGCTTCCCGTTAACAGGCAAGTTATAAATATGAGAATTCTCCAAAAATAAAAGAAAGGTTATAAATTTGAGAATGACAGTTTTCCAAGTGAACAATTTATCACTAGAGAATACTACGGATTTGCCAGCTAATTTTCATCACGAGTACATAAAGTTATAAATGAAGTTACCAATCGAATAGACAACCAGAACAACTTGCCCTAAAGGGGACAACGGCAATTGTTTTCTCAACCATGATTTACATCACGAACAGCTAACTCTTCTTCAATTAAAGGTACAGTTGCAGCAATACCGCGTACTGATTATTGTTCAACATCGATTCACACTACCTACCAACAATGTAGCTCTTCCCAATCAACCCCTGCATTGCAAAATAAATAACCAGATCCTATCCAAAATCTTTCAAGCAGGGGACTGCCAACCTCAAACGTCTGTCTCTTCTGTAGCAATAGATAATTGGTGAAATATTCTATTCCATCTATTTACCAAAATTAGAGGCCAACAACTTGTCGCAATGCCACTCGAGAATTGAGCTCAGCGAAAAATTTTGAGCAACAAATTCTTGATCCTTAATCTCTCTGTAATTCGATAGCTGCAAATCTGGACCAGCAACTCATCATGGATTTACCTTACACTCACCCAAAAATTGATCTTCTCGGTTTAGAAACCTCTTCCAGTAGTTTTTATACTCTGGAATTCCCAGCTCAAGCCAAGGTTTCATGTTTCCATTGTAGTGCAGAACTGCAGCACTCTTAATTTCCTTCTCATCAAGCCCATAGTCATGACCCAATCCTGACAAAGTCCACGTACTATCAAGAGTATAAATAAGATCATGAAAAGTAATCAAGCTTGCAGTCAATAAAGCAGCTGCAGTTGATCCTGCTTCCTTCCTGACCTGATTTCAGTGCCATAAAAGACGTAATGCAAATAAGCAAACGGAGAAAATTGCAACAACAGAAAGGCTCAACAGCATAGCAAACAGGAAAAGGAAAGGGCCTAATGGAGGATTGAAATCTTTTGACCAACGTTTTAACAGGTTGGTGAATGTAGTACATCTACATAAGGGGGTTCAATAGCAGGTCTGTTTTTATCAGCAAATTTATCAAGCATGATTAAAGCTGTTAACCAAAAAAGTATTCCCAAGCAGCTTAGCGACATCACAGATTCTAGTAACGTTGCACTCACCTCTTGTTCCAATTTCCAGTAAGTTTCTGTAAGCTTTATTTCTCTCCATCTTGCCAGATCAATTACATTCAATCCAGACATCCAAGCACAAGAATCTTTTTCGAACCTGTTTTTGACCAGATAACTGCTCAGTTGGCTCAATGGCACAGAGCATAATTGCACAGCACCATTAACTTTCTTTCCCATGTTGAGGTTCCATAGCTCAGACAAGTCTTTCTGGACAACAATATCATCGTCCAGAACAATGATTCGATTCAAACCAGGGAATATGTCAGGAAGGAGATAGTGAACATGAGAAAAAACAGAAACATATTGTGTTTTAGAATGGGCCCTATCAAAACCATAGAAAGAGACACGAAATTCCACAGGCAAGAACATGCTTGAGAGAGCTCCCTTATCATGAATTTTAAGGTTAAGACCCTCAATGTTTAGCACTTGAACTGCTGCTTCCTGATAAGTATTTTTTAAGAACCATAATTTCATCCCGTAGTAATTTTGTCCATCTGTAAGAACATGAAAAACCAGGTTCCTACTATCCTGAAACAAGCAAGAGAAGTAAATCATGTCATTATCAAAGCCATCAAATTCAAACTATAAAATAATAAAAAAAGTAATGTAAAAACATACTCTTGCATGAGTAACAGTTGAGTTGATTACAACTGAAGATGCGAGTACGTTACGGGAGAATACAACATAATGTTGCAAATTGGAATCTGCAAATTTCTCAGGCACGGAAAGCTCTGCATCATGCAAAGGAGATTTGAAATACTCGAGAGTTAGCCTCATAGACAAGCAGTGTAGACTCTTTGGCATGGTCTGGACTGAAAGTTGATAGAGGAAGGAACTCTGCTTCATATGGAAGTTGGCTTCATCCTCCGTCATATCAAATATTTGTCTCAGTTTCTTGTCAACGTTGTTACATTCAACAGGGAATGACTTGGCTCTGGTTATTGCAGCTTCCATCTTCTGTAGTTTCTTTTCAATTCTGATCAAACAAATAAACAAAGATCAATGTGCTATAGCAAGAAATATAAGCCCCCATTATGCAGACAGGAACTGTAGAAAAAGAAAAGGACAACTTTGACCAACAAAGAGGAGAAAGCTTGAGAAAGAAGAAGTCACCATAACAATAAAAGAAAACCTGACAAGCAATTTGTTATCTATCTACCAGACATAATCCTGAAACAATTTCGCAACAATACAAAATTGTGATTTCTTATTCCAAGTTCTAAAACATAGTTAAAAGGAAATAAGAACAATTAAGCATCTATCTAGTAGACATACTCCAAACAACTAAATTGCAAGTCTAGCTAATTGTAATATTTCAATTTTAGTTTCTAATATTAGAAAGTTTCTATTATCCTTAGAAGGACTCCAGCATATTAAAGTAAGGCAACTCTTTTGTTAAAATTATTTATATTAATAAAAAGCAAAGCGCTTTCTTCTAAGAATTCATCTGGTAAGGGCCTTACTGTATGATCTCGTCACTGGACGATTAAGAGAGAAATCCACCATCCTTCCCTTATTGGTGTTCTTCCCTTTGGAGGAAGAACTGATGTTGAATGAAGGTTAGCTAGCTCTTGACAGAGCCAGCTAAATAAATTACAGCTAAAGTAACTAATGTTTTTTTTAAATGATTTCGGTCCCTTTATTCATTGATAATTATGCTGTTATATAGGCAGAAAAAGAAAATAACAATCCATCTAACTAGGACTCCTATTATAGTAGAACTCTATTAAGAAACAAAAACCAGAAAGGATCTTTCAAAAGCTAACGATCCTTGTCCAAATACTATCCTAATCTAATCTTCTATTATTTCTCCTGTCTAACTAAATTCTCCAGCTTATTAGTTGTTACCCAACTTCTTCCCTCTCCTTTGATAAGTTCTACCCACAAAAGCATCCTTATCATTACTCCCCTCCTCGATATCAAGCTTGCCCTCAAGCTCGAATTCGAGATAAGCTTGTGTAAAACCCTCTACTCCTCCCAACCCACTGGATTAGTAACACTTGACATCCCCTGTTCCACCGTGACTTCACCAACTGTTGTGAATGAGGCACAATTTTGCTATCCCGCGTTGGTGGTAAGGAGGGAATTTGCCTTTGAACTCCTTCAACAACGAGATATGGAAGACATCATGCCTTTGAACTCCTTCAATAACGAGATATGGAAGACATCATGAATATGACTTTCCGGAGGCAATTCCAATCGATAGGCGACAACACCTATTTTCGCCAAGATCTTGAAGGGTCCACAAAATTTAGGAGCAAGCTTGTTATACTTGCGTTTTGCAGCACTCTATTGGCGGTAGAGTTGGAGCTTAAGTCACACCCAAGACCCCAAAAATGACAATTCCCGTCGCTTAATATCATAATAATGGTTCATTCGCTTCTATGCTTGCACTAAACACAACCTAACTTTAGTCCAAAAGTTATCTCGCTCCTTCAATGCTTGGTCGATTGCCTCAAGTCTAGTGCTTCCTTCCACATAAGATAACAAACTAGATGGTTCCATGCTGTAAACCACTTTAAATGGAGTCGTATGAAGTGAAGAATGGTAGGAAGTATTAGAACAACACTTTGCCCACGATAACCAGTCCACCCAAGATTTTGGTCTATTCCCTACGAAACACCTCAAATACATTTCAATTGTTCTGTTTACTACCACAGTATGCCTGTCAGTCTGAGGGTGATAAGCAGAAGATAAGGCCAACTTGGTACCACACAGAAGAAAAGGCTCCTTCCAAAATAAACTAGTAAAAACTGGATCCCTACCTGATACAATAGATTCAGGAAGACCATGTAAGCGGAAAATACTTTCAAAGAATACATGAGCCACACTAAGAGAATAAGGATGAGTGAGAGGCACAAAATGAGCATATTTAGAGAATCTATCCACAATCACTAGTAAGACATATTTACCTCCCACTTTTGGAAGTCCATCTATGAAATCCAGGGAAATATTCACCCAGACACTCTTAGGGATCCGTAGGGGCTGAAGTAGACCTGTTGGGTGAAGGTTCTCTCGTTTATTTTCTTGACAAACTAAACATTTCTGCACAAATTCCTTCACGGCACCTTTCATCCCTTTCCAAAATAATCTCCCCTCACTCTTTCTCATGTCTTTTAAATCCCCTCGTGTGCCATCACAATATGGTTAAGGATCATCTGAATTAGTGGTGAATGAGGCAGTAAATACACCAAGTCAGTGTAGAATATCAAACCGTCTTCCACTCTCCATTTAGCCTCTGCGTGGCCTGCGGCAATGTACTGATATAGGTATTGCAGTTCTGCTACAGTGACAACTTCCTTTTTAATTGCGTCAAATAATGCAAACTGGCTGGGATAAGGCATTCAACTGTCCCTCTTCCTCATTTCTTCGAGATAATGCATCAGCGGCAACATTAGGTTTCCCTACTTTGTATTCCACCCTAAAATCATAACCCAACAATTTACTCATCCAATGTTGTTGAGAAGAAGTTAATCTCTGTTCTAAGAGAAATTTAAGACTGTGGTGATCAGTCTTAATTAGAAATGCCCTCCCCCATAAGTAAGTTCTCTAGTGTGAGATGGCCTTAGTGAGGCCAATTAGCTTTCTTTCATATGCAGCAAGTTTGAAGTGGTGGGGGACTAATTTGAGGCTAAAGAAGGCGATAGGATGGTCGTTCTACTGAAGTACTGCTTCAATTCCACATCCAGAAGCATCACACTCCACCACAAATATCTCTTCAAAGTTGGGTAGTTCTAATACTGGAGGAGTTGCTAGAGCCTTCTTCAAATTAGTGAAGGCTGTCTCGACTTCTTCATTCCAATGGAAGGAATTCTCTGTTGACTAGGGATTATTAACATTGATATTGTTATAATGACACCTATAATCTCTCCTATAATTGAGAGACTTCATAGAGTTAATAGCTAGATTACTTCCTAAATAGTCCTAGGAATTTTGTACATAAACCCTTGTTCCTATGTACACAAATACAAGTAATACAAATTATCTTCAACATTCAACACATTCAACATGGTATCAGAGCCTTATATGATTTAGGAACTGTTTTTTTTTCAGCTGTTCTTTAATAGGAAAGAACAATGGCTGAGTGTGTACTCGCCCAAACAGCAGCATGTTTTTCTTCTCACCACCCACCTAGATTGCTTCAATTGTGACCGGCGACTTCCACTGTGAAAGACTTGACATCAACCGCACCGCCACACCCTCTCTACCGTCTCTGCGCATGAGTATCACGCGCCACCCTCCGGCCAGTATTTTGTCTTGGTTCTATCTCCATCAGGGTCGCCGGTCTCTTGCCTCTCCTCTGGTGGTGTCAGACGTACCTCTTACCTTCTGCCAGTACCCTTGCTTCCTTGGTGGTTTTAAAGCACATTTTTTTGAAAAACTTCTACTTACTCTATTGGCATTTTTTTGTTGGTTGTCCTGAGTAATACTAAAGAAGATGGAAGGAAAGAAGGTAATTATGTCGAGTTCTAATAATCCTTCACTTAAAATCAGTCCCATAAAACTTGATGGAACTAATTATCTTGCTTGGTCAAGATCCTGTTTGTTGTTCATCAAAGCTAGAGGATTACAGGGACATTAATGATGACAGTAAGAGACTCGATGTCAATAATTCTGATTATAATCAGTGGGAGTCTGAGAATTCTCTCGTCATGTCTTGGCTCATCAATTCAATGAAGTCGCAGATTGCGCGGACATAATTGTTGCTTGACACAGCAGTAAAGATATGGAAAGCTACTTCTCTGACCTATTCTCAAATAGGCAATAAAGCTCAAATTTTTTATCTTCGTAATAAATTGCACAACACGAAGCAAGGAGATATGACTGTTTCACAGTATTTTGCGGAGTTATGTGGGTTGTGGCAGGAATTAGACTATTATCAGGACTTTCAAGCATAATGCTCAAAAGACACTGCTACATTCCAGAAAATGAGATAAGATCGGGTATTTGATTTTTTAGCAGGTCTTAACCCAGAGTATGATCATATACAAGGTACAATACGTGGAAAAGATCCTTTCCCTTCCGTTCAGCTCCCACATTCTCTAGTACAACAAGAAGAAAGTAGGAGAAATGTTATGCTACATACACCTATCATTGAAAAAGTAGGATTAGTTCTAATGAAAAGTCGAAACCTGCAAATACCTCATCTAATAAGAATCACTTACATTGTGATTACTGGAAAATCAAGACATACCTAAGAAACTTGCTGGAAATTGCATGAAAGGCCTAATCAGAGTCGTGGAAAACGAGGCAACTTAGTGGTAACGGTTCAGGCTCACTTGGCTGATGGAAATGAAGTGTCTAAAACATCGTTAGCTGGGGGATTATCCAATGAGGACCTTCAGGCCTTAAGACAGCTTCTCTAAAAAACAAACTCTACTTCCACAGTTGGTGCATCAAACCTTGCCAAATCAAGTATTGAGTACTACAATTCTAAAGATAATCCTTGTATTATAGACTCTGAAGCTAATAGCCATATGACAGGCTCTCAAAAGAAATTTTTAACATACTCTCATGGAAACAACAGGGATAACGTTAGAATAGCAGATGGGTCTTTCACTTCTGTGTCTGGTACAGGTTTTGTTAACCGTACTCCCAATATTACCCTATCCTTAGTACTTCACGTACCTTGTTTTCCTATTAATCTTCTCTCTGTCAGTTCTATCACTAAGGACCTTAATTGCAAAGTTGAATTTTTTCCTGACTATTGTGTTCTTCAGGACCTTCACACAGGGCAGAGGATTGGAACTGATAGACTGCAAGATGGCTTATATGTCTTGGAAGAAGAGCCCTTAACAGTTGCACATCAAGCATCTTTTGGAAATGATGTGATTAATAAGGAAATTCTATAGGCAGTTAGGACATCCCTCGTTTTTTGTTCAAGCAAAACTTTATCCAAACTTGTTTAAAAGAACTTCTTTTAATTCTTTGTTTTGTGAAGCATGTGAACTTGCTAAACACACTAGAAGTTCTTATCATTTATCAAATAATAAGAGTTCTGTTCCTTTTATGACCATTCACTCCGATGTTTGGGGTCCTACTCAAACTCCCTCTCTTTCTGGCCATAGATAGTTTGTGACCTTTATTGATTGTTGCACCCAATTAACGTGGGTTTATCTAATGAAAACCAAGAATGAAGTTTTTTCATGCTTCCAATCTTTTCACAAAATGATTTGTACTCAACATGATGCTAGAGTTAAGATCTTACGGTCAAATAATGGAATGGAGTATATGGATGGCAAATTTCGTGCTTATCTCGATTTTAATGGACTAGTACATCAAACTAGTTGTGCCTATACTAGTGAACATAACAGAGTTGCAGGAAGGAAGAATAAACACATTCTGGAGGTTGCGCGATCACTCATGTTCACAATGAATCTTCCAAAGGGATATTGGGGTGATGCAATCCTTTCAGCCGCCTATCTTAGCAACAGAATGCCACTTTGAATTTTAGATTTTAAAAGCCCTGTTGAAATATTACAAAGTATAAACTCTTATACTGTACCTCTAAGAGTCTTTGGGTGTGTTTGCTTTCTTCATGCTAGAAATGTTGGCAAGTTGGAACCAAGAGCTTTGAAAAGATAATGTGATCTAGGAAGAAGAACAATTCAGGGGGAGACAACTAGTTTGGGTCAAGAGGATCAAAGTCGGCACTTAGATAGACCAGACTTAAAGCCATACTCAAGGAGAGATAAGACAGAAAAAGCCATCATGCGGTCTATGCCAATGCCATCCTCTTCCCTCAAAACACTGGTGAGCTAAAATATGATTTATCTGATGATTTAGATAAGCCGATTGCTCTTCAAAAAGGTGTTAGAAGTTCCACCAAGCACCCAATTTCTAACTTTGTTACATATGACTCACTATCTCCTGCCTATAGAGCCTTTGTCTTGTTTGTTTCTTCTATGTCTATTCCACAGGATTGGAGAGAAGCAATGAAAATTGTCCAACGGAAAGAAGATATGATTGAAGAAATGAAGGAGCTGGCAAAAAATGAGACTTGGGAACTTGTCACTGCTCTAGAAGGAACATGGACGGTTGGCTACAAATGGGTATTCACAGTGAAGCAGAAGCCCAATGGATCCATTGAGAGGTACAAGGTAAGATTGGTAGCTAAAGGCTTTACTCAAACATATGGAGTGGACTATCAAGAAACCTTTGCTCCTGTTGCTAAGATGAATACAATCAGAGATTTACTCTCGTGTGCAGCTAACTTGGATTGGGACTTACAACAATTCGATGTTAAAAATGCATTTCTTCATGGGGATCTGGAGGAGGAGGTGTATATGGAGATTCCTCCAAGGTTTGAAGGTGAGAAGACACAAGGGAAGGTTTGTAGGTTAAAAAAGGCCTTGTATGGATTGAAGCAATCACCACGAGCATGGTTTGAAAAGTTCAATCGAGCTATGATCTCCTTTGGTTATCAACAAAGTAATGTGAATCATACCCTATTTATCAAGCACTCTCAAGGTAAGATCACGCTTCTTATTGTCTATGTTGATGACATTATTGTAACTGGAAGTGATACAGAAGAGATGGCTAG
>JAOSBP010000005.1:1516294-1529370 GCA_027563825.1 Erythroxylum mucronatum
TTTTACTTCCAAAATTACCCTTTAATTTCTCTCACATCTTAATTACACAGATTACACAGATTATATTTTCAAGGCACATTAACATGTAATTAATAAGGGTATATAAGATATTTCATTAACTTTCTTAATAAACGTGCATTCCTCTAAAAAGACTCTTATTATGAATTGGAGGGAGTACTATTTATTTATATAATAAGATAAGAGCATTTAATTTACATAATAAGATAAGAGCATCTACCTCGGTTTTGACAGGTATCCGGATACGCAATTTATTTTTATACCACATGACCATGCTCTCATTATAAGCGTGAGTTTCGCACTTCATCCATACATCGTCTATAAATAGGAGGAAGGCACAGTGAGAGCTGGGAGACGAGGAGAGGGAAGGTACAGAACATACATGTAAAGGAAAGAATCAGAGAGAGGGATAGAGGATATATGTTTGTTTTGAATGTTCTCACAATTGAATAGTTGTTTTCTGGATCTCCTCTCTCTTCTACTGCCAGTTGCAGGGAGTTGGCAAAAAATGGATTTAGGTGGCTTTTGGTTGTTGCTTATAGGCATAGTTGGTGCTCTGGGTGTTCTCAAATGGATCCTGAAGAGGGCTAATTGTTGGTTATATGAAACTCCACTGGGCGAAAAGCAGTATTTACTACCTCCAGGCGACTTAGGCTTGCCTATCATTGGCAACATGTGGTCCTTCCTCAAGGCTTTCAAGTCCTCTGACCCCGATTCTTTCATGCGCTCCTTCGTCACCAGGTCATCGTCACATATCTCTCTTTTTTGTTTCTGATACTAAAAGGAGCTAGCTATATGCATTTTGCATTTGCTTCGTCTGTGTTTTTGTTTTTTAGTTATAAGATGAGATGGATGATCAACTACAAACTGTTAGTATTCTCCCCTCACCTTCTTCGTTTGCACTTCGATAATTCAGATTGAACAGCAACAATCCATAAGCATTTACTCATTTGTGTATGTTCATATCATATTAACATTTAACAGCAGAGACACTTACTTTATATGTATCATCATATTATATGATTTCATATGTGATAATGGAGCAGAAGCACATTAAAAAGTAGTGGTAAAGTGGGAAGGTATAGGTGTCCATCTCCACTATGTTATGTATTAAGAATCCACCAGGCACCTATTCCCACAAACAGACTCCACTCTCTGTCATCATTCGTCGTCCATATGCCTCTGTTGTTACAGAACCAAAACTTGATTCCAATTCCAGACCAGAGAGAAGAGAGAGGAAACTGAGAAGGAGAGGTGGCACTCTGTTTTTTTTTTTTTTTAATTTTCCCGACCGCGTTCATTTCACCATTTAGGTTTTCTTGGGAGCAATAATGACTTGTTTTTTAATATCTCTGTTGGAATTTAGAGAATCTCATAAATAGATTCTTATTTGATATGCATAATTTTATGGAAATCAGCGGTACTCACTGTATGTTTTCTGTTTCCCAATTCCATAAAAGGACAACTAAATTGCAAGGTGACAAAGAGAAGTGTTGGAATATCTATGAGCAGAAAGATGAGTGTCCTTTTGCCTCCCACTTTTGTCTCTGGGACTTGAACCTCCTCAGTCTCATTCGTCTTGGTGCCGCCAATTTAATAATTCATTCACACCCTTCTTTCCTGTCTCTCACTATGCTCATAGACAGACTCCACATGACATGCATATGCTGTTTCAGCCTAGAGTTTTTGTCTACTTGCTTAC
Organism: Erythroxylum mucronatum; assembly: GCA_027563825.1. NCBI lineage: Eukaryota > Viridiplantae > Streptophyta > Magnoliopsida > Malpighiales > Erythroxylaceae > Erythroxylum > Erythroxylum mucronatum. The sequence goes on from JAOSBP010000005.1 coordinate 1,518,015, forward strand.
TTAATGCTATATTGGTATTGGTTATGAAAACCAAAAGGAGAGAAGACAAAGTAAAAAATGAAAATGTCTATGCAGGCAGGTAGGCTTGCAGCATTATTTGTCTTTACCTCGTCATACTAGCTCTACCTTCGGCCCACATAACTTTTCTTCTGGTCTTTAATTAGCGTTCGCTTAGGATTGCTTTGGATTATTTGTTCTTCTTTTGCCCTTTCTGGCCATTTAGAACATTAGATTAAACTTGCAGTACTGTTTGTCTGTTACTTGGTATATGCATATTAGCTTCCAAGTAAATAGTTTTAATTAAGGAGCTTGTCATTTGCTGAAAAACTGGGGGGAAAAAAAAGCGTCCAACTCAGTGCATGTGTACGTAACCACGTTTTCTTATTATTAACGTGCTATGGGAGCTTCAAGTATAGAATAGAACTGATTGAAGAACTTTATTTAATGAAATAATTTTGTTTTCTGGATTCATCATACTTTTAAGTTTAAAGTTTTAAGTTGGGAATTCTTTTTAGCCACGTACGAATCTAAATGCAGATTTGGACGCACTGGGATCTACAAGGGGTTTATGTTTGGGAAGCCAAGTGTGTTTGTAACTTCGCCTGAAACGTGCAGAAGAGTTTTGAATGATGATGAAGCTTTTAAGCCTGGTTGGCCAACCTCCACAATGGAGCTTATCGGAAAGAAATCATTCATTGGCATTTCGTATGAAGAACATAAGCGTCTTCGCCGTCTCACCGCTACTCCTGTCAATGGTCACGAAGCCTTGTCATTATACATCAAATATATTGAAGAAATGGCGATCTCTGCCTTGGAACAATGGTCCATTATGGGACAGTTTGAGTTCTTGACCCATCTTAGAAAACTTACTTTTAAGATTATTATGTACATTTTCCTTAGCTCTGAGAGTGAGTCAATCATGGAGGCTTTAGAGAGGGAATATACCACACTCAATCTTGGAGTCCGAGCCATGGCAATCAATATTCCAGGATTTGCTTATCACAAAGCACTCAGGGTAAATACTTCTTTTACACCTATATCTACACTGAATTTCTATCAACGATCATGTGTAGAACAGAAACGGCTCAATTCATAGGTAAAAATCAAATCGATAGAACTCTTTTTGCATACATGTGAAAAAGAAAACAACTTAATTAGCTAGTGTCTTTTCTTTAATTTGGTGTCAAAATGGATTTCTCAGGCTCGCAAAAGACTTGTGGCCATATTGCAATCTGTAGTAAGTGAGCGAAGAGTTCAGAGGAAGGATGCTATTCCAAAACAGAAGAAAGACATGATGGACGCTCTAATGGATGTTGAAGATGAAAATGGTAGAAAACTGGGTGATGAGGAAATCATTGATGTTCTGTTGATGTACTTAAATGCAGGCCATGAATCTTCTGGTCATATCACCATGTGGGCTGCAGTTTTGCTTCAGGAACATCCTGAATTTCTCCAAAAAGCTAAGGTATTAGAATATCTTAAAGTGCATGTATCTACTTTGTTTAATCTTCCAAATTCATCGTTCTCTTTTATTTGTTTGGGCAAATATGATATGAGATGAACTTAGGTGAATTAACAAAATATTTACATCTCATTGCAACGCAAAGTTTCTGCTCTCGTCTTCTTGTTACTCACAGGTTTTTCAACTTTATTTCAAATGAACTCCATCCATGTCAGTGGTTTTTGGAACTCGGTTTTTTCTGAGTTGTCTCTGATATGGATGACAAGTTTTCAGAAGTTTTATTGCTTCATTCTATTCTAGGAAGAACAGGAGCTTATTGTACAGAAGAGGCCAGCGACTCAGAAGGGATTGACGCTAAAGGAAATTCGACACATGGAATATCTTTCCAAGGTTTTCCTCTCTTCCGTTTCCTTTCACGAAACCTGTCAATTTTCTATTGCTTCTGTTGACTGGAGCACAGATAAATGTCAACTTAATTTAATTCAAACTTTTGTAGGTCATTGACGAAACACTTCGTTTGATAACATTCTCCCTTGTAGTTTTCCGAGAGGCAAAAGCAAATATCAACATTGGCGGTCAGTATATAGTTACCTATGTTGCTTGCTTAGATTCCTATGGCCGTCCAATATGTTGCTATTTATCATAGTTTATGTGGCTTCTAGTTTTCACAATAAGAACAATGCGCTAACCCTGCCACCACCTGTTTAATTTGTTCTCCAGGATATTTGATCCCCAAGGGTTGGAAAGTTTTGGTTTGGTTCAGGAGTGTTCACTTGGACCCTGAAACATATCTAAATCCGACAGAGTTCAATCCTTCTAGATGGGATGTAAGTGCACTTGATCGTGGAACATATTAAATTAAATCCTTCAGACTAGTTATGTGTACACGTAGAGCTAGGCTGTTGGTGGGATAGTTATGTGTTTCAAATACTGAGCTTTGAAATTGGAAACAGAACTTCACGCCCAGAGCAGGATCTTTTCTTCCTTTTGGAGCTGGGAGTAGATTGTGCCCTGGAAATGATCTTGCCAAGCTTGAGATCTCCATTTTCCTGCATCATTTCCTCCTTAAATATCGGTGCGTGTATTTGCTTCTGTCAATTGTTGCTTTGGCATATTGTATGTGTTACTAGGTAGGTGTATGTTTGGAGAACTTACGAATGTTTTATTATTGTTGGATGTTAAAATAGGCTGGAAAGGCTAAATCCTGGATGTCCGTTGAGGTACTTACCTCATTCAAGACCAACAGACAACTGCTTGGCAAGGTTGTGGAAAATCATATAAGAAGGAAAAGCAGTAGGGAGAAATGAAATCTCGGGATGTTCTCTAAGATCAATTGTAGAGAAGAAAAAGAAAGAAAGAAAGAGAAACATTTTCTTCCTCCTTATCAGAAATAAGATGATGAATGTATAATTGCTTTTAGAGAAATCTGGAATGCTATTTTAGATGGTAACTTCTTCGTTTCGTCGTCCAATAGACATATGGAGAAAGCGCTTGAGCACAAGTTATGGCCAAGAATGAGCAAAATGAAAATGCAGAGTAGTAAATATAAATGGCCAAATGAAGCCTAATAACATATGTAACATAGCAGAGAAAAGCTTACAGCCTGTTTGGAAACTTTTGAATTGAATTTATTAACGAATTGGATTTAATTACATTAATAATATTGAAATGAATTTAATTTATACTGTTTGAAATAAACTCAGGAATATTAGAAATGAATTTAATTACACTGTTTGTTTAGAATGAGAATGAATATAGTGAGAAACAAGAATTAGTATTATTATTATAATTATAATGGTTAGTTAAGAGGAAAGAATGATTACTATTACTATTAACAGTAGTTGATTTGTAAAAAATATTGAGAAATAAAAATTTATTATATTTTAATTAATTAATTAATCATATTTTAATTACTTATATTGTAATTAATCAATTACAATATATTAATTAATTAAAATATTGTAATTAATTTTAATTAATTATATTTTAACTAATTAATTAATTACAATATTTTAATTAACGAATGAATTATATTTTAATTAATTATATTTTTTTGTGAAAAAATTAATTATATTATTGTTAATTAATTATTAATAATATTTTAATTAATAGTCTTTGGAATCTAATCAAGTGTAGCACAAGAGAGTGAGAAGTGAAGTAGTCCAAAGAATAAAAGAGCAAAAGAGCAAGACATTACCTCAAGCTTTAATGTAATTGAATTCCTATACTTGGAGGCGTGAATTCAATTATAAAGAAGATGAGTTTCAATTACATGCATGGATTGAATTCATTCCATTTTTATGTTTCCAAACAGCTGAATTGAATTCAACCCTTTCCAAACGGGTTGTTAAACGATTCCATTATCTATTTCTGTTATGTGGTATTATAAACAAACATGTATAGGTTCAAGAAATGCAGGGACGAGGGATCAAATCCAAAGGTCTCGACTTTGAGTCATATTCGTTTTATGCATGACTGTAGGAAAGAGGAGAGATATTTTTCTTTTACAGGCCAAAAGTGTGGGTTGTGGGCTTTGTATTGGAAGAAACCCGGTCCAACTTGAACTAAACAGTGATTAACCCCTTAAACTTATCCTTACCTCTATAAGTTGGACGGCTGGAGTTTGGAATTTAGGGCTCGAAGGTGAAATCTCCCTTCTTTGTTGATAGCAGCTTCGGTTAGGGATTGAAAAAGGGGATTTGTGAAAGCTGCTGCCTTTCTCCTCACTGCTGACCAGAAAAGCTACTCCCTTGAAGATTCGAAGATGGAACCTCCTCTGTTCAGTCAATCGAACCCTAAGGTAAGTTCACTGCTACTGATTTCTTCAATTTCTCTTCTCTTCTCTCTCGTTTCTGTGAACTACTGAGTAATGATTTGTATTCTCCTCTCTACTGACAAGGAAAGCTTCTGACTTGAGGACTGGAAGATGGAACCTCCACTACTTAACCTACCGAGCGTGGAGATGGATGACTCATTTCATCAAACACTCTGACTGCTTCAACACTAAAGTAAGTTTGCTGTATTTCTTTGAACTTCACTTCAGTCTCAGCTTGTAGACTGAACGAATGATGTGTGTAAGCTGCTACTTCTTCTTGTGGATCTGTGTATGTAGGGTTAGGGTATATGTATGAAAAGATATGTTGGCTCTCTCACTCTCTCTGTTTTTGTATGTTCTGGTTTTGTTTGTGTTTTGGTTTTTGTATGTATGCTATGCTTGAACCTTTCCCCTCACTCTCCTAGGCAAAACAGAAACAAACTTTAGGTTTCTTCCCATAAAACAAAAACTACAACTACCATTCGAAGAACTCACAAGAACATAACAGAAAAATGAAAATGGCTTGAAAACTTTTGTATTGATAGGTTTTTTCTCTCTTACAATCGAAAATGAGGAGGATGAGCTTTATAATAGCTCTCCCACTTTCTGAATTATCTAAAACTAGGAAACAAAAACTTAGTCTAAAGTGTAAAAACTAGGCTAGTACAATCTTTCCTATTTTAGCACAAACATAAAGCACAAACATAAAAGTAACTTTCTGAAACTTTCTGTTGTTCTTTGCATATCTGATGCATATCTGATACTGTCAGTGGCACACAATTAAAACCTACTGAGTGATAAACACAAGCACAGGATAAAAACTTCTTCATTAGGCAAAACACAAAAGTAAACCACTTGTCTTTTATCTGGACTCTTCTGTTGTTGCTTGATTTTTCAAAAGACAGAATTGATACTCCAAATCTGAAGGTCAGTGGTAGGTTCAAAATGCTCTAACTTCATTCTTCTTGATTAACTTCAACTAAACTTGATTTGCTAATTAAACTTCTTGGAACTTCTGTTGACTCCGCACTCCTTTTTCTGCATTCCTTCTTTTCTTTGGTCTTCTACCTTTTGCACTTTCTGTCTTTCTCTTCTTCATTCTGCACAATCCGAATTCATCAAGGCTACATCTTCCTTCATGCATTGAATTCCCTTCATCTGAGTTTGATCTTCATTTTTCTGATTTATGCACTTTTGAATTATGTCAAGCATCATTATTTTTAGCTTCCATTTGCATCTGAATTCCTTCTGCTTCCCTCTCAGCTTCTTCTTCTTCTTAATTTTCACTAACATAGCCAACTCTTCTACCATCCTCAACAGTTCAGGTTGCACAAGACAACTTAGTTCAACAGCCACAACCTCGCTCCGTTCCGTTTCGGGTCTCTTATCTCCGCCGCAAACTTCCCCCATGGCCTCCTCCTCACACCCCTGTATTGCAACCCTCTAACATTCCTCGTCGGAACAACACTGGGCACCACCGACGGACCAGTTATTGTCCGTCGCTCTTCTTTTACAACAACTCCCAGTGAGTCAGATTCCTTCGCCGGAGTCCAACCCACGTTGACTGCCTCGCTGAGAGCACCGTAAACGATCATGTCCTCAGAGTCGTCAGGTCTTAACGGCAAGTCCCCCCAGTTCTCTGTCAACAAAAGGTCACCAAAGCTTGAACTCCGACAATATAATGCCCCACCATTGTCTGAAACCGAAGAAAAAGTGTCGGTTTCCCCGAGCAGATGGCGGCTCACTGATTCTAGGATTACCAAGTCGGACTCCAAGGTTCTTTTTTCATACATCATGAATATCTAAACAAAGTAGTGTTCGTTATTACAACCTAGGAATGTTGAAGAAACTGTGTAAGAGGTCTGGTTTATATCCATAGAGGAAGAACTGTACGTGAAGGCTGGACTTTCTTGGTACGTTACGTTCCGTTCATTGGAGTTTTGATCACATGCTAAAATATATATATTCTGTTATTATTCAATAAAGGAATATTATTGTGAGTAATTTAACAATTATGGAGAAGGGTATGGGTCGGTTGTGTATATTTAACTCTTAATATAGATTGTTTAGATTTCGAATCACATGAGCTATTCATACTGCCAAAAGACGACACGTCACCAGACAGCGTCAGTCACGCTATTCTAGTTTGTCGTTCAGTAAACATAATAATTAGATAAATCACGTAATTAAAAAATAAATAACGAGTTATGTTAGTGAAAAATAAAATAATTCTAATTTTAAAATTTTGATTTTATAAATATGCAAAAGTGCAAAATCTAAGATCATTGGACGTATCAGGAACGAACTTTTGACTATTGGGTTCTTTTAACACGTGAATGGTGTGGCTATAACATATGTAAATATTAATTTCGGGATGCTAAATTCAATATATATATATATATATATATATGCGCGCGCGCGCAATTTTAACCGGCTCAATCAATTGGTACCATAAATTCAATTCTTAACCAACGGTAACATTTTACCTTAACCAACGATGACTTATTAGTCACGCAAGTTTAAAATTTCTATACCTTCAAATGCATATACATATACATATACATATATATATATATATATATATATATTCCTAATCATATTCTTTTTTTAGTCATTAAAAATAGAGTTTGTTCTAATACACTGCCACATAAAGTAACAATAATATTTTGCTTTTAAGCCGTACATAACTTCATTATGCCTTAAAGGACTTAGAGGCAAATCTTTAATAAATTCAACTAAACTAATGCTCAAATATATATTGATATATTTTACTATTTTGTTATCATTATTAATTTGTTGTCAGCTTCCAATGCTATTATTAGAAAAAGAGGCTGAGATAAAACTAGAAGCTATAAATTGCAACGAATGAATGTTGCAATAAATTGCAAGTTATCGATATAGATTGATACTCAACAAGATTATCTTGCAGACAAGATTCAATCTGCAAAATTATCAAGTGAGTTGGGAATTATTGCAATAACATAAGTATCTTGTCTGAAACATGTTAAGAACTTCAAGGAAAACAACTTGCTTGAAAATGCTTTGGATAAAGTTGTGATAACTTTTCAAAATCTTTAACTATGTGTAATATAGTTTCAATGATTTTTAGATTAATTACACTTTTACCTATTATTCGCAGTTGAAATTGAATATTGTGAATATTGAAAACTCAAATGTTTCAAACTGTGCTACTTCAATATTGAAAAAAGGATCGATTGTTGTTTCAAGTTACACAAGTATTATAATTTTTTTTTCTTTTGATGTGAAGGCACAAAGACATGTTCTCGAATGAATTTCTAAAGAAAATTGAAATAATTTATGTGATTATTAGGTTGATGTGAAAGTTCAAATTTGTTTTATTTACCTTAACGTTTGCTTGCAATAATCTTGTTAGATGATTTAACAACTATGTTATGTTTTTTTTTAATTTACGAAAATTGTTAAAAGGAAAAGGTCAATAGATAAAAAATGAAAACATAATCAAGGGTTGAGTCGTTTGTCGTTTTTCAAAATGAATATGTAAAATATTTATTTGCAAGTTATACTTAAATCAATAAACACTACATTATTTATTGTGCCCTGTATTTTTATTTCATAAAACATAGTGAAAAGGAAATAAATGGACAAGAGTGTGATACGATCACACTATATAAAGTCACTTACTATAAGGATAGTAAACAATGAGTGTCAAAAGAAGCAGAAAACAACTATGTAAGCACAAAAGTTTGTTCAATATTTTTGTTCGTTTATTAATGTATTTGGATTGAATATTGATTTTATTTTTAAATTTTAGAATAAGATGCAAAAGCTATTAAAGAAGACTATGTTTAAGGGAAATAAGTTCAGTGGAAAAGACATTTGTGATATAGTACTTGTACTCGTCGTGTCTTTGTGAAAGGTCTTGGGTATGACCTTAAACCAAATGTTTCAACCTTAACATATAAAATAATTATTGAACACCTTCAAGAGGAAAACAACAAGCTTAAGGCTGCATTATAAGCTAAAGTAATGAGGTGACAAAAAACTCGAGCAAAATTCACAAAACATGATAGGTTATTCAAAATATTCTAGATTGTAATTGAAATGACGAGGAAAGTGAACAGATTTAATTATATTTCCTATACTTTTTTCTTTCACTTCCTCTACTTACTATAATTTAAATTTAGAACTTTTTTCTCATATTATAGCATAGATAAAAATTTAACCGATGAGTGATTATGTTGTGAATGTTAAAGTTATGTGATTTATTTAATTAAAATCAAATACTTATTGTATTAATATTCACAATATTTTTCAGTTAATTTTAACTAAGCTTTTTTTTTGATATCAAGCTCATCGACGTGGACAATATATTAGGAAGTCATTCGAGTCGTGCTCTAATATTTTTATAATATGAGCTTGACATCTTATAATTTATAAACTAATTTATTTATTTATTGTTTTGTCTATAAGATTTTTTTAAGTTATCATTAAAATCTTGTATAGTAATAAATGATCGTACTTTAATGTTATATTAATTTTTTGGTATAATTTGATGATATTTATATAATTTTACTTTATATATATATGCTTGATATTTTAAATTGATAATATTTGTATACGATTTGATTTTATAACAAATTTACAATAAAAATATATCGATACATTATATGCAAAACATATTGTCCAACATCATGAAATAAAAATGTTACAAATAACACATCGCAGCATTATTAAAAATGTAGCAAATAAAATTTGACTACTTTGTTAAAAATGTAGCTAAAAATATTTGGCTACGTTACAGAAACAACAACAACAACAATAACGTTATAGAAAACGTATCTAAAAATATTTGACTACATTACAAAAAATGTAGCTTATAATCTTTAGCTACGTTATAAAAAATGTAGCTAATAGTGTATAGCTACAAAGATAAAAATGTACCAAAAAATTATTGACTACGTTTTATTTTCGTTGTCACCCATTTAGTGCATCAAAATTTTCCTTGCCAAGATTCAAATTTTAGCTATGTTTTTTTTAATGTTTTAGCCAAAAAAAAATCATAGATAAAAACTATCATCTATGATTTTTTTTAAAATGTTGCTATTATTTTTAGATATAAAGAATTGATGACATTTTGTACTACAAAACAAAAACGCTAAAAATAACTATAGGCAATTTTTTTGAGACAAAAAAATTATTATTAATTGAAATGAAAATACTAATTAAGATTTATAAAATGGAGTTGCTGGATATTGTTATTTAATTTAAATTATTAAATTGTTAAATAATATATTTTAAATAAGTAAATTTATGAATTATTATTTATTTAATAAATATTAAAATAGTTATAAATTTTATGCTTGGGCATCGATATGGCTTTGACTGAAAGTAAACAAGATACTTCTAATATGCGCTTCTGTATATATATATATATATAAATATATATAGACGCATATTTACATACATTGTAAAAAGCATGAGAAACATGTGCCTAAAACCACACCCCGAAAGAAGCTTCGAAGATGTTAAGAAATAAACTGCTTTGAGTTCAAAGCTTAATGGAGCTTCCCATCCTATAAATGCTTCTAGTCTCTTTGAGATCAACAGACCAGAAAGCATCAGTCTACAGTACTTCATAGCTCTTTACGAACGTCAAAGTATCGCAAGAAAATGTACGGACAAAGTCCATCCCACTCCGACTTCGCTCTTCTAGAGTCCATCCGCCGGTTCCTTCTCGAAGATGACCTGCCGGAAATCAACCTGAGCGATCTCTTTTCACCAACCAATAATGCTGTCGAAACTACGCCATACGGAGACTTCAGTGCATCAACGTCGTCTACTGGTCCACAAGTTGATTCAACGATCCCAAGCGCGACGGTTGGATCTCCTTCCCCGCCGCCGCCTAGCGGGAGGCGGTACATGGGAGTGAGGAGGCGGCCGTGGGGCAAGTACGCGGCGGAGATAAGGGATCCTAAGAAAAATGGCGCGAGAATTTGGCTGGGGACATACGAGACGCCGAAGGATGCGGCTTTGGCTTTTGATAAAGCTGCATTTAAGATGCGTGGCTCCAGAGCTAAGCTTAACTTTCCGCATTTGATTGGCTCAGGTGGCTATGAGCCTATTAGGCAATTAGGGTTACTAATAAGCGTCGTTGGCCGGAGCCAACTTCTTCGCCGCCGTCGTCTTCGTCCTCTTCTTCGTCGGAATCTGATGATGTGTGCCCTAAACCGAAGAAGCGACTAGCTGAGATAGACATCGTGTACTTTGATGATGAGTTTGTCAGCCAATTTTTGGTTAATTAATTGTTAATATGAGGCTTTTATTTTTAAGAACGTGATTAATTTAAATTTAAATACTTCGACATTTTTTATTTAACGAAAATTTTATTAAATTTTTTTATTGAGTAAATTCTTTTTTTAAGCTTAACCTAAATTAAATTTTCTAAAAAAGACTTTCATTATGTTTTTTTTTTTGCCCATTAGGTATCCTAGATGGATCCTAATTATGGGAAGACACCTTTAAGCCATACACACCCAGACTAACCTCAGGGCACAAGTGAATTGGTAAGGGGCTTTTCTAGCTTAAGTGAGGTCGCGGATTCAAACCTCTCCCATGTTTGCAGCCGTTTATATAAATATATGTTAATTTATATATTCTTAGGGTCTAATGCCCCTTTAAAATATTTATATATGTAAATAAAAATAATAAATTCAGACAACGAACTAGTTCATATCTTTTGATTGAAATATTCTTGTTAATTTACTCACTTGTCGAGTTGGTGGTGCAGAGAACATAGGGTCAAAAGATTCAGTGTTCGAATTTTTTTAACTATGCTCTTTCGATCAAGCCCAATGTTATGAATACGCCGGCCTCGGTATCGGATTGAGTTCTGAAACTGAACTGTACCGGTACCGGTTAGTATCGGGTACCGTTTCGAGAAAATTTTTAAATTTATGAAATAGTCCCTAAAATTTTTAAAAATTGCAAAATAGTCTATATTGGTATATTATATAATTGTATTGTATACTTTACTAGTTTACTATTTACATCAACCATGCTTTCAAAAATTTTAATAATAAATAATAATGACAATTAAT
>JAOSBP010000005.1:1529470-1548972 GCA_027563825.1 Erythroxylum mucronatum
GAATGATTACTATTACCATTAACAGTAGTTGATTTGTAAAAAATATTGAAAAATAAAAATTTATTATATTTTAATTAATTAATTAATCATATTTTAATTACTTATATTTTAATTATATTGATTAATTAATAATTACAATATTTTAATTAATAAATGAATTATATTTTAATTAATTATATTATAGTTAATGAATTATTAATAATATTTTAATTAATAGTCTTTAAAATCCAGTCAAATGAAGCACAAGAGAGTGAAGAGTGAGGAGTGAAGAGAAGTAGTCCAAAGAATGAAATAGCAAAAGAGCAAGACGCTACCTTTGAATGACACAGAATAATTATTGATAAGAATACAGGGCAAAAAATTATACTTAATAAAAACTCACAATAAATATATAAACTTTGATGAATGTCTGGTTATAAACTCATAGCAAACAACATTTTTTTATTTAAAGGTGTCTTCCTCAAGTTTCAATGTAATTGAATTCTTATATTTGGAAGAGTGAATTCAATTTATAAAGGAGATGAGTTTCAATTACATGCATGGATTGAACTCATATACTTTTTGTATTTCCAAACACGTCAATTCACACATTTCCAAACACCCCCTTGATATTCACAGTCCACGAAATTCCAACGAGCAAATGAAAAAGGAAAAACCTTTACAAATAATAAGATTTTGCGGGGACAAGGACAGGGAGGGGCTGGACAGCCTGGACGTACTGGGATTTAGGATTGGATTTGGGGCTTTAATATGAAAATCCACAAGACTATGACATGAACAGTATCTATATAGAACCAATCAAAACTACGCTAGTATTTGTTTGTTAGCCCATTCGAATTCAATCTCCTCTGCTTGCTAGTATTTTGATTTGAGCACAGGCTTCTGGAATCATCCTTCGAAGGCGATTCTTAAGAACTTTGAATTGAGTTTCTTTTCCGATTGTTTGGTTTATGACTAGCTTAGGTTTTTTGCTTGACCTATGAAATCAGAGATGTGAAGGTCAAGTCTGCATAATTGTTGAAGGTTGTGCGTGAACAAACAATCTCAATTGAAAAGAAATATGGCGGAATTTGTGGAGCTAGAGGCACAGGATGGTGTGAGAATGAGTTGGAACGTGATACCTGGAACAAAGCAAGAAGCAGCGAACTGTGTTATACCAGTTTCAGCAATCTACACCCCCATTAAGAGCTTCCCGAATCTGCCAGTCCTCCCATACTCTCCTCTCCGCTGCCGGATGTGTCGCTCCGTACTTAATCCATTTGCCATAGTGGATTTCGCCGCCAAGATCTGGACCTGCCCCTTTTGCTTCCACCGGAACCACTTCCCTCCTCACTACTCGTCTATGTCCGACGACAACCTTCCAGCAGAGCTCTTCCCGCACTACACAACCATAGAGTACCAAGAAAACAACTTCTCTTCTTCGTCTTCTTCTGTGTTCCTCTTCGTGATCGACACTTGCATCATTGAGGAGGAGATGGGTTTCCTCAAGTCTGCCTTATCCCAGGCTATTGACCTTCTCCCTGACAATTCCCTCGTGGGCCTCATCACTTATGGGACCTTGGTTCACGTTCACGAGCTTGGTTTCTCCCAGATTCCCAAGACCTACGTTTTCAAGGGCTCTTCTAAGGACTTGTCCAAGGATCAAATTCTAGATCACTTGGGTTTCTTCCTCAAGAAGCCTCGCCCTGCCGTTGGCGTTGTTGCTGGCCCTAAGGATGGCCTCTCTTCCGACTCCATTTCTCGCTTTCTCTTACCTGCTTCTGACTGTGCCTTTACTCTCAATTCGGTATGATACGCTCTTTGTTCATTATCTTAATTATTACTTTGCATTTCCTCTCTCTGTCTCTCTCACTCATTCACATTTGATCCATCCATTTTATGAAAACAATTTTTCTGCAAAGATTTTGGAAGAGCTGCACAAAGATCCTTGGCCTGTTGCATCTGATCAGCGAGCTACTAGGTGCACTAGCACTGCCCTCAGTGTAGCTGCCAGTTTGCTGGGAGCCTGTGTTCCGGGTTCTGGGGCTAGAATTTTGACTTTTGTTGGCGGTCCATCTACTGAAGGAGCTGGTGCTGTAAGGCCCTCTCACTCTTTCCATTTCTCCAAACAAAACTGATTCCTATTTTGTCCTTTTCATTATCTTCTATTTTCGTAGATTGTGTCCAAAAACCTGTCTGAACCAATCCGTTCTCACAAGGATCTTGATAAGGACTCTGCTCCGAATTACCACAAAGCCGTTAAGTACTATGAGGGTCTTGCCAAGCAGCTTGTTCATCAAGGCCATGTGCTTGATCTCTTTGCATGTGCTCTTGACCAGGTAACTTTCATCTTACTACGCGTCCTCCATGAGCATTACTTCTAGGCATAGCTCATCTTAATTCTGACTTGGTTTTTTGTTTCGACTTAATTGTGAAGCATAAACTGACAACGGAGAAATATTTTTAGTGTACCTTCTATATTGGTAATATGCAAAAACTAGGCTCTCTTTGTAAATGGCACGAGCATTGGCCTCCAATTCGGATTCCTTGCCTTTGTGCATCTTCAAGTAATTTGTTCAGTGATTTAGATAGCTAATATCTTAGATCCTGTCAAAAGATGAAGCGATTTACTTCCTCTCTATTTGTAGTTTGGAACATCTTCTTAAAGATTAGGCCGTTTGGAGGTTTTGTTTATTGATTATCTTTTCTTCAAATATATCCACTAAACTTACACCCAAAATGTGGCCCTTCAACCCCTTCATTCTTGCTAGGTGGGAATTGCTGAACTTAAAGTGGCAGTTGAAAGAACTGGTGGGCTTGTTGTGCTTGCTGAAAGCTTTGGTCATTCAGTGTTTAAGGACTCCCTTAGACGTGTTTTCCTGTCGGGTGATAATGATCTTGGATTAGCATCAAAGTAAGACATCGACCATCTCCTCTTTGCTGGTACCTAAGCTTGGAAATTGTTTTGGGGTAATTTTAAGACTCAATGATTTCTGCTATTTGTCTACAAGATTTCAGTTCTATAATTGATGCTTTGCTTATTGCATGTTTAGGATCATGACTCTCTGTTATAATAATGACCTTATGCATATGCTTCCCTTTGTTGTCACATGTTTGCTAGTTATATTCCCTAATCAATTTTGTTTTTAATTTCCACTAGAGATTTTTTTTATTGAGATTCTAAATTGTAAAAATTTCACAAGAATTGGTTATTGCTCCATTAAGGTGAACTCACTAACAGACCGTTGTTGCATGTAGCCAATATTTTAGGATTTATGAATAGTCTAGACAGAATTCAAGGAGTGAAGAAAGCTCATTATTTGCATCTTGATTTAGAGGCTGCTAGAATTGGCCAATTGCAAAGATAAAATCAATTATTTGATGGTTTATGTGGTGAAAGCATGGAAACCGTATCATGTACATGTGTAGTGCTGTTGGAAAAAGGCTCAAAACAACACATTTAACAAGCAAAGAGCTGAAACTTGGTGATTTGAACTGGAACAGGTGTAAGACTATGGCTATCCAGAAGAAAATTAGTTTATTCGAAGTAGAATAACAATAACTTAGTTTGTTCCAAATAAAACAACAGTAACAATATGCAGGCGAGGTTAGGTTTCAGTCATTTATAGTTAGGTTTTCCTTTTTCTTATTGGTAACAGGAGAAACGTAGTTGACTAGGAAAAAGAAATCTAGACTAATTGTGAAAATATAACAAACATAGTCTAATTCAGGAAATATAGCAAAACTGATCTTTTTGGACAATAAATAAAATGTGTGCATTATTATTTATATTAAAATAAAGTAATTTCAACAGTTGTATATATCTCCTCGGGTTCAAAAAGAACCCAGCTATGACAAGTAAATCTTGATATACTTTTCATAAATGTGGGGATCAACTTGTTTTAGCTCATCTTCAGCAATCCAAGTACTCTTTTTGCTGCTTAACCTAGCCACTTTACCCAAAATCTTCAATATGAATTGCCACACCTTAATCAAACCTCCTTACATGTTCAATAGTTTCACAGCTTTAGCAAAGGGGCAGTTACTGTACTTGAGCTTCAATTGTAGGTTTAGTACCCGCAAATCCATTGAATGGATGCAAGTACAAAATATTCAAGATTTGTCTAGTTTGTAGTTTAGGTGGTAGCTCAACTAGATAAGGCATTTGAGCTAATTTTCTTTAAAGATCTTATGAGGTCCAAATTATGACTTAGATGGTGCTTATGGCTTGTGATAAGTATACTATGATATCTCTCTGCCTCAAATGCACAAGCACTTGCTTGTCTTCTTCAAATGATTGCCTTCGATTTTGTTGATTTGCAGCAAAAGAGTAGGCTACATTGTTGTCTTTTAGGGCAACCTTTATTTCTTCATAAATCTTTCGAATATGAACAAATGCTTCCCGTTCATCACTCACAACACCGATTCAAGTACATGAAAGCCATAAGTAACCTCAAAAGGAGTCTTTCTTATGCTATGATTGACATCATTATTTAGGAAAATTCAACTTGAGAAATGACTAAATCCCAAAATTTAACATTATTTTGATAGACCTCTGGTTTGACTCACATATTCTAGGAAAAGAGGGCCCATGAATGAAGGGATAGTTGGCTTATCCTAGAGCGAACATATGTCATTTTGTTATCTTTCCCTTCATTTCTTTATTGTTATTTTGTTATGTTTGTTTTGCCGTTATTTTCGAATTTGGAAAAGGTATGTATAGGCTATTGCTAGGAGTGAGAGAAAACATGTGAATTTGGTTGTTGTTGAGGAGAGCCGCAACCCTCTCGATACGCTGCTACCTTTTTATGAAAATTCCCTTTTCCATAATACTACAAAAGTTGATTGAACCGTGTTGTTCTTTTACATAACGTAGTATCCTATCAGAAATTGGTATCAGAGCTAGCAAGCCATGCCTCCGAAGAACTCTGACAGGAAAATGGAAGCGATTGAGAAAGAAGTGGAAGGAATAAGACAGGAGTTAAGTAGGATTCCAGTAGTGGAAAGAGCTGTTGAGAGAATTTTGGAGATAGAGAAGACTCTCACCACACTCTCCCAAGGAGTGACCTAAATAATGGCCACAATTAGTGAACAACAGAGAACGGTGCAAGGGCGAAGTAAATCCCTGGGTAAAGGAAAGAATACTGAACGGGAAGAAGGGTCTAGCTTGGTTGAAAAAGAAAAGAATGAGAGAGTACTTATGGGAGTGGAAGAAATGGTAAGTGGTTTTGTGGCACATACCCAGCAACAAATGAAAATGTTGGCCAGGAGATGTTGGGGAACTCAGAATCATGGCATACTGGGAGGCATCTTAAGATGCCCTTATTCAATGGAATGAATTCGGAAGGTTGGTTATATCGAGCATAAATGCTGTTCGAAATGAATCGAATGAGCGAAGTTGAAAAGTTAATGGCGGCTAGAATCAACTTCAAAGAGGATGCTCTCACCTGGTTTCGATGGATGGATGCGAGAACACTATTTGGCAACTGGGGTGATTAAAAACAACGGTTGGTTCAGAGGTTTGGTCAAACTCAAACTAGGAACTTGTGCGAAAGGTTTTTAGATATAAAACATGGGTAAGTGGCTAACTGTTGGAGGGAGTTTGAGAAACTCTCAGCACCGCTTACGACGCTGCCTGTGGAGGTGCTAGAATCCAGTTTTGTGAAGGGGTTGAAGACAGAGATTAGAGCTGAGCTTCGTTTGATAAACTCAATGGGGCTTAAGGCCCTTATGAGTACAATCCAAATGATTGAAGAAAAGAACTGGACCATCAAGCAAAAAGGAAGCACATCGGGACCTATTTCTCTTAAACCCAGTCGTTGGGGAGAAGGGAAAGGACTCGTGGGTCGGAACATGAACTAGGAGGGAGAAGCCAAGGCTTCAAACCGACCGAGGAACCTTCTGTAGCACTCAGGTCATGCTGCCAACCTGAGAACCATTGAGAACTCCCGCAGTAGGAGGCCGACGAAAGATCTGACTCACTGATATTGATATCCAAGCCAGAAGGGCATGAGGGTTGTGTTATTCGTGTGAAGAAAAGTACCGGTTAGGCTCGTGTGTCGGAAGGAGCTCCAAATTTTGCTTATTACTGACGAAGAAAGAGAAGAGGAGGCGGTGGGTATGGAACCGAAGGACGACGAGTAGATTTCATGGGAAAAGACTGATAGTGTGGAAGCACACATGACGAAAGCTGTTGAACTATCCCTAAATTCGGTGCTTGGCCTGACCACACGAGGCACCATGAAGATGAGGGGGATTTTGGCTGGGAGAGACGTGACTAATGGTCGATTGTGGAGCTACTCATAATTTACTATCTCTAGAGATCATTAAAGAACTACGGGTGCCCCTCATTTCCACTTACAATTACGGGGTAATTATGGGTAATGATATAGCAGTTAAAGGGAGGGGCATTTGCGAAGGAGTAAGGATTGGGGTTTAGGGAATAACAATTATTGAGGATTTTTTGCCTCTACAATTGAGCAGTACCGATATAATTCTTGGTATGCAATGGCTTGGAAGTACTGGGAATATGGAGGTGAATTGGAGTAACCTGGTGATGGAATATTGTGTTGATGGTTCTCGAGTAGAGCTAAAAGGGGACCCCAGTTTATGCAAGACAGGAGTTTCGTTGAAGACCATACCATGACTAAGGCAATTCAACAAGGAATGGGGCTAATTGTGGAATTATGTCAAATAGAGCTTCTTGGAAAAATTACTAGTGACAAATGGGCAGTTTTGGAAATGGTCCAGCGAGTGCTAAGGAATCATCAGAAGCTATTCCAACCTATCACAGAACTACCTCCTAAAAGGGACATCGACCATGTAATTAACTTGGAACTTGGAATGTCGCTAGTTAATGTTAAACCTTATCGTTACCCTCACTATCAAAAAATGAGATCGAGAAGATGGTCAAGGAAATGATTGCAGCAGGAATTATTCAACCTTCCATGAGCCCTTATTCAAATCTGGCGCTACTGGTTACGAAGAAGGATGGGAGCTGGTGCTTTTGCGTAGATTATCGGGCGCTTAATCGAGTGACAATAAAAGATCGTTACCCGATACCGGTAATTGACGAGTTACTAGATGAGTTACTGTTACGGTTTGATCTAATTGCAAGGTATGGGACTTGAATCCCATATTGGTTAAATACAAAATTGATATGGAATTTATAAGGGCTTTGGGCTCTCTACCCTCATAAGCTAGCTTTTGGGGTGTGGCTCTCCTAAAGTCCTTATCAGTATCTAATACAAAGTTCCCAACTTAAGCGACGGTTAAATCACAGTAAAGAAAAAAGATGTTGAAAGATAAACAATGAATAAATGGTCACTTGATGAAGGATACAATACACTTTAGACTAATGTATTGTTCTTACCACAAGTATATCCATGCAAGATTGAGTAAGCTGAGCATTTCCAGAAGATTTGTGTCTAGCAGCCTCCAGAAGAATATCTTTGACATACTCCTTGTTGAAAAGTAAATAAGAGCATTTCAAAGAGAGATTGCTCAAAAATTCATAGAGTCTGTGCTTCTCACCAAGGATTTTAAGCAAATCTTCCTGCAAAAAGAAAATTTTCAAGAACAACTTTTAGAAGAAAAAATGCAGGTTCATGTTCAATATAAGTTGCAGGGAACAAGTGACTTCAGTTGACTTATCGAATGAGATTTTAGGAAAGCAGTACAACACATCAATTACTTCTTTATTTGTCATAAGGTGCTAATTGCAGTGACCAACTAAAGGAAAATGTGCATCGGAATCAGATTCTCTAAAGAAAAAAACTATTTTCAGCTAGAGTCTGAGACAAATTGGTAAGGCTTACATCAATGTAGTAAGAGACGTCTACAGATAAAATAACAAACAGTAAGCACTTGGAGCAGAATCCAGAAACCATAGATAAGAACTTTAAATCAGGAGATTGTGGCAGGTATTGAAATGACAACAGCAAATATCATGGTAATGCCTGTTATAGCTAGCACACAATCTGGATACCCACAGTAAGATCATCACTCACAAAGTTGAAACCATAAAGCTTATGAGTTCTATAACCCAAATTTGAAGACCACAGATCCTCAAGTCTAGTTTTCTAATCAGAAAATTGCAAAAACTGATCACATTTATTCCTATTATGTCACTTACCCGACTACTAAAAGTTTGACATAAGCTAGTACTTGGATCAAGTAGACTTGTCAAAATCTTCCAAATGTTGGTATCATTCAATTGATCAAGTATCTGGAAATTCTCCTCTGCTTTCACAGGTTCAGCAAATGAGCGGGACATGATCCGGAAGCAAAACAGAAACTTTTTTTGGATCTCAGGAGCATCTCCATTCTGCACTTGAAACACATGGAATGTAACTTTTTTCTCAACTTTTATGCTAAACATGAATTGAGTTAAATTTGCTAGATTTGTGTACCTGATGCATCTGCCTGAGGGACAGATATCTCTGCATCTCTTGCTGTAATCTGCATTAAAAAATGTAATATTCATAAGAAAAGCGAATAATTCATCAGATTTGCAAAAACTCCAATAGTCAGGTCTAAACCAAACATTAGTTAAACTCACCTTTGTTTATGCTCCAAAATCTTCTCAAATGCTTTAAGCTCGACTTTGTCCAATGCAGAGAAAACTCTGACCCAGTGCTTAACTCTGTTTTTTACGGAGAACTCAGCTGGAAATAGAGATCCAGAAAGAGTTGATTCAATTGTATCTGATCTGAAGAGAAAATATAAATGTTAGAAACTATTTTAACCAGTAACTGGAGAATCAAGAACTTAAAAGCTATAAAGTTTATCAGATCACCTAACATATTACCATGGAAGGGCAGAAGAGGAAAGGAAAAAGAATATGGCAGAGTGAACAGTAATATGTCTTACCTGAAATCTTTGTCATACAAACACCTCATAATCTTTCCAGGAATCCAATCGAATTCACTTAGATTTATTGAGCCCTCAGTGGACTTCCCACAATAAACCTTGAATATCTCAGCAAGTTTCTCCATGGTATAACTTTTAACAAGTAACTAGAAGTCCAAGAAAGAAAAACACCACACATGAATTACTATGAATAACACCATAAATACTTATGCAACAATTTCATGCACCAAAAGAAAAGAGCAACGAGCCTACAGATTTATCCCTGAGACGATCTGCAACTAATTTTATTGTTTCTACAGGAATTGAACTCAAGGCATGACATGCCACATTGAAGATCACGTCAACAACTTGCTTTCGGACATTCTCATCATAGTCCAACAGTCGATCACAAAGGGCAGCTGGAATATATTGAACCAAATCAAATAAGGGAAGGTTCTCAAAGAACAAATTTGTCAAAACAATCACCAAACTTACAAAAGATTTGGGGAGCCTCAGCTCGAAATGGATCTGTCAACAGGCAACTTTTAACATGTTCGAGGACAGACATCCTGACCCCAACTACTCTATCAGTCAACCTTTTCAGAAACTCTGAAAATATTGGCTGAAACGATTCACTGATGGGAGATCCTGGCAGAGCAAATAGATCTCCAACTAATTCCACAGCTTTCAAGCGAATCTCTAGCTTATCTGCCTGCATTGGGAACAAACATAGTAAGAAATCACTAATTCATTTACAGTAAGTTACAGCATCAAAGATTAATGAAGTCTTAAATTCACATGTAGGTACATCAAAACGTGCAAGCCTTTTCACGGTGCCACAAGAAATTTATGTTAGACACCAATAACTTAATACTAGTGTAATATAGAAGTAAGATTTTTGTAAATGTAGGCATAGAAGAGTATGAGTAAGCAATGGATCTGAAATTACCAGTAGCTCCCCGGTGATATATGGAGCAACTCCTGATAGGATATTAGGAGCACAACGATAAACATCATATATAACTTCATGGTAGTCAATCTGGTTATCTGTGGACCTATTATCACCGGATATAGATGATATAAGGAACTGTTTTATGCCAATTTCAAGTTTTTTGGCACATTGCTCTATAACATTCATGGCAAGATTCCTTGCAGCAGGGGAGATCTCCTACAATTTACATGCATCATTCAATTATCTGCCATTAAGGAAGCCATATAATAACAAATACAAAATTAAAAAAAATAATAATAGCCCTGACAATGTTAATTGCGATATAGCTCAAGAGAAAATGCTTACACTTCTGTTACGTCCTAATACAGACAAAATAATAAGCAAAAGATCCTCTCGAACATCCTCACTTTCTTCAATGAGAAGGATCATGATTGTCTGCATCGAAGACGATATACTTTCTTGATGATCATCACTGCAAAGACAAAGTTTCAACATCAATCACTTTTTGAAATATGGAACACATACTTCTGTTATTCAGAATACGACTATGAGCTCCAAATATAAATGAATAGAGAACTGGGTCGTCACATGAAAGGGATTAGAAAAGGTTAAAGAAAAGAATCCAGACCAAAGAGCCTGCACTTAGGATTATAATGCTAAAAGTTGATCCATCCTTAAAAAAGATATCCTATATTTATCAACCAAACTAGTCTAAACATCAGGAACCACTTATTGATACTTCTACTAGAACTTTGGTCTGATATCATGACACCGAGACGACCTTTAAGCTCAGACACACACATCACAGCCCCCCAACAACTCCATAAACTTTCTAGTAGGACATTAGCCATTAGATTGTCAATCAAAACATAGAGAACATATAGTTCCATGCTTCAACTACATCAACTTTACAGCAAACAATCATATCTGGGTAGAGAAACTTGAAAGTTGGAAGAAAATCAAATGATTTAACTTGGAAGTGTAAATGAAAACGTCTGACTCTCAAACTTTTATAAGGAAAATCAATCATTTTCCGCATGCCATAGAGAAGAATTCTAGATTCGAAGAACTAACATACAACATCTAGATCTATACAGACATATTTCCTTGATCCATATTATTGCACTGAGCTAAAAGATACTAAAATAAGAGAAAAATGAGTCCAACACATGCAAATAATATTGAGCATCATAAATGAAACAAAACCATGGGATATAACACACCTGGCTACAGAAAAAAATGTACTGAACATTTTATTCACCAGATCATCGCTTTCAAGATCCAACATCGCAACACATGACCTACATTTGGCAAGAGTCTCCAAAATAACAACACTCCTTCCAAATGAGGGACTACTAGCTTCGCTTAACCCACTAAAAGTGTCTACAATCAAGTGAAAAACATCCTGCAGACAGCAAAACAATTAGCTAGGAAGCAAAAAATTTAAGGTATTTTAGTAAAATGGAATCCATTAGTCAATAAGTGTGATCAAGCTTAAAAAAAAAAAGCACCTTTAGAACATCACCGCTGTAAGGAGCTTCAGGTGCAGCAATCCGGGTTATCTCACAAATACAGGTTGCCACCAAAAGTTTAACATCTCTATCTTGATGCTTTAGCAATTCCATCTTTATAATTGCATCAAGAAAAGGCTGCATTGACTCCATTATTGAAGTGGATGGCAATTGATCCATTTCAGAAAGAGAGGTAGCAGCTTGCTGCAGGTATAGCACATATTACTAGCAAGCAACAAATAAGAAAACAAAATTATGCCCTATAAAGAAAATACAAGCAAGTGTGCGAACGAATATTTTCCATGGTACTAAAAGTCCAGTTTTACCAAGAATGCATACCAACAATCTGAATGTACATATTGTAACAGATTGGCCTGTACACAACACAAATTTCATAAGACAAGCAGCATAACAGTACCAGACCACAAAGTAAATATCAGTAAGAGGAATGCTTAGTTGGGGCAGTAACTGATAGCAGTATCCCTGAGTCACAAAAAAGTAGTTTCAACATAGTTCTAGCAACTTCAGCTCATACAGAAACTCCATAGAGCTTATGTAAGTTCTATGTATCTAAGCAATTAACGTATATGGAAAGAATAAAAAGAGAATGACAAATATCATCAACACTGGAATGAGTAATTACAAAGGGGAAATATCATTTTTCCTCTGTTACAGCTCTTCTTCTGCTCCGTAGTTGTGAAATTAAACAGCAGAATGAGAAGGCCAAAATTCAGGCAGAGAAACAGTTAAAGGGTCTGTTTTTAGCATTGTTTTCGTTGTTCTTGTTTCCAAGAAAGCTTTTGTCCACCCAATATAAATGGCAAAAGTTGCAATCATCAAGTTCTGTTAGAAACAGAGGTAAACTTTAAGCTTATTAAATAGCATATGATCACCTTGAGATTATGACTTCTATACACTTAAAAGATTGAATTAGGCCAATTTTTGCAGGTCCCACCTCTGCCAAGTAATTCATCAAGAGCCTAAGATCCCTACTATTAATGTCAAAATTACAATGGTAGTAATGTTTTATTTTTTCAAGACTGCTAAAGCCAAATTCCTGCCAACACGCTGCCCCCAAAAGGAAAACAGAAAATAGATCCATTTGGAAAAGGAAACTAAAAACTGCAGCGACAAAGGGTACAATTCAATAAAACTAATCATTAGCTGTTATATGAAAGGACATTGGAATCGGCCCACAAGCCAGTATTATCTCATGCACATCTGATGGCTTCTGCTATGACACAAAGGTCTTTTGGTTGTGCCCAGAGAAACTCATAAACACTATTCACTCAAATAAAGTGCAATAATATATATGAAACCTATAACTTTTGATGAATCAGGTCCCCAAGCCAGGATGAAAGGACAGCATTACTTTTTGTGGCTCGAAGGGCTAGCACAACTTAATCCAACTAACCTAAACTCTAAACTGTTACATTGTCATGCAGGCCATGCCCATAAACTGAAAGGTCAACCGTCATAAGAAAATTAAAGACAAGAGCCTCTAGTGAAAATCAATATGAATGAGTAAAATCACGGACAATATCTTCAGAATTAAAAGTAGAATATCGGTCAAAAATTGGAGTTCAGAGCCATTTTTTCTATTACTTGAAGCCAGAGAGAACCAAAAGCCTTCAAATGATGGAAGTTCATTATTTAACTAGCCTGAGAATGTTTTACACCCGAGCTCAATGTTTATTGGCATGCACTTGGTTCACTAAAGGTCAATAATTTAATCCTCAGGAACATATACCCTAGCCTCTAATTACAATATATACAACCGAAACAAATAAACAGAGACCCACTATGCAACGAACATAAATAAACAAAGAATTAACAACATCTACATTGTACTCAAGTAAAGTAAAAAAGAAGAATTATTCAGAAACAATACATCATAGAACAAAAGGGAAGCCAACAAACCCTAATTGAACCTGATTCCCAAAGAAAAAGCGCTCCAGGACCACAAACACTACAGAAAACAAACTTTCTAGTCTAAAGAAAGCAAATTCACATACTAAACCTGAGAAAGTCTTAATATTTAAGCTCCCTTAGAACCCTAAGAATCTTCTTAAACCCGAAGCTAACTCAATTTTACCGAAACAAACACCGCAAGAAATTCTCTGTCGCACACAAACACATAGCAACAGCAAAAGAAACAACAAGAAGAAGAAAAAGAAGGAAACACCAAAATTCACTCTCTTTGAAAGCAAACAGAGAGAATAACAGAATTAACTAACCAGACCCCTAGAAAGGAAAGAAAAAAGTTGCAAATTCAACATAACAAATGCACACCTCAAGGAGCTTAAGGAGCTCATCTTTGGAAGAGGGAAGGTTCTCGAGGAGCTTGGATCCCACCTCCGTGAGTTGCTGTTGAACCTTCTCCTCCATGTTTCTAAATATAACTACTCTTTCAAATACGACCTCGTTCAGAAGCTTCGAAGCACGAGCTTGCTCATGGACTTCAATCCAACATAATAGGGTTGGTTAAGTACGCGAGGAAGAAGATGTGATTTCTCCACTCTCTCTCTCTCTCTCTCTCTGTTTTTGTGTTTCGAATATTTTTGTTTTTAATTTTTTTTTCTTTTTTTTTTATCTCGAACAGGCTCGCGGAATGAATCCTTAACTCTTAAGGGATGATTTCATTCTTCCATCACTCATCTGCATTACTATTACTTTTTTTTTTCTTAGACCAGGTATCCACCACGGATCCAATAACTAATCTCCTTATTGATTTATAGGCACCTCACAAAATGGAACAGTTGTCCAAAAATTTAAGACTGCTTCATACCCAAAATCAAGAATCAAACCCCTAACGTTTGGTTAAAAATTGATGAATCTCTTCCACTCAACCACACCCTTAGGGTTAGTAATATTACTACTACTAACTAATACCATGCTAATCTATCTCTCACATGACATGACGCTAAAGGACAAAACATAACATTATCCTCGGAGGACAACATTTTAAATTTGTTCGCTTCAAGGACATCTCTACTGAGATAAGGTTGTGTGTCCAAGTATCCTATGGGTTTACAACTTTTGATTCTAATTAAAAACAAGTTAGTTTAATTTGGTAACAAGAGTCCTTGCATTTATTAATATCTTAATTTCCTTTTTCTAAATTCTTGAGAAATTAAATTATTTTTATAATTTTCAATTCATATCTTAAAGTTAAAAATAATATCTCTACTAATTAAAAATAAGACTGCGTAATATTAGACTTTTCAATCTTTATGTTGAAATTTAAGGATTAAATCAACTTGCTCTTTTTTAATGTAAAGTACTTATATTTTTTAAATAACAATAATAAGGGGATTTCATATTTTTGTTTTATTAAATAAATTATTATGTTGATCTCTTTATTTATTAAATAAAAGTCGCTTTTTGTTTTTGGTATCTCTTGTACCAATCACTCCTATGCATCTTTTTCAGCGATGATAATGATACTCGTCTACATGGTTAATGCGAGATCAGATCTTCTGCTCCGATTAACCAGTTCATATCTTGTTCTATTAAATCTTATCAACATATTTATGTAGAGTTCACACAAATGCGTAGACAAGATTAAGTAAAACAGGATTGGAACACCCAAATGAGAACAGGGTGTTCCAACCTAGCTGATGTAAGGTAGTTGGCTTTTTTTAACAATTGAGTTTTTGTTTCCATCAAACAAAAGTCTATCCCATTATTTTATGTTAATTAATAATTTTATTTATAAACTTGCAAATGGAGCGACCCGACCCGACTCGACTGCGGATCAAGTTAACCTATGGCTCTTTTGATCTCGATAGGTCAACTCGTGGCCTAAATCATAGCCTGATTGGCCACAGACGGATCACCCGGCCTACCATAATGTTTTAAAAAGAAAAACATGAAAAACGATGTTTTGTTTTTTAAATAACGATTAAGTCACAAGTTTAAATGGGTCAACCCATAACTCGATCGGCCCAACCTCAACTTGTGGCCCGCCCGTAGTTTGATCGGACTAAAATTGGGTCGCTTCATATTTGACATCCCTGCTATTTATTTATTACTGAGGGCAACATCAAGCCGTTTGTTTTAGAAATGTACGATTTGGACTCCAAATTTATTTTTCTTTCCTTTTCTTATATAATAAGAGACTTCACGAATATCATTCTTTAGTACTTTTTCAAAGAGCTTTTAGTACTTGAAAGCATTATTCTGAACATCGTACTGCATTGATTAGTACTTTCGTTCCAGTCTTACTGGTAAAAAATTGGTATCTAACAAAAAGATTTTATACTAAATTTTGGTATCGATCGGTATTAGCTATTTTGATTATCGACCAGTAACTAAAATATTGATCAAATACTAGCTAGAATTATGATTCAAAAAATAGGATTAAATTGAAAAAAAACTTATATTTTATCTTATATAAAATATAAATTACTATGATAAATTGCCTACAATTTATTTGATAAATAATAAAGATACAAATAAGAATGTATTAAATAAATTTTTATATAATTAGACTTATACTGTATACATTAGATAATTAAATATATTAGTTTAATATAATTTAAATATTTTTTATAAAAAGTTTTATATTTTATATATTTCATATTGACTACGTATACTTTTTTAGTGCATATGTGTGAAATTTATTATAATAACTTTTGAAATATGTAAAGATAGCATTTGCAATTAAATTTACTTGTTATAAATTTATATTTTTACTTTATATTATTCTTAATTTTAGATCTATATGAGAATTAAATGATCTTTTTTATTATCTTAATTTATAAGAAATATGTGAAAAATAATATTAGTAAAAATAAAATAGCTTTTATATCAAATTTATATTATTATAATTAATTGAAATTGGTTTGAAGTAAAGTTAAAAAAAAGTATCTAGCGTAATGTACTGAATGATTGTTTTATAATTTTAAAAAATTATTCGAAATAGTATTTGATATTGATTAGTACTGGTATCATGTTGTACCATAATCAAATCCGATTCCAATTCTGATATGATATTCATAACATTGGTTAAAAGAGATTTTTTTTAATAATTTCTCAATGTTATACTAAATTTGTAACATACCACTACCATAGAGTATATGCCCGAATATTCAGAGGATATCCGAGAACATAGCCTACGAGAATGACATGTTAGAGCAATCATATTCACTTATTATGGGATCACAGAAACACAAGTGTTTCAAAGGACTAAATTTCCTCATTTCATTCACAAAAATAAACTTATTTTGTCATTACATTCCATAATCCATATATTTGAATTACAAAAACATCTAAGAGTTTACTGTTCTATACAAAATATTTAACATGAAATGGAATGCTAACAGAAACATTCTAACTAAACTCCTCAGACATCAACTAACCAAACCTTTAAGCCATTATTGTTTCACAAATTGATAATACTAGACTGCTACTACATTGCTTTAGAAGCTAGGTCTTCTTAATACCTGAAAATCAACGTTGCAATTTTGATGAGTTTTGCGAACTCAACGAGTGAACCATCATCGATATATTCACTCAAAACAGAACACAAACATTATAAGTATATAACGCAGTTCAATCAGTATCTCACATCATTTAGAATCAAATCTCATATATCACATCATTCAAAATTTAGTACCTAATCACAGTATACATCATATTTTAACAAGCTCATTATGAATACAAACATTTCATATAATCATTTTAGAATATTTCAATCATTCATATCATCAACATGTACACAAATATTTCATCCCATTATATCAATTCAATTTAGTTATTCTTTGCAATCATTCACATGATACATGTAAAGATATATATGCAAATGCACATAAAACTCCACTTTCATTTTTATTTTGTTGTGGCCGAGAGCCTATTTAACTGTCTTGTATCCTCTGTGGATACCGGGCTTATTTCAGATACTGTCTCGTATTCATTGTAGATATCGGGCTCATTAATCGTTGAGTCTGTAGCTCTTTGTGCACATTGGTCACTCCGGTTACAACTCCTTTATCTGATCTTGCATATCAATGTCATGCAATGCATCATTTCACATATTATGCTATCAGTAACTTTCATTCAGTGTGCACAGTCATTTAGCATATTCATCATATCTGAATCCCCTATTCAACATATAGTTGAGAACACATTTCATATTGCACATTAAATTTGAAAACACTTTCAATACAATCCCGAATATCAAACTTCTTGGACCAACAATGTCTGGAATATCACAATCATATCAGTAACAGTTTAATATCTGAAAGTTAATAAAAAGCAATTCAAACATAGTGAGAAAACATGTTAACTCACAATACACTCTAGATAGCTATTGCCTTAACGATCCGGCAATGTCTGGATGTTGTTGGTCTATTTGTGCTTCTATATCATGCAATACACACATAATTACACATTGCTAACTTGTTTAATCAAATGAGTACTCAATCATACACATGTATATGTGTTTTGTTCAATGCATGCTCAATTGGCTGTCCACAGTATGTATTCTTATTCACAAGTCTTGATCATTTATTCATCATAGCTTTCATATATCTAGTTTGCAATTAGGTTTATGCCTTAAGGAAGTTTGGTTACCCTCAATTCATCAATTATATATTCATCAATCCTTTCCTAGTATTTATATTCACACAATTTCCCAATTCTCATTCAATCATGTCTATTTCATTACTTATATCCTTTGGATTACATTTATATTCATAAGAACGTCTTTATACTATTAACAACTCATACTTCCCAAATTCATATACATTGATATCAAACAATTCATTCCTTAATTTATAACCTCAATTAATAACTTAAACTTATCAAAAACTTAATCACTTAATCAAGCAACTTTTTAGGTTCATTTTAAGCCCCAATCATATCCTAATGCACCAAAGTAAAACAACTTACCCTTATATGGTTTAACCATCACACAAAACACTTTTTTTTCACTTCAAAGCATTTTCCACGATCGTGGGAAGGAGCTTATGTAGCTCCCATGATCGTCGGATAGGTAAACCGAAGGTACTCCTTCATTTTCTTTCAAAAATTTTCTAGCTTTTAACATCTTCATACCAAATTCAACACATCTTCATCATAGTCCATTACTTATTCCTCAATTATACCTTAATTATACTTCAAATCCTTTTCAATTACATATCCAATTCCAATTTAAATCATTCATTTGGTGACTCACAAATTATGGTCTTTTATGCATCAAAATTAAAACAGAAACTATCATTCATTGATCATACATGTAGTCTTAATTCTTTTCCATTTCAAGATCACTATATTAGCACTTTTCTTTAACATAAATTCACTTTCATTATACATTATCCCAATTCAATCATTATACACTTTCTATTACCACATGCCATAAATATACATACTTTACTTACTTGTCTAGCTCAAATTTTAGCACAAAGATCAAGCTAATTTAACTCTTCATAATGCAAAATCATCACAAATTCAAGGTAACAACAGGTTGGTTTTCGGCTAGAATAAAAGACTACAATAATCTGATTCTTTAACTATCTTATGAAGGATAAAAAGCATGGATTATTGGTGTAGCAGTTGGACACAAACATAGACAAAACATAGGGATGAAAAGGTGAGAGGATTTCAATGGTGTGAGAAGAAAAAAGAAGAAGAAATGAACATAAATGATTTTTACTCCTGCAGAAGCTTAACACCTTAGGTGTTAGGTGTCACCTTATTACCATGACATATGTCCCTAAATATGTAAGTCAGTTGTCCCTTCCTTAGGCTGCCAATAATCACCAACATGTTATGTCATTTGTCACTCCATGATCAATGTAATCTGTCAATTAATTACCTATGCCAAATGTCACTCAATTATATATGCCAAATGTCACTCAATTATAGGCTTAGTCATCCTAATTTTTCATGTGTCCACTTGTCTTATCACTTGGCATTTCTTCTAGACTAAATGTACACTTAATACATCAATTTTCCAATGGTGACAATAAATTCCGAGTTTACTAATTATAATCCATCAAACCAAAATTCAAGACATAAACAATATGCAATTCACATCATGATCATTTTAAACCTTTCATACCCCGAAATATGTCAATTGAGTGTATATATTATCTTTACAATGTGTACTAAATCATAATTTATACGTGTATGCTAATGATATGCATGTGAATGAAATGCATTTCATGAATTCTTAATGACATGACTTCTATGCAATAGTCTAGGGT
>JAOSBP010000005.1:1549072-1564143 GCA_027563825.1 Erythroxylum mucronatum
TAGAAAATCTTTTACAAACGTGATTTACAGTAGTTCTTTTGAAACGAACAAGTTTTGTTTAATCGAAAGAAGTTTTCAAAAAAGGGGTTTAACGAAAAGTTTACCACAATTCAACCCCCCTTCTTGTGCATCTATATATCATTATTGAGTACTGTATTAACGTGTGATTCACTTCAGGATCTACAAGGCAGAGCAATATTTTGAATACCAGAATATTCCGAATGATCAAAAAGTGCAACTAGCATCCTTTCACCTAGAAGGAATTCCTTTACAATGGCATGGATGGTACACCACACCACATGGACCTCTGTCTTGGGTTGAATTCACTCGTGCATTCCTACAACGGTTTGGACCAACAGAATATGAGAACCCAGTCGAAGCATTGACGTGCCTCCGACAAACTACCTCGGTTGGTGCATACCAAGAAAACTTTGAAAAGCTCTCGCATAGGGTTGATGGGCTACCCGATTCATTCTTGTTGGGTTGCTTTGTAGCTGGACTTAAAGATGAGGTTTGTCTTGATGTCAAAATCAAGCAACCAGCAACTTTATCAGAAGCTATTAGTGTGGCACGCCTAGTAGAAGAAAGAAACACACTGCAACAACGACCCGTCCAAAATACTAGATTCATTCCCACCTCTGGTAATAAGCCCTTGGCCTCGTCGCCAACTCTAGCCACTGGAATCTTGGGACCAGCACCGATGTCATGCATAGGACAACCAAATTTTAGAAAGCTTTCTCCCCAAGAAGCACGTGATCATCGAGAGAAAGGCCTATGTTACTACTGCGATGAAAAGTTTGTACTTAGCCACAGGTGTCTTCGGCCACAATTATTTATGAATGATGATGTACAGGAATAAGAAGTAGCAGAAGGGGAAGTATATGCAACAATGGAAGAAGAGAACAAGTACTTACCAGAAATATCCCTTCATGCTATCACTAGAACGCCAAATTCGCAAACACTACGAGTAACCGGTCGGATTGGGAATAAAGAACTGTTGGTTCTCATCGACGGACGGAGCTCTCATAACTTCATCAACAAAAGAATCGCCGATAAGATGGGATTAAAAATCGACACCAGCAGCAAATTTCAGGAAGTCGTAGCCAATAATGCAAAAATTGAATGTACAGGAGTTTGCCGAGGCGTGAAAATATTACTCCAAGGATGTTGGATCGAGGTGGACTTGTTCGTTCTTCCGGAAGCGGCTTGTTCCATCATCTTAGGAGTTCAATGGTTGGCTACATTAGGGCCAATTGAAATATGTTACTCAAAGCTCACTATGGCTTTTAATTGGCATGGTAACCGTTTCACATTTACGGGAATACAAAAATCAGAGATGGTGGCCTTATCTGATAAGGAAGCTACTCACTTGTTCTCTAGTAGTTTACTAAGTGAAGGATTCTTTGTCCAACTAATTTCCACCGACTTCATCTCCACCCAATCCTCACAAACCTCTCCTGAATTGGATAACATCCTAGCCAAATATTCCCAAATATTTGAAATTCCAAATTCCTTGCCACCTAAGCGTAAGCAATACCACAAGATCCCGTTAATCACCAACTCTCAGCCAGTCAACGTGCGTCCCTATCGATACCCATATTATCAAAAAAAATAGAGAGATAAGTGAGGGAACTCTTAACAACCGAGTTAATAAGACCCAGTTCCAGTTCGTTCTCATCTCCAGTATTGTTGGTTCGCAAGGCTAGTGGTGAGTGGCATTTTTGTGTAGATTATCGAGCCCTGAATTCCATTACAGTAAAAGACAAATTTCCAATTCCTGTCATTAAGGAACTGATGGATGAACTATTCTGGGCATGTTATTTCTCAAAATTTGATCTTACTCATGGGTATCACCAAGTTCGAATAGTCGAAGAAGACATTCCAAAGACAGCCTTTCAAACTCATGAGGGTCACTACGAGTTCGTAGTTATGCCTTTTGGACTCACCAACGCGCCTTCAACCTTTCAGAGTCTCATGAATGAGATATTTCGGCCATATTTAAGAAGGTTCGTACTAGTGTTCTTTGATGACATACTTGTTTATTCAGAAACATGGGAGGATCATCTCCAGCATATTCAAATAGTTCTGGCGGTGTTAAGTGAGCATCAGCTTTTTGCTAAAAGGAGCAAATGCGTTTTTGGAGTCCAGCAAGTGGAATATTTGGGACATATTCTTACGGGAGGAGGAGTAATGCCCGACCCAGCAAAAATACAAGCAGTCCGTGACTAGCCTACAATAACAACTGTTAGGGAAGTTCGTGGATTTTTGGGACTCGCCGGCTATTACCGTAAATTCATACAGTATTATGGCACCATAGCCGCCCCGCTCCATAAGCTGTTGAGTAAAGAAGGCTTTTGTTGGAATTCAGAAACTGATGCTGCGTTCCACCATTTTAAGGATGCCCTCACAATGGCTCCGGTATTAAGGCTGCCAGATTTCTCTCGGCCTTTTGTAATAGAGTGTGACGCCAGTGGGGTTGGAATTGGTGCAATTCTAATGCAGGAGGAACAACCAATTGCCTTCTTTAGTGAGGTTACTAAAGGGACTGCCTTAGATATTCAACCTATGAGAAAGAAATGCTGGCAATGGTCAAAGCAGTCAAAAAATGGAGGCCATATCTTTTGGGACATACCTTCATAGTTCGCACGGATCATCACAGTCTCAAATACCTCCTGGAACAAAGAATCACTACCGAGGCTCAAGCACGGTGGCTGCCTAAACTGATGGGATTTCACTATAAGATTGAGTATAAGAAGGGATCAACCAATGGCGCAGCAGATTCCTTGTCTCGTAAGGCTGAATTAATTTTTATTGCGGTATCCATGCCTCAACCTAGCTGGTGGATACAGTTACAACAAGAGGGAGCTGAAGATCCATCCTATGAAAACCAACCCACGAGCTCTACAACGTAATCAGGTATGGTTCTTGGATTATAAAGTTCTTCTTAATCCTCAATCTTCTCTAGTTCCATTTATACTTTCTGACATTCATGGCACGGCAAGTGGAGGACACTTTGGGTTCCATAAAACTCTGGCCCGTTTGAAGGCTGACTTTTATTGGATGGGAATGCAAAACTCGGTTAAGAATTTTATCCGCGAGTGTGAAGTGTGTCAGTGAAATAAATCAGAACACATGCACCCATCCGGATTGCTACAACCCCTTCCAATTCCGGAACAAATTTGGAGAGACATTTCAATGGACTTTGTGGATGGTTTACCGACATCAAGAGGTTGCCAAGCAATCATGGTGGTGGTAGATCGCTTATCAAAATATGCTCATTTTGTTCCACTTTCCCAACCGCTCACTGCTGTAAGAGTTGCCAAATCTTTTGCAGACAATATTGTGAGGCTTCATAGAATGCCGAACAACATAGTCAGTGACCGCGATCGCATATTCATGAGTCATTTTTGGAAATCTTTGTTTGAGCTACAGGGAACTAAACTCAATATGAGTTCTAGTTATCATCCACAGACCGAGGGGCAAACCGAGGTGGTGAACAGAACTTTGGAGCAATATTTACGGTGTTTTTCGAGTGATCAGCCTAGAAAATGGAAAGAGTGGATCTCATGGGCCGAGTATAGTTATAACACCTCTAAGCACTCGTCCATAAAAATGACACCCTTCGAAGCTGTATATAGAATTCCACCGCCGACTTTGCTTCAATATGTGCCAGGAACTTCAAAAGTGGTTATCGTCAATGCTCACTTACGAGAAAGAGATGACATGTTAAGGGAGCTAAAGATAACTTTGCAACAGGCCCAAGACAGAATGAAAAGTTTGGCTAATAGGAAACGGCGAGATTTGGAATTCAATATTGATGATCTTGTCTACTTGAAACTTCAACCTTACCGGCAGAAATCAGTAGCTTTTAGTGCCTCATTAAAATTGTCTCCGCAGTATTTCGATCCTTACAAAGTTATTGGGATGGTTGGTCTGGTGGCATACCGTTTAGAGTTGCCAAAAGGAGCCCGTATTCACAATGTTTTTCACGTGAGTCAGCTGAAAAGATGTTATGGACAACACACTACACCGTCTCAAGAACTTCCACCTTCCACGGACAAATATCCTATTTTGCCTCAACCAGAATCGATACTAGATCGCCGTCTCAAGCAGAAGGGCAAATACAGACCGGTGGAGGAGGTCTTGGTAAAATGGAAAGGTGCTTCAATGGATGATGCAACCTGGGAAGACTCTCGACGATTGGCCAAGGCATACCCTACATTCTTCTTCCTCGAGGACAAGGAAATTTTCAAGGGGGCAAAAACTATTATGACTCTTTCCCTTGTGGAGGATAGATGGTCTCACGTAGGGAGTGGGGATTGAGGCTGGTAAACGTGGAGTGGGAAGTGGAAGCGTGGTTGTTGGAGTTACTGCTGTTTAATTGTTATCAATGTTTGAAAGGCTGTATGCAGCCACAACTAGGATAGTTATTTCAGTTCTATGTTTTGTTCCTCATTGTTAGGTTTGGATTAAGCCCCTACTAGTTTAGTGAGTTATTTATTTATTAATTGTGTTGAATAGGATGGCTATATATAAAGCTGTAATATGGAAAGGGAACTTATCGCAGCAAAATCTGTTTTCCTCTGTTCTCTATCTGATCTTTCTCTTTCTCTTTCGTTTTCTTCCTTACAAGTTAAGAAGAAAATTAAACCCAACATTTGGTATCAAAGCCGGTCTTGGAGTGGTGGCCCATGGAGTGGTGGCCTGGGAGTGCTAGCCGTGACCAACAAGGATCTCATAGTGGTGACCCATAGAGTGGTGACCTGAAAGTGTCAGCCGTGACTAACATGGCTGTGACCAATGAAGACATTGGTCCTTATGGGGGGACGAATGTTACAGTTTGATCTAATTGCAAGGTATGGGACTTGAATCCCATATTGGTTAAATACAAAATTGATATGGAATTTATAAGGACTTTGGGCTTTCTACCCTCATAAGCTAGCTTTTGGGGTGTGGCTCTCCTAAAGTCCTTATCAGTTACATGGGGCTAAGCTCTTTTCAAAGTTGGATTTAAAATCAGGCTATCATCAGTCCGGATAAGGGTGGAAGACATTCCAAAGATTGCATTTAGAACTCACAAGGGTCACTACAAATTTAGGGTGATGCGTTTTAGGCTATCAAACGCCCCGACAACTTTCTAATCCTTGATGAATCGTGTGCTTCATTCTTTCCCGAGGAAGTTTGTCCTAGTTTTCTTTGATGATATATCAGTCACAGTAGAGATGAAAGGGCCCATGCTGAGCACTTGGATAAGGTGCTTTTGTTACCTCATTCAAAGGATCGAAGTTGGGACTTCTGGACTTGCATAGGTTCTAGGATAACTGTATTCCTTCTTGTGTATACTTTACTTTTGCCAAATCTTACGTCAGGTTTTTCTCGTGGTTCATTGGATGTTTTGGATGAACAAAGTGGTGCAGAAGTATTAGATGAACAAGGTGGTGCAGAAGCAGATGTAGGAGGATCAGATGGCGTTTTAAACAATGACAGATCAAGCAAAAAATCTTTCTTATCTTCTCTATTTAAATTCTCCCCCTGAAGATAAGGATCGGTGAAATAAGGTTGTTGTTCATTGAATGTGACATTGACTGAGACATAGAATTTCTTTGATGGAGGATGGTAACATTTGTACCCTTTCTGAGTTGATGAATAACCCACAAAGACACACTTTAGAGCCCTTGGATCTAATTTACCCCTGTTTTGATTGTGGACATGGACAAAGGATGTGTACCCAAAGACTTTAGGGCCAAGGTTATTTGTAGTGTTTAGGTTTGGGTAAAAAGTTGAAAGAATGTCCATAGGACTCTTAAAATCTAAGGTTCAAGAGGGCAAACGATTTATGAGACCAGTGGCAGTAAGAATTGCTTCTACCTAAACTTTAGACATATGGTTTTGAAATAAGAGGGCTCGGGTTTTTTTTAAGGAGGTGCCCATTTTTCCGTTCTGCTACCCCGTTTTGTTGTGGAGTTCTTACACAAGAAGACTCATGGATTATTCCCTCTTTTTGGAAGAATAGGGTAAGAGTTTGATTGAAGTAGTCCCTGGCATTATCTGACCTAAATCTTTTGATATTGACCCCAAATTGATTCTTGATTATGGAACAGAAGTTTGGGAGTACGGTACTAACATCAGATTTTTGTTTGAGCAAAAAAAATCCATGTAACACGCATACAATCATCAATGAAAGAAACAAACCATTTTCGTCCCAGAAACGTTAGAGACATTAGATGGACCCCAAATATCACTGTGGATGAGATAGAAAGGAGCAGAACTTCTTTTATTACTACTTGGAAAAGGTGCACGTCACCTCATAATGAAAATTTTCAACATCTAAACCTTACAAAGAGGGAAACATAATCAGAACAATCCTAAATGATGGATGCCCAAGTCGACAATGATGAAGCAAAAAATTCTCTTTATTGAAAGAAACAAGTTCTGAAATGAAGGAATGTGGCAACCTACTCTTGGTCATGTTTAGTTGGCTTATGCTTCTAGATAGTAAAGGCCATCCCATTTCCCAGCACGTCTAATCATCCTTCTCGAATCCTTGTCCTGAAATACACAATAGTTACTGTAAAAAGTTACATTACAAGATAAATCTTGGGGGAGTTTCTATATGGAAACAAGGTTTGTGGACAATTTAGGAACATGAAGGACATTTCATACAATTACTGATGGTCTTATTTTGACATCACTATATTGGCTTCAGTGGTTAAAGATATTGGATAGGTGAGTCATATGGTCGGTTGCTCCTGAGTCCATGACCCAAGAGTTAGTGAAGGTTGTACTCGAGGCATTTAATCCAAGAGAAAGAGGAAACTGACTTGAATATGCCAAAGAACAAGTACTTGAAGGCTTTTCAGGTTTCCCAAGGCTGCTAATAAGTGATCTCACCCTCTCAATTTCGTCTTTGTTGAGGCTACTCGACTCTTGTGATATTGATTCGTTTTGTGATACAATAGCAATGTGCACTTGTCCCTTGTTTCGTGGCTGATCTCCCTTCTGACCCCATTCACGGCTTGGATACTTTCCATGAAGTTTTCAGCATTTCTCACGTGTATGTTGATGTTTCTTGTAATAAGTACTTAATTCATCACGGTTTTGAGGCTTGGATTGATTATTCTTCCTTCCTTAAAAGATTGCTCGTCTCTTTGTATTTGTGGTTGATTTGCTATTACCAGCCAGCATAGCTGAACTATCAATGGTTTGTGGTTCAAGCATTATCCCTCTCCTACTTTCTTCACTTCGGATTAAAGCCACTACCTCATTAAAACATGGAACCTTCGGCTTCCCCATAATTTGTATCCTTACTTGATCAAATTCTAGATTCATTCCAATCAGAAAATCATAAACTCTGTCTTGTTAAGTAAAGGTTTTTAGAACTGTTGCATCTTCGGGACACTTGGTTTTTATCACCCGGTAGTGATCTAGTTTTTAACACAAGGATTTCAATTGATTTGTGTATTCTGTGACTGTTTTGTTTCCTTGTTTTGCAGCAACAGTTTTCACATTTACTTCATACGCTTGTGTCGCATCTCTAGCCTTGGAATAAGTTTGTTGGATTGCATCCCATATGTCCTTGGCAGTGGCCAAAAACATACATGTCTCATTGATTTCCGAGACTATAGAGCCCCACAACCATGCCATAATATAGCGTCTTCTTCATCCCATGCTTCAAATTGCGGATCCACTGTTTTAGGTCCTACACTCATGAGATGACTAATCTTCCCCTTTCCTTTGAGCACAGTTCGAGTGAGTTGAGACCATTTGAGATAATTTTTCCATCTAATTTGTAGGTAGTTGGAATGCTCTGCAATTCTCCAAATTGTTGGGTTCGAATTACCTCTTCCGATTGGGTTTTGGTAGTCTCCCCAGTCTTAATTGTAGACTCCTCGATTTTTGACATCTTGCTTGACAAGATTCTTGGAAATTAAGGCCAAATTGTGTGGGAAACAAAAGAAGAAGAGAACGTGTGGAAGGAAAAAAAATGTCAGCAATGAAGGCTGGAAAAATGTGGCTATGAAGGCTAGAATATGGTCAGGTTATCGAACCTGAAGCTTTGATACCATGTCAAAAATTAAGCAGAAAGTGTATTTCCTTATGTGTTTTTGTTACAACACTACTAGCTATATATATATATACACAAAAACCTAGTATCCAAATCTGGTAGATACCCATAATTCATGGAATATCTTATCAGAATCTTAGCAAATCCTATCAGAATCTTGACTAATAATATCCTAACTTAAGGATACAATCTGTTACAATATATTTTCCTAAAATAGCCTCCTAACTATACGGTTTTTCCACACTTCAATTAATAAATTATTGAACTCATATATGTATTCATCAATAGACATGATTCATCGCTTCAAATAGTGATACTTCTTGTACAATTCCATCATCTAATTAGTTTACATAAATGCAGCTTCACTTTCATTTGTTCCCAAATGTTGATTTTTTGCTTGTCTTGTTATGAATGTTGCTCTTTAACTCTCTTTTTATTATTGAAGTCCCTTCAATTTAAGCTTCATGAACATCACCTTTTGATGTTCTTTGATAGGTTTATGTCTGAAATAATTCTTAAGCTAGCCTCCCTTCCAATCCAAATAATTTACTTTTGGAGTTTACCATGAAATCAACAACTATTGTAATTCCGCCATTATTTAATTCAAGGGCATGTAGCAACATTCTTTCAATCCACCTCGTACTGCTCGGTTTGGGGGTCCAACTTTGTGAAAGGGGTCATCTTCTTTTGTTGCCTCTTCAATCTCATGATCTTTTCAAGGGACTACGAGCTTGTGCAGGGTCTTGACATAGTAAGGCTTGTACAACTCGTGTCAAGTCCAAAATCTTGTGCATAATCTTTCCCATCTCTGTTTTGTTGAGTCTAGTTGTCTCTACCTCTATCTCTACCAAGATTTATCATAGCTGCTCTAAAAATCCTTGAAAGTAAATAGAATCTTTTACTCCAATACTACTTGATATAAGGGAAAGGTTTTAAAAACAACATTTAACAAAGAGGTTAAACTTGGTGATTTGAATTGGAAGTAGAACTATTCATGTATGTCCAAAAGAAACTTAGTCTATTTTGAAGAAAACAACAATATCAATATGCCAGCTTGATTCTAGCCTTTTATAGTTGGGTTTTCTTATTTGTAATAGGAGAAATATGGTTGACTTTGAAAAGGAAAATTAGTCTAGTTAGGGAAACGTAACAAAAGTCCAATTCAAAACATATAGCAAAAGGCCGATCTTTTTGGACAAGAAACGAAACTCTCCATTATTATTTTATATTAAAACAGAGCAATTTTAGCTCTTGCATCATGTAATTTAGAATTTCATAGGTAACAAATCATTGCAGCATTTATAAATGCCTTTGCATGTAATTTGGGTTTCTAGACATGCGAGAATCTAACTTGCAAGGCGACTGACAACTTGCAGAAAGAGGATGGAAAACTGATCTTGTGCTAGCACATTCTCTTGCAAACACTCGATATGCATAGCACACAACCACCAAGGTTAATTATTTTTGATGTATAGCTTTTTGGCTTGGTAGGCTTTTCACATGCCTCATCTTATTTAAGATGGTATTCAAATTAAAATTTAGGAGTATTGACTTGAAGAGCTAGAACAATAGACGTAGAGCTAAAACTATGGTAAAAAAATTGTAGTAGCATTACATGATTTTACTCCATTATCCTTAACTTACTAGAGTCATACAATCGGTTTTGCTGCACAGTGTTAATTTGTTTGACAACCAATATTTTCATTTCCTTAAAGACAAAAATTTCCTTTTCAGCTGATTTATGATCCACTTGCATGCACTTAGTGTTGAGACTTACTATCTAATTAAGAATGTTGATAGCATCATTATCTGCTTCATTCTTTGAAGTTGGATGAGATCTATTAGTTTATATTTTTGCATTTTTCATCATAGATATAAGCATGCATTAAGCAATAGCTATTGTTTTCATCTCACTTGATGGTTTTAACTGTTTTATATTGCTTGGTCAACTTCAAAGTTGTTTTGGCTCCTAACCTTGTTAATATGTATACTTTTGAGGAAAAATGTGTATTACTTATAATAGTCAATATTTACGTGGACGAGATCCTTTTGTGCTGCATATATGCACTCATACATCTATGTGATAACTTCGACAAAAGAATCATTCTTATCTTTCTTGTTTTGCTGAATTTTGGACATAGTGGTATATTTGAGATAAACTATTCGAAGGATATCAAAATTCAAGGCATTATTGGTCCTTGTGCATCTCTTGAAAAGGTATATCTTGTGTTTCCCTTATTTCCTTCTTGTTCTCGTTGTATTTTGATACTTACTTTTAGTGATGTGGTGCAGAAAGGTCCTCTCTGCTCCGACACTGTTGTTGGCCAGGGAAATACGAGTGCATGGAAGATGTGTGGTTTGGACAAAGCTACATCTTTGTGTCTGATATTTGAGATTGTTAAAAAGGAAACCTCAGATTCTAATATTCAGTCATCAAGCAATCAATTTTATTTCCAGTTTTTAACATAGTATGGACTCCAAACTCACACTTGATCTATTTTTGTAAGCCTTTTGATGATGGAAGGATCTGTTTATCTTTTAATTGGTTCTTTGCACAGTTACCAACATAGTAGTGGTGACATGAGGCTTCGTGTTACTACTCTTTCCCGAAGATGGGTTACTGGATCAGGCAGCATACAGGTAAGCTTGTTGTCTCTTACACATGGCACTATGACCCTTTTTGTTGTTCTTTCCTTAGTTGTTAGTTCTCCTCCTAAGTTGATTTCAACATGTTGTAGGACCTTATTGCTGGATTTGACCAAGAAGCAGCTGTTGTGGCCATAGCACGTCTTGTTTCTTTCAAAATGGAAATTGAGGTACAATGGTACATTCCTTGGATTTTTACCTAAAATAAGGGAATATATAAGTATGTGAACAAAACCTGGTATCTCTAAAATCTTTGGGACTGCACATTGAGTGTGTGCTAATGCATAATGACCACGTTATGATAGAAAGCTAGAGAAAAGTAACAAGAAAGGAAGGAGAGTTGAGTTTCAAAAGTGGAAGAATCGACATTGTCCAAATTATTGAAGGCAAAGTGAGGAGGTGATATCATTTAGTTTAATGACATGTAGTAGTATTATTCTCTTGTACTGTTTTTTGTGGTTTGAGGCCAAGGACTAGTATAATCGTTGTATAAAGGAAGTAACTACTGTCTAGAGGTTTTAATGATTAATTGACAATTTTCTATATTCCCTTCTTTTGTCTTATTTTTTTCTAATCTTAAAACTAGGGTTTTTTTGGCTATTAGTTACTATCCTTTTGGTATATCAGAGCAGATGGCTCTCGAAGGTGAAGTAAGATGGTGGAAGGAAAAGGATTTTAAGACATGAGACAATTGAAAGAAGATATGAAGATGCAAATGCAAGAATTGGAGCTTAGACATGAAATTAGTATTGAAGAGTTGAAAGAGTGGATACTATAGTTACATCAACATCCTACTCGAAGGGCCTTGAGAATAAACGAAGACAATCAGAGGGTACCAGAGATATTATTTGGAGGTTTTTTGCATAACAACCAATATCATAAGCTGGCAAGGTTTAGAAAAATATAATTTTCAATCTTTATTGGAGAGGGATTGAGGGGTTGGATCTTCAAGGGTGAACAAGTTTTTAGCTTTAGCTTGGATAGGACTTCGACAAAAGTTAAAGTAAGCTAGTTTGATATGCATTTGGAGAAGGGGCATTGGTTTGGCGTTACTTTTACTTGAGGAACAAATTAAAATTGGAAGAGTCGAGGTAGGAAGGATCAACGAAAAGCTATTATGTAAGATTTGATTTCTTGTCCCACAAGTTGGTTATACCAGTTTATCCTTGAAGGCCTTAAAACTTGAAAGTGAGTACCTGGTTAAGATTTGGAATTCCAAGAGCTTACAATAGGCATATGATTTGGCCAAGAAGGGTGAAGTTGTTTTGCAACAATGTTTTA
Organism: Erythroxylum mucronatum; assembly: GCA_027563825.1. NCBI lineage: Eukaryota > Viridiplantae > Streptophyta > Magnoliopsida > Malpighiales > Erythroxylaceae > Erythroxylum > Erythroxylum mucronatum. Next base: position 1,561,065 of record JAOSBP010000005.1, read on the forward strand.
GAGGGGGTAGCAGCAATATGCAAACTACCCAACAGTAGAAGGGGCACCTAACTTCTCAAAAGAATTCATAAGGAAATCTACTTGAGCCTCAATTACTTCTTGTTAACAAGCATAATGGAGAAGTAAGAATCACCAAAATCACCAGTAGTAAAGAAATGGATGAGAGGAGGGCCAAAGGGAAATGATTATGTTGTGATGAGAAATTTATCCATGGCCATAAATGCAAGAGGAGAATGATGCACATGTATATAGTAATGGATAGTGGTGAAGGAGGAAATTACTGAATAAAAGCAAGAAGTACAATTTGCAATTTCGTTGCAAGTTATGGTAAGTGCTACTTCTGTGAAATTTTAGCAAATGAAAGTGATAGATATGTACAAATATACATATTTTAATAGATGGGGAAGTACCCATAATTTCATTGACGAGAAGGTGATAGAAAAAGAAAGATGCATTATAAAGGAAATAGATCATTGTCTTAGTGAGTCGATGATTACAGACTAAGTGGCAAAAGATGTGTAGAGGCTTTAGGTGGGTGATGAATGGTCCAAAGTATGAAAAGTGATACATTGTTCATTAGCATTGGAGCAAATGATTGCTTTAGGAGTACATTGACAAGTTACTTGAATGACATTATATGGAATTATAAGAGATTATGCAATTTGAATGGGTGTAAGAGTAGATAAAATCGAACAACAGTTAAAAAGTGGGAAGTATGAAGGTATTAAAAGCAACCACCAATATAGGAATATTGGAGTGGGAAAAAGCAACATGTGGTGTTTCAATTTTCATTGATGTAAAGTGATGGCAATATGCAATGGTGATGCTCACCCTAGTATTTTTGTTAGTTGATGTAATTGGATTTAATGAAAAGCAATATGTTAGTAAGGTTGAAGAGGGATTAAGGCAACTATTGAGTGACTATAAGGATGTCTCTGAAGTGCCTACATGATTACTATCAACCAAGGTTTATGATCATTGAATTATGTTGAAATAAGGGATTGAAGCTATCAACTTGAAGCCATATAAATATGCAGGAGCGTAGGAAGAAGTAATTTAAGAGTTGGTAGAGGAGATGTTGACATAAGCGGTATTTCGTTAGAGTGTAAGTCCCTTTTCTTCTCTTGCTGTTTTGGTGAAAAAGAAAGTTGGGTCATGGTGGTTTTGTGTAGACTATAGAGCTCTTAGTAAGCTCTTAGTAAACATATGATAAAGGATAAATTTCCCACACCTTTAATTGAAGAATTGTTGGATGAGATACATGAGATTGTATTATTCAAAGTTGGATTTTAGAGCCAATAACATTCAATTTTGCATGAAGGTGGATGATATACATAAGATTGCATTTAAAACCCATGAAGGCCACACTAGGGATTCCTTCTTATGCCATTTTGTCTTACCTATGCTCCTACTTAGAGTTCAATGAATTTTATCCATGGTTGATATATCTTTGACAGCTCAGATGGAGTGAATACATGGACTCATCAAGGGCTATGCTAAACCTTTAGTGCAAGCCAGAAGGACTAAAGTTGTTGGATGTTGCTCAGTGTCGATATAACTTAACAACCAAGAAGCTCTGGATTGAACTTAAGCCCCTTCAAGTTGGCCACAAAACACTAGCCTCTAATGCCTCACACCATTCAGAAAAGAGGGCGCTTCGTGTCAACCTACTTTAGGTGGTAGGATCGCAACGACCTTGCCCAAACCCATTTAGATAAATTAGCAAGGTCTATGGAGGGAGCGATGAACTTCTTGAAGATAACTCTAAAAGATCAACCAAACCTAGCCTATACATCCACTAAACGAGTGGAATACTATTTAATTGAGTTGGAGGCCAATTTGACAACGAGGCATATTGGGAATGGGCTGAAACTTATGATTAGAAGACCATGTTTGAGACTATTTGACATCAAGAAAGGGTTACTCCCAACGAGGACGTTGAAACTTTTGGGAAAAAAAAAGAAGAGGGTGAGCCACTTGAAGTCGAAAATGCTAATAGGGAGAGGATGGGCATTCAAATCAATAAGCTTTAAGTAGAACTACAGCTCCTTTATAGAGCTAAACCGCCAACATATATACCAGAAAAGATATCATCATAAGATATCTTATCACTTCCAGATTCAAAGCTCTAGCAAAATCATGCATACTGACTGATTGTATTTGATTAAGTTTCCTATTATATTAGAATATCCTATAAATTTTGAGATAAGAGAGTATCCCATAAATTATGAGATTAGATATTGTATTAGTCATCAATTTCCATTTATAGGTAATAGAATTTTGTATGTAAGCTATGCTTGATGTAAACATCGAAAATATTCAAAAAAAATATAGTAAGCTATGCTTGATGTAAACATCGAAAATATTCAAAAAAAATATAGTCCTTATTCATATTTTGAGATGGTATCAGTGCCAAGTTAGGCTTCTTGGATCAAGTTGTTTCTAGCCTTCATTGCTGCAAACATTTCTGTTTTTTCTTATTTGGCTTAGCCTTCATGGACGCCCCCTATTTCCTACCCTCCATTTCAACTTTCATTGCTTTCTCCTCCCTGTTTTATCTCTTTCATCTTGGCCATCATTTTTTATTATTGTGCTCTAATACAAAGCATTCTTCCAACCTTGATTGTTGGAATTGTCCAAGCAAGCAATATCACTACCACATAGTTGAAAGAGATTGCTTGATTCCCACAACTAGGGGAATCAACATCATAAAAGCTGAGTAGTCTTAACTAAGAAGAAATTGATAGAGTGAGATCTCTTATGAACAACCATGAAAAGCCTTTAGGTACTTGTTCTTTGACGTATTTAGGTAAGTTTCCATTTTCCTTTAGATTAATTGCCTTGGATGCAAATTGTGCCAGTATGTTCCATTTATCCAAATGTTTCTCAACTTACATGCCATGTCCAAGTAGTAGAAAAATAGTCACAACTGATTGATCTTTAACAACTATAGCAGGTGTAGGGGATGTTAAAATAAATCCATTAGTAACTAAGAAATGTTTATGAAGAATTTCATTCTCTAATAATGATTTACAAGGCATATACACTTGAATATAAAGGAAAAACTATCCTAATTAGG
>JAOSBP010000005.1:1566903-1582214 GCA_027563825.1 Erythroxylum mucronatum
GAACACCAATAAGGGAAGGAAGGTGGATTTTTCCCTTGATCGTCCAGTGACGAGATCATACAGTAGGGCCCTTACCAGAAGACTAATTTATCCGTCTCACATATAACCAGATATAACATATGGAATAAGTGTAATTAGTCAGTTTATGTATAATACAAAGTAAGCTCATTTGCAAACAGCTTAAAGAGTGCTTCAATATTATAAAGGAACATCGGGGCAGGTTATTTTTTAAAAAGAAATGGAGGTTTAGCTGTTGAGGCATACCCTGATGTTGATTTTGATGGATCTATTGTTGATAGAAGATCAACTTCAGAATATTGCACTTTTCTTGGTGGGAACCTTGTGACTTGGAGAAGCAGAAAACAAGGTGTAATGGCTCGATCAAGTGCATAGGTTGAGTTTCGAGCGATGGCTTAAGGTGTGTGTAAACTACTCTGGTTGAGGATTATTGTTGAAGTTTTGAAGATTAAGTGGGATGCCCTATGAGATTATACTATGAAAACAAGTTTGCAATTCACATAACTCATAACTTAGTTCAGCATGATCGATTGAAGCACATTGAAATTGATAGGCATTTTATCAAGGAAAAGTTAGAAAGTGGATTAATTTGTACACCTTATGTCTACTCATGGTCAATTGGCTAAAATTCTCACCAAAGGTTTAAGTGGCTTAATTTTTTAGACTATTGTATCTAGGCTGGGAATGGAGAATACCTATTTACCAACTTGAGTGGGAGAGTGGCAAAATCATGTATATTGATTGATAGATTGATTGTATCTTATTAAGTTTCCTATTGTATTAGAGTCATTATTTTTCATTTATAGGTACTAAAATTTTGTATATAAGCTATGCCTACTGTAAACATTGAAAATATGCAATATATATATATATATATATATATATATATATATGAAACTATGCATATATAAGAGAAGCTTACTTGAGGAAATTTCTTCTGGTCTTCTTTGATTATATTTTTCAATTGCATTTATATGGTCCTATTTTTCAATTGCATTTGTAACATCTTGAAGCGATGTTACAAGTAATAAGAGCTCAACACTTTTTTGTTAAGCTTTCTAAGTGCTAGTTTGGAGGAAACAAGTGCAGTATTTGGGACATATAATCAATGCTAAATGGGTCGCAACTAATCCAAAGAAGATATAAGCATTGGTAAATTGTCCTAGTCCAAAACATTGAATCATCTAAGAAGTTACGTAGGTTTGTTTGGATACTACAAGTGATCTATAAAATTGCATCTATCTTCCTATGAGACAAAGTTGCTAGCACTATCTTATGCGTAGACATTTTATGGCGCAAATTGATCATAAAAGTTTGAGGTATTTGTTAAAGCAGGAGATAACTACCCCATGTCAACAATAATGGCTACCTAAGTTATTGGGGTTTGATTTTGAAATTGAATATAAGAAAGGTGTTGAGAACAATGTTGTAGATGCTTGATCTTGGGTGACAAGTGTGAAAATGTACATGGTAATCTCTCGTACAAATTGATTTGTCACAAGAGATTAATTACGACAAAGATGAAAATATTCGAACGATGATGCAAAAAACTATGAGTGGAGCGATTCACCAATACAATGTGTGTACTTGGTCGATAGAGCTCAACAATGGGTGGGCAAGTTGGTTGTCGGGAGAGATGTAGACTTAAGAGCCAAGATTATTTTCTTATTTCATGCTATTGGGATAGGTGGACATTCGAGATTCATAGGAACTCATAAGCAAGTCAAATCGTATTTCTTTTGGAAAAAAGATGCGTAATGATTTATGAGTTTGTAACACATTCTTAAATATATCTGAAGCACAAAAAGTTAAATTATAAATTACCTGGCATGCCTTTGTGAATTGTTAGTGATATAGATCTTATCATCATCATTACTTTTTAGAAAGAGTTTTAATCATAATTTTATTATGAGACACTGTATTTGTTTATAATTCAAGAGGTTTCTTTGCGCCAATCCACGACATATCAACTTCAAACGGACTGAAAAACAAAGATCTTCAATCGAACCCTTGAAAACTATTTGTGATGTACGATTAGTGATTGCCCTTACGGCTCTTTTTGGTGGAGTGGTGGTATAATACTACATTTCACTTTGACAATTCATAGCTCATCATTTGAGGTTTTGTATGGATATGCTCCTCCACGGGATATTCCATACTTCGTAATGATAGACCAAGTGATGAAAATATCAAGAGGTTGAAGTCAACTTTATGTGAAGCACAAGGAGAATCACGATCTATCAGTGAACTTTATGTGAAGCACGAGGAGAATCACGATCTATCTGCATTGTTCTGGTCCCTTCCAGGTGAATGGCAAGGTGGGGACCATAAACCTTAAAGATTCATCCCGTGTTCCATGTTTTTTTCCAATTCAAAGCAAATTAGTTTAGAGATAAATAAGTCCATATTTCTTTTCCATTTCAATGCATTCGAGTCTGGAGGTGCCTGAGTCATTGAAAGATATATTTGAAAGCTAGTGGCTATTAAAGATTGAAGGTTAGTAAATTGAAGGATTAAACTAGTAGTTCAGTTATTGGTTCAATGGCCCGTCGAAGATTGTTAGGAATCTCAATAGAGATTGTATTATTGATAGTATATTAGATGATAACAAGCTAGAGCAAGCTCCCCCTCTTGGATGAACCAAGCCAACCTTCCTAACAATAATTACAAAATTGTTGTTATCTCTATCCTCAGTAGACAGCTATATTCCCCGCTCATTCTCTCTCCATAACTACCTTCTAACAAACTTGCCTACATGGCACCTGACACTGCCCCCTTTTCCAATTTGTTTCTACGAGTATAAGTTTTAATAGGCTTAGTTGTTATGGGCTGAGTAGAAGGTGAATTGTTAACAAAGATGAAGAGTATGTGATATGGGAGTATTTGTACGTACAACTTGCAGTAACAATATTCAAAATTCAACCTTGTGGACAAGATTGCTAAAGGAGGGAGTAGTGATAAGGTAGAAAGCCAGAGAAAAGTCAAGGTGAACGGAAGGAGAGTTGAGTTCCAATAGGGCAAGAGAAAAGTAAAAGTAAGCTTGGAATGCTTCTTTATTGTGGCAAGTTAACATGATTTGGTAGACTGTTTTAAAGTAAGCTTGGAATGCTTCTTGAATGTGGCAAGTTATTTTGGTGTTCTCTGAGAATCCACATTGTACTAGAAAACTTATTTTCGTTATTGGTGTTCAAAGCTTGAAGCTAGGAATGCATGAACCAAGGGATTCATTGACTTCCCTTAAATGAGTATCCTTTAAAAAGATGATATAAATTAGGACTTATAATTTGAAGGAATAGACATTTTCTTAAAAGAATGTTATTAGATGTTTTTATGTAGTAGATGAAAGAAAGAATATTTACTTAAAAAATGCATCAATTGTAGTGCTACCAACTCCATTGTGGAGCTCTTTCTATTCTTTCATTTAATGACATGTTGTTCTTGGCATTCAGGCAGAGTTTGACCCAATCAGGTGGCTAGATAAAGCATTGATCAATTTATGTTCATGGTTTGGAGATTACCAGAAGGACAGCCCAGCCTCTTTCAGCTTATCACCACGGTTTTCAATATTTCCTCAGTTTATGTTTCATCTGCGACGTTCCCAGTTTGTCCAAGTAATTTACATGTGATTTACAAAGTACATCATCTTGATATTTCTGGTACTCTTGGTTGTATTACCCATGTGATCTTTGTATAATCTGACAGGTCTTTAACAACAGTCCTGATGAGACAGCATACTACCGAATGATACTGAACCGAGAAAATGTCGCCAACTCAGTTGTGATGATACAACCTTCTTTGATCTCTTACTCATTCCATTCAGGGCCAGAACCAGCTCTTCTTGATGTTTCTGCCATTGCAGCTGACAGGATCTTACTTTTGGATTCCTATTTCACGGTTGTTGTTTTTCATGGTGCTACAATTGCTCAGTGGCGAAAGGCTGGATACCATAACCAACCTGAACATCAGGTAATTTGTTAGGATGCCTAATCCTAAATGAAACATTAAAAGATTGCATATCTTGTTTTTCATTTAGATTCCGGCTTCTTCCCTTGTTTGATATTAGACATGGCAAAGAAAAATAAATCTGCCAGATCCCGTGAGTCCGTTATGTTGGTGAGATTTCTTAGTTGGAACAGCAGGATGACTTAATAGGCTTGATAACAATGGACTATTTCCATCAAACACAAGTTAGATTTCATGTTGAAATAAGTAGGCACCTGGTATTACCAATCACCATGTCTTGCCGTTTGGTTTTCCACAACATTTTAATCAAGCATGCTGCTTTACTTCCACTTCGTTTCCAACAGTACCAAGATGTGACTAGACATTATTTTATTTTCTTCTCTTAACTTTGTCATGGTTTTACCCAAATTTTGTATCAGTAGCTATTAAGATCGATTTGATTTTGGACTTGGCTTCCGAGTGGTTATTGGACCAGAAGCATGTCTTGGTTATCTGTAGAAACTTGGTATAAATTGCTAGGGAAAAATGAAGCTTGCTGGTAGCTATGACAACCTTGCTTCTATGCATATTTGACTTTTCGCTGTTTCCTTTAAAGAGAAAAAAAAACGAAATGGGAATCCTTAACTGGAAAGAGTTTATTGGAATACTGTTTGGTTAAGGTTCTTATATCTCACATATTATTCTGTAATGGAGGGTAAGATTCGACCCTATAATTAATGTGTGACAGAACTAGTTATATTAACAAATTGCTGCATAAGATCAGATAGCGTATAACGTGCTATAACAACTTTATACAAAATTCAATACTCAGGGTTTGCGTGAGAATCAATTTATTTTCTTCCTTAATGTTAGAAGACATGCATATCTGAATGCAGCGATGCTGACCCATGCATATGGAACACCTTGTTCTTATTTGAGATGATTTATCTTCACAGGCATTTGCCCAGTTGCTGCAGGCTCCTTCTGGTGATGCAGAAGCCATTATTAAGGAGAGGTTTCCGGTTCCACGTCTAGTCATCTGTGATCAGCATGGTTCACAGGTTAGTAATTTTTGTTGCATCAGAACACAGAAATGCCACGTATGTAGCTTTACTTTCAAACGTGCCACTCAACTTGTAAATCTGACTATTATACGCATAAACTTTCAAAAGTTTTCAATTAGATTTAATTCAATCACTTTGCTGTTGAATTTTGTACACAATTTTATGCAAAATGATGTATAGACAGAAGGAAAATTTTAACCCGAGTTTGGCTGTTGCTTTACTAATACCATTACACATTTTAAAGGCAGTGGCAGATGGTCTATTCCAGACATTTTTAGAGTTCCCTAAATTTTAAATGGTAAATGAAAATGGTATCCGTGTATTTGACCTTTATTTCCTTCCAATAGAGTTGCACTTTGAAGTGGTTAAGCAGCAAATTAACATCTACTGTATGTAAATAAATAAGCCCGTAGATCGCAATCTAGAAATTCTTTTGGGAAATATGCGCCATGAAGTTATCTAATAGAAATTTATGCAATATAATATACAAGTCCCGGTCCGAAATGCAAATTCTTCTCTTAAAGTGTTCGGACATGGATTTTATTCTCCATTTCTTGTCTGCATATTCATGCGTTCGCTCACAGGGTGCTAGAAATGAAGTAGCATCCTCACTACTCCTCACCTAGGAATTAATTATATATGTTGTCTTGAAACGTTAGGTATAAAATTTGCATATCAGTTGAAAAGTTTGGATTTGATGACTTTTTGGTTACGAGTTTCTTGCGGATCCATTCAAGTAATGCTATTTGAAATGCAGGCACGTTTTCTTCTGGCAAAATTAAACCCTTCGGCTACATACAACTCTGATACTCCTTCTGGAGGAGATATCTTGTTTACAGATGATGTCAGCTTCGAAGTCTTCTTTGATCATCTGCAGAGGTTAGCTGTTCAGTAGGAAGTGTCGTTGCTGCTACTGCCAATTTTGTGAGAATAATTCTTTTGTACAGCAATTATATATCTGAATAGAGGCTTCGTGTTTAGTTTGGATTTTTCAAATGTTATATTTTTCATCTTCTCCCTATCACTGGACAATGATGAAGAATAAGCTGGAAAATCTTTGTGATCGTGATGGTTTAAACAAAGCTATAGGACAGTCACCGGCGAATCTACAAGAATTTTGGTGACTTATGTCTTTTCTCTCATCAATTGATGAATCTCATAGTTAATTGCTTCACCATTCTGTGGAACAGTCTGGTCACTGGTAATTAATTAGCGATTAGTATCTCTTTGTTCCTCCCTCGCGTCGCTTGTAATTAGAATAGTAAAACAGAGTTGCATTGTTAATGATCCCTGAGCTTTACCTCAACTACCAATTTTGTTCTGTAAGATTTCTCGGGACAAAAATGTTTCTTTCATTTTTAGCTGCACGATTCGATCCAATAGAATATGTAGAAAGGAGCCTGAATACTTACATATTTAATAGGGAAGTGTAAAGATGTGATTACTGAAATGATTTTGGGACAGACATCTTGTCATTAGGTTTTAAAAGTTGAGTTTCTTCCAAACATATGTGACTGATGTCATTGACTTTGAGAGGCACCCACGTATCTATTACAAGATGCAAAAAGGAACGTGAAACTTAGAAATTCGTACGAGTATTAAAAGTTGTCATGAAATGAACCTAAAATCATTAATGAGTTGGAAAAGAAGCCTTAAGCTATCCTGACAACTATATGTATATATAGTTCATTACATTCTAAGATCGACGAGTAAATAAAAATCTTATTTGATATTTTAGATATACATGTAATAACCATACACCATAATTAACTTGGATGAAGAAAAGTTTTAATAATAGCTGATACGCACTTCTTCAGTGGTTGTAGATTGATGTAAGACAACGAAATGGACTTCACGAGCCATTTTCACGCTGTATGCTTCTGGTATTTGTGGAAGATGACTTGTAAAAGCTCATAAATTTTGCAATGAACTCTGCACATAAAATAGATGAAGTCAAGTGACGTACAACCTCTATCTGCGTGGAGTTACTGTTTAATATCTCATGTGGCCACTGCTTCGTGCATGAAAGCTGAAGTTATATTTAGTGGCGGTTTTACCTTCAATCCTCATAAAATGGTGAACTTCCTTTCTTGCGGGATCATTAAACTGTATTCCAACATCCTCCGGTCGGTTTTGATCACCATCTAACATGTTTCCATCTACTATCTGCATAGAGAAAGAGAAAGAAAGAAGCCATGCATATGAAGTTAACTCTCGAATATCAAAGTATGCATATCATTAACACCTCTTCTGCTTCAAGTCTAAAAGTTTTGCAGTTATCGCATAAAAGTGAGCACGTATTATTATCGATTTGTCAATTTAATGAGTGAAAGTTAAAAGTTGCTTCCATACACTGTATTGCCTGTAAAGACTTTCGATTTTCGGTTTAGTGGATTCATCCACGTGCTTTTCCAGTTCTCCAAAGAGGGACTGCGAAAAGGATGATGAATAGATAAGCTAACTAGCCATATATGTATATACACTCTGAATCTACTGCCAGTGATATATATGGAAGGATAGGAACATACCTCATATATGAAGTCCGGAGATACATCATGCTCTATAAGATTTCGAAGCTTTCCACGAATGATGTATAGCCTCCATAGAAGAAAATTCCACGATCAATAATTCTAATTTTGTTATTGACTAAAACGAAGTAAATTTTCTGTCATTTTTATGGTATCCATAGTTCTTGTATCTATGCATGTATGTATATGGCTACACACACACACTCATGTATAAGCAGAAGAAATTAAACATGGTGACACATTTTGTCGATGTGCATATTCCTTGCACTGTGTATATATATATAAGCAGCAGAAGATTAAATACAGTGAATTTCCTGACATTTTTATCGTATTGTATCTATATATATATGTGAACAGCAGAAGATTAAATATGGTGAATTCCCTAACATTTTTATGGTTTTCATGTGTGTATATATATATATATATATGAGCAGCAGAAGATTAAATATAGTGAATTCTGGCGTATTTTATGGTATTTATATTCCTTGCACGTGTGTGTATATATATGAGGAACAGATGGTTAAATATAATGAATTCCCTAACATTTTTATGATGTCCATATTGCTTGTATGTGTGTATATATATATGTGCAGAAGATTAAACAAGATGAATTTTAAGACATTTTTATTGTGTCCATATTCCTTGCATGGGTGTGTGTATATGAGCAGCAGAAGATTAAATAAGGTGAACTCCCTGACATTTTTATGATGTCCATATTCCTTGTATGTGTGTGTATATATATGTAAGTAGCAGAGGATTAAACCTGGTGTCCATATTTCTAACAAATAAGTGTGAGTATATGTGTATATATAAGCTCTCTACTACTTAATTAAAAGTAAGGTTAAGTACACTGGACCTCCCAAGACTCAGCGTTTAGCAGGATTTATAGTGGGCCACTGTTTTTGTATACAAGCAATATAAGATTAAACAGGTGGATTCCCCGACATTTTTATGGTGTCCATATATTCCTTGCATGTGTGTGTGTCTAGCAGAGCAACAGAAGATTCATATTCCTTTCTTGTGTGTGTGTATATATATGAGCAACAGATGATTAAACATGGTGAATTCCCCAACATTTTTATGATGTCCATATTCCTTGCATGTATATATATATATATAAGCAGCGGAAGATTAAATATTGTGAATTCCCAGACATTTTTATGGTGTCTATATTCTTTGCATGTGTGTGTATATATATAGGAGCAACAGAAGATTAAACATGGTGTCATTAAGTGTGCGTGTATATATATATGGGCAGCAGAAGATTAAACATGATGAATGCCCTGATATTCTTATGGTGTCCATATTCCTTGCATGTGTGTGTATATATATATGTATGAGCAGCAGTAGACTAAACATGGTGAATTCCGTGACATTTTAATGGTGTCCATAATTCTTGCATGTGTGCGTCTATATATATATATGAGCAGCAGAGGATTAAACATGGTGAATTCCCTAACATTTTTATAGCGTCTATATTCCTTGCATGTGTGTGTGTGTATATATGAGCATCAAAAGATTAAACATAGTAAATTTTCTGACAATTTTATGATGTCCATATGTGCATGTGTGTGTGTGTGTGTATAGAAGAGGAGCAGAAGATTAAATATGGTAAATTCTTTGACATTTTTATGGTGTCCATATTCCTTGCATGTGTGTGTATATGTACACTTGAGCAGCAGAAGATTAACTTACTGTCTGGGGCTTTGTTCTTCAACCATTTTCTTAGCAATGTTGGCAATATCATCTTCCCACCCGGTGAGAATCACTTGATCTTCGATGAAGGAATTGCTTCTGATGAAGTTTTTGGGAGTAAGAAAGTGAAGAAAAACTGAGGTTAAACTAAGTATACTCGATGGAAATGGCAATAAATTAATTAAAGCCACCTTATCTCCCAAGAGGCTTCAAAAGAACGGATAGCTTGACGAAGGTTATTCTTTGCCTTGGCAGCAATTTTTTCAGCAAGTTGATGTGGCAGTTCTATGCTTTCTTGTTTGGCTATAAATTCCAAAACTTGAGCAATCTAAATTAATGATAACGCAAGAAAAGAAGAGATGTTTCAGACAATGTAAGAGCATTAACATCTATATATATTATACATGCAATATTTAACCTCTTCAATAGAAGGGGGCAAGAGTTGAACAACGCTGCAGAGAGTCTTAATGGGCTGAAGCTTTGAAGCATCACCACAGCAGAAGAAGAATTTAGTGAACCCCTTGTACCTTTCTAACAACCACTTTATGTAGAACAGGCCATCTGCAGATAATTTGTCTGCCTCATATAAAATTATTGCTGCGTGCACGTAACAATTCATTAATTAGTCCTTAAGTATAAGATCTTTATCTTGAACTCTCATGTACATCACATCCAAGCTATTGGGAGAATATATACTTTGATGTACATACCTCGGCAACTATCAACTCTAGATTTCAAAGCCTTGTTGGGAGCTTTGTCATGTGTTTCCTTTATAAGCTCAAAGATGACGTGCTTCTCATACTCTCCTACGTCAGACAGATTGACTTCTAAATGTTGAGAAGATACTTTCACTCTTACTTCTATACTTCCAATTGCCTCACCCTGTTAAAAACCAATTAATTGGTGGAAAGTCTAGACATATCGTAGTTAATCAATACACACATGCATGCATGGTGATGGTACCACATCCGAGTACCTTCAGTTTAAACACCTTCAACTCCTCCTTGGTCTGTGAAAGCATCAAGAAAACCAAATATTAGCTATCATATCTCATTGTCTTTGTTGAAAGGCCTAACTCACCACTAAAAGTTAGCTTGAGAGGGAAGGTTTGTACACAATTATAAATGGCTAAATGCACTCACATTTGTCTGATGTGAGATTCTTGACACACCCTCCTCAGCCCAAAGTAGGACTGGACACCTGAGTACCTCCCAAACTATCGAGACAAACGGGCTCTGATACCATGTTAATGTTAGAAAACAAATTCTCCTTTCTTTTGGACATTTGGAAATCAACGTGTGTGGCTCCAAATGGTTGCTTAGTAGCTAAGAATAGTAGGGAGTATGTTAGGGGTAATTTGTTGTGTTTAGAACACATGTGGGGACACTTGTTATCCCCCTCATTTATTACTTGTCCCTTGTCGGTTTAAGTATGCCTATATAAAGGCTAGTCTCATCTCTTGTACTTTAAGTGAATGAAGAAAGAAATAAAAAAGAGTGCAGTAGTATATTGTGAACAAGGAGTGTGCAACGTGAGGAAGAAAGAGCAAGAGTCGTAGCTTTTGCAAAAAGAGGAAAAAAATTTCTTTGGAGCCCATCAAGCTTCCAACAAGTGGTATCAGAGCCTGATTCGTTTGTTCGTGAATTGGTGAAGCAATAGCCAACTTGATCCAGCCTCAAGTTCCAAAATTGACAAAGACAAATTATGAGAATTGGAGCATCCAGATGAGAGTGATGTATAGTTCTTATGATTTATGGGATATTGTTAATGATGAACATACTGAGCCCATAGATGCAGCTACCGAAGCACCCTTATCAGATGTCGAGAAAAAGACATTGAAAGAAAATCGAAAGAAAGATAAGAAGGTGTTATTCTTTATCTTTCAAGGTGTTGATGAACCCACGTTTAAGAAAATTTCATATGCAAAGACTTTAAAAGAAGCATGGGAGATTCTGCAGAAATCTTTCCAAGGAGTCGAAAAAGCTAAAAAGGTACGTCTTTAATCACTCAGAGCTAAGTTCGAGATGCTAAAAATGCAAAGTTCAGACAATATTGGCGATTATGTCACTCGTTTGAAAACGATGGCTAATGAAATGAAAAGAAATAGTGAAACTCTAGACGATGTTCGAGTAATGGAAAAGCTTTTGCATTCACTTACACACAAATTTGATTACATCGTTGTTGCAATTGAAGAATCGAAAGATTTGTCAGAGCTTTCGATTGATGAACTTGTTGGTTCTCTCCAAGCACATGAGCAAAGAATGAACCGGAATGATAATACTAAAGACTTGGAGAAAGTCTTGCAAAGTAAATTATTAGTCGGCTAAAATCAAGTAAGCAGTAGCCAGAGACAGGATAGAGAAAGTCAAGGTGGCTACAGAGGTGGCTACCAAGCAAGACGTGGTCGATGGAACAATCGAGGTGGATGTGGACGTGACCGACAATTTTTTGAAAGAGAAAATACAAATGAAGGAAATCTAACATATGGTCGTAGAAGAGGTTATAGAGACAGAGGACGAGGCAGATTTCAACAAAGAAGAGATAAATCTCAAGTGCAGTGTTATAATTGTAATAAATATGGTCATTTCAGTTACGAGTGTAGATCGAATCCTGAGGTGAAGGAAAGAAGTAATTTTGCAACAGCAAAAGACAAGAAAGATAACGATGTTATGCTTCTCTTCTTACCAGTAAATGAGCAAAGCAACAATGATGCTTGGTATCTTGACACAGGTGCCAGCAATCACATGTGTGGATATAAAGAGTTGTTCACAGACTTGGACGAGACAGTTCGTGGAGAAGTTATGTTTGGTGATTCAACAAAGATTCCAGTAAAAGGCAAAGGTAAAATTATGATTTCATTGAAAAATGGAAACAAGACATATATTTCTGATGTTTATTATGTGCCTGCTTTGAAAAGCGGCATCATCAGCCTCAGTCAACTCTTAGAAAAGAAGTATGTTATAGTATTAAAGAATCACCATCTTGCCATCAGAAACAAGAAGGAAGAATTAATAGTAAAGGTGAAGATGACAAAGAATCGTCTTTTCACATTTGACGTACGGAACGAGTTGATAAAGTGCATGAAGTCAACTATTGAAGACGAATCCTGGTTATGGCATTTAAGGTTCGATCATCTTGGATTTACTGGACTAAAGTTATTGTTAAAATAAAAAATGGTGAACGGACTGCCAAAAATCGATCAACCGAGACAGGTTCATCAAAGGAAAACAACATAGACAACTGTTTGAAATTGGAAAATCATGGAGAGCCAGAAAGCTGTTGAAGATTGTACATACAGATATAGCTAGCCCATTTGATGTGCAATCAGCTGGTGGAAATAGGTACTATTTAACTTTTATTGATGATTTTAGTAGAAAATTTTGGGTGTATATTTTAAAAGAAATGGCAGAAGCCCTTGATAAGTTTAAAGAGTTCAAAGCGATGGTCAAAAACAAAGTGGACAGTATCTAAAGATACTAAGATCTGATAGAGGAGGGGAGTACACCTCAAAGTTGTTCAAGAATTTTTGTAGAAAGTATGGAATTATTCATCAGCTAACAACAAGATATACACCTCAACAAAATGGTGTAGCAGAAAGGAAGAACCGCACAATTCTTGATATAGCAAGGAGCATGTTGATGGAAAAGCACCTACCAAAGAATTTATAGGCTGAAGCTATTGTATGTGTGGTCTATCTACTGAATCGTTGTCCAACAAAAAGCGTAAAGTTCATGACACCAAATAAAGCGCGGAGTAGAAGTAAACTAGCAGTTGGACATCTTAGGATATTTGGGTGTATCGCATATGCCCATATTCCTGGCCAAAAGAGAAAGAAATTGGACGATAAAGGGGAGAAGAGCATCTTTATTAGATATGACAACCAAAGTAAAGCTTACAAGTTGTACAACCCCATAACCAAAATGGTGATCGTATCGAGAGATGTTGAGTTCGATGAAGCTAATTATTGGAAGTGGAGTAGAGAAGAACGGAATACTCAAGTTATGTTCTTTGATGATGAGGATGATGCTGACATGGATATACAAGTACAACAAGATGATGGTCAATCTCCTCCACAAAGTCCTACACCAACAACACCTGCTTCAATACCATCAACGTCAAGCAGTAGCAGCAGCAATTCAGGGGGAGCACCTATTAAGAGAAGAAATCTAAATGATCTTTATGATGTTACAGAACGAATAGATACATTTTACTCTTCGTTGGTTTGTTTGATAGCCGCATATGATCATGTAACATATGAAGAAACAGCTGGAAACAAAAAAATGGGAAAAAGTCATGAATGAAGAGATTGGTGCAATCCAAAAAAAATGATACATGGGAATTGACCAGCCTTCCAAAAGGAAATAAAACAATTGGAGTCAAGTGGGTGTACAAGACAAAGACCAACCAAGAAGGAAAAGTGGATAAATATAAAGCAAGATTAGTTGCAAAATGTCACAAACAAAAATATGGAGTTGATTATGATGAAGTATTTGCTCCAGTTGCAAGAATTGATACAATTAGACTTCTCATAGCACTTGCAGCATAAAATAATTGGACGATTTTTAGATGGATGTGAAGTCTATATTTTCTTGGTCATCAAAGAAGCAACAGATTGTTGCTCTTTCAATAAGTGAAGTTGAATATTTGGTAGTAACAACATGTTCATGTCAAGCAATATGGTTGAGGTACATTTTAAATGAGTTAGACCATGAACAAAAAGGTCCGAAAACTATATATGTTGACAACAAGTTTGCTATATTGCTTGGAAAGAATCTGGTGTCACACAGTCGAAGCAAACATACCAAATATCACTTTATCAAGGAGCAAGTAAAGAACAAAGTTGTGGAATTGGTATATTGCAGAACAAAAAAGCAATTAGCAGATATTTTTATAAAGCCATTGAATAACGAAGTGTTCCGCAGACTGAGAGAAATGCTTGGAATGAGAATGAAGGAAAATTAACACGAAATTACAGATTAATTTCGTAATTAATCAATACAATTACATTAACCCTATAATTGCAACATGCTAGATTTAAGAATTGGATATATAAATACCTAGAAATTGAGGAACAATTAAGTCCATTATTGTTTTTTCTGTGAAGCGAAGTGACAGAGACGTAAAGGATTGACTAATGCTATTCCAAACCTTGATTAGAAAACCCGTACAGTTCTCAATGGGACGGCTGTATTTAAGGTTGCCTAGTAGTAAGGCCTCCTGTGCACTGCAAACATGGGCCAAGCCTACCCATTATAACAAGCCCATGAACATAGGTCCAATGACATGTATGAGAGAAATACCATTAACATCTAATTAATTGAGATTTGTATAAAATTATGTTTATTGTTTATTATGATAGTCCATAAAATTAATGATAAATTCTATCATTATCCCATTTGGACAGCATAACCAATATCAATGAACAACAGAAACAAATTCCCAAATTAATTTAACAATATGTGGCCACAATAGGATGTCAAAGTAGAGCCAACAATCTCTCAATCAAAAGTCCAATATAAGGTTACAAGTAACTCAACAGTATAGAAATCAGACCCGATAGGAGTATTGATATCATATACGTAAGATAATAATACCTCGATGACCTAGACAGAATGTGTCATAAGGAAATGCACATAAAAAAGTGATCAGTTTGTGCAATTCCAAAACAAAATGGCCCAAGCATCCACCCAAGATGCTAATTGAGATTTAAAAAATATCTCAAAATAACAAAATGAGACTGGGTACAAAATGTCTCCAACAAAATGCCATATGTATACAAACATTTAAATGTCTCTACGCAGTATATTATAAGCAAAAATCTCTAGATTGAATAACAAAATAGTCAAATACAATATTGCTAAAAAAACATAAAAGATAGACTCTCACTAATATACGACATCAAAAGATCTAAATAGACCTATATAGGTTACATGATTCATAAAAGCCTTAATAGTCAAGCCTTTAGTTAGAGGGTTTGCTACCATAACATCGGTGGGTATATGCTCTATACGGGTCTGAAAATCCTTAACCTTCTCTCTAACAAACATATACTTTGTATCAAAAT
>JAOSBP010000005.1:1582314-1630553 GCA_027563825.1 Erythroxylum mucronatum
TTTTTCAATTCAGTAGGACTATCGGTGTCTCTTGTAATGATCAACATCCTGACAAGTAGATTTCCCCTGCAAGTAGAGCTGCAAATATGCATGCTCACAATGTATTCTACATACAACACAGCTTTAACCAATGCGGCAGGACATAACACAAAGCTCTATGCTACATTAGCCACGTCAATAATCACTTCACTTATACCACTCACATTATGGTGCGCAAGACTGAATTCAAAGCGGATCAAGGACATGGTTCGTAGAGTCACTTCAATATCCATACGGTAGGAAGATTAAGTGCAAAGCCTGGAGCTCTGTTAGAAAGCAAACTCTCCTTTCTTTTGACATTTGAAAATTAATGTGTGTGGCTCCAAATAGTTGCTTAATAGTTGAGAATAGTAGGAAGTATCAAAGTGTTAATGGTAATTTGTTGTGTTTAGAATACATGTGGGGACACTTGTTATCCCCCTCATTTATTACTTGTCCCATGTCAGTTTAAGCATGCCTATATAAAGACTAGTCTCATCTCTTGTACTTTAAGTGAATGAAGAAATAAATAAAAGAGTGCAATAGCATATTGTGGAAAAAAGAGTGTGCAACCTGAGGAAGAAGAACAAGAGTCGTAGCTCTTGCAAAATCTACGAACATTTTACTTTTGAAAAATTTTCAGATTTTTCTTTGGAGCCCATCAAGCTTCTAATAAATGGTATCAGAGCAAAGGTTCGTTTGTTCATGAATTAGTGAAGCAATGACCAATTTAATCCAGCCTCAAGTTCCAAAATTGACAAAGATAAATTATGGGAATTGGAGCATCCAGATGAGGGTGATGCTTGATTCTCATGATTTATAGGGCATTGTTGAAGATGGATATACTGACCCCGTAAATGCAGTTGCCGAAGCGGCCTTGTTGGATGTCAAAAAAAAGACATTGAAAGAAAATCGAAAGAAAGATAAGAAGGTGTTATTCTTTATCTTTCAAGGTGTTGATAAACCTGCGTTTGGGAAAATTTTAGATGCAAAGACTTCAAAAGAAGCACGGGACATTCTGTAGAAATCTTTCCAAGGAGTCGAAAAAGCTGAAAAGGTACGTCTTCATTCACTCAGAGCTGAGTTCGAATTGCTAAAAATGCAAAACTCAGAAAATATTGGTGATTATGTCACTCGTTTGAAAACAGTGGCTAATGAAATGAAAATAAACGGTGAAACTCTAGACGATGTTCATGTAATGGAAAAGCTTTTGCGTTCGCTTACACACAAATTTAACTACGTTATCGTTGCAATCAGAACTTTCGATTGATGAACTCGTTGGTTCTCTCCAAGCACATGGGCAAAGAATGAACCGGAATGATAATACTGGCGACTTGGAGAAAGTTTTGCAAAGCAAATTATCAATCTGTAAAAATCAAGCAAGCAATAGCCAAAGATAGGACAAAGGAAGTCAAGGTGGCTACAGAGGTAGCTACCAAATAGAATGTGGTCGATGGAGCAACCAAGGCGGACATGGACGTGGCAGACAATTTTTTGAAAGAGAAAATTCAAATAAATGAATTCTGACATATGGTCACGGAAGAGATTATAGAGACAAAGGACGAGGCAAATTTCAACAAATAAGAGATAAATCTCAAGTGCAGTGTTATAATTGCAATAAATATGGTCATTTTAGTTACGAATATAGATCGAATCCTGAGGTATAAGAAAGAAGTCATTTTGCAGCAGCAGAAGACAAGAAAGATAATGTTGTTATGCTTCTCTAGTTATGCGTGAATGAGCAAAGTAATAATAATGTTTGGTATCTAGACACTGGTGCCAGCAACTATATGTATGGTCAGAAAGAGTTGTTCACAAACATGGATGAGACAGTTCGTGGTGAAGTTACTTTTGGTGATTCAAGAAAGATTCCAATCAGAGGCAAAGGTAAAATTATAATTACCTTGAAAAATGAAGAGAAGACATAAATTACTTCTCAAATAAAGAATGGCGAATAAAAATATCCATGACATACTGGTTCTTCCATTGGCAGCACAAATATTTATACAAAGTTGATAACAATCTACTCCTATAATTTCTCCTGACTGATAGCTATTTACACATAAAACAAATTATCTAAATAAGGTAAGGATAATCACAAATAACAACGTAATATTTTCCTTAATATTACTGATATCAATTATGTGCTTACTTTGAAAAGCAACATCATCAGTCTCGGTCAACTCTTAGAAAAGAAATACGTTATATTATTGAAAAATGGATATCTCACCATCTAGAATCAGAAGAGAGAATTGATAGTAAGAATAAAGATGATGAAGAATCGTCTTTTCACACTTGACGTACAAAATGAGTTGATAAATTGCATGAAGTTAGTCACCGAAGATGAATCCTAATTATGGAATTTGAGGTTCGGTCATCTCAGTTTTACTGGACTAATATTATTATCAAAGTCAAAGAAGGTGAACTGATTACCAGAAGTTGATCAACCAAAGCAATTGTGTGAAGCCTGCATCAAAGGAAAGCAACACAGACAACAGTTTGAAGCTGAAAAATCATGGAGAGCCAGAAGGCCTCTAGAGATTGTCCATACAGATATTGCTGGTCCATTTGATGTGTCATCAGCTAGAGGAAATAGGTGCTATTTAACATTTATTGATGATTTTAGTAGAAAATATTGGGTGTATATTTTGAAAGAAACATTAGAGGCTTTTGATAAGTTTAAAGAGTTCAAAGCGATGGTCAAAAAAATAAGTGGCCAGTATCTGAAGATACTCAGATTTGATAGAGGAGGCGAGTATACCTCAAAATCGTTTGAGAATTTTTGTAAGAAGAATGGAGTCATTTATCAGCTGACAGCAAAATATACACCATAACAAAATGGTGTAGCTAAAAAAAAGAATCGTACAATTCTTGATATGGCAAGGAGCATGTTGAAAGAAAAGGATTTACCAAAGAATTTGTGGGCTAAAGCCGTTGTATGTGTAGTCTATTTTCTAAATCGGTGTCCAACAAAAGCGTCAAATTTATGACACCTAATGAAGCGTAGAATGGAAGCAAACCAGGTGTTGGACATCTCTGAATTTTTGGGTGCATTGTATATGCCCATATTCCTGACCAAAAAAGAAAGAAGATGGATGATAAAGAGGAGAAATGCATTTTCATTGGCTACAACAATAGAAGTAAAGCATATAAATTGTACAACCCCTTAACCAAGAAGCTGATCATCTCAAGAGATGTTAAATTCGATGAAGAAAACTACCATAGATGGAGCAAAGAAGAAAAGAACATTCAAGGAATGTTTTTTGTTGATAAAGATGATGATGACCTAGATTTACAAGAACAACAAGATAATCATTCTCCTCCACAAAGTCCACCAACAACACCTGCATCGACATTGTCAACGCCAAGTAGTAGCAGCAACAACAATTTAGGGGGAGCACCAATTAAAACAAGAAATCTTAGTGATCTCTATGATTCTACTGAACGAATAGATACATTTGACCATTTATTGTTTTGTTTAATGGCCACATGTGATCCGGTAACATACGAAGAAGCCGTTGGAGACAAAAAGTGGAAAAAAAATCAATGAATGAAGAAATTGATGCCATCTAAAGAAATGATACATGGGAATTGACCAGTCTTCCAAAAGGACATAAACTAATTGGAGTCAAGTGGGTATATAAGACAAAAACCAATCAAGAAGGAAAGGTAGAAAGGTATAAGGCAAGGTCAGACGCTAAAGGTTATAAACAGAAATATGGAATTGATTATGAATAAGTATTTGCTCCAGTCGCAAGAATTGATACAATCAGGCTTCTCATAGCACTTGCAGCATAAAACAAATGGAAGATTTACCAGATAGATGTGAAGTCAGCTTTTCTGAATGGCTATTTAGAAGAAGAAGTTTATATTAAACAACCACTTGGATATGTCAAAAAAGGTCAGGAAAACAAAGTCTACAAACTGAAGAAAGCTCTTTATGGATTAAAGCAAGTTCCGAGGGCTTGGAATACAAGAATAGATGAGTACTTTCAAATGAACGAATTTGTGAAAAGCCCGTATGAGCATGCGTTGTACACGAAGAAAAACAAACAAGGAGATATCATGATCGTGTGCTTATAGGTGGACGACATTATTTTCACAGGAAATAATCCAGGTATGTTTGGTGATTTTAAGAAAGCCATGACCAAAGGCTTTGAGATGACTGATATTGTAACATCCCAAATCACCCGCTTACAGATATTGTCAACTTTGGGCCTTGGCCCAGCCAAGCCCTCACGGTTTTACTTTTCCCGAGGCCTTCCCAGGAGGTCACTCATCCTAGAACTACTCTAGCCCAAGCACATTTAACCTCAAAGTTCTTATGGGATCTGGTTCATTAGGCCATGAAAAATGCGTCTGTAAGGGAGAGGTATCCGTACCCTTATAAGGCGTACTTCGTTCGCCTCTCCAACCGATGTGGGATCTCACACTCTCCACCCCCTTAGGGCCCAGCCCTCTTTGGGGTCCAGCCTAGCTGGCATAACGGTTCAGGTATCAGCTCTGATACCACCTGTAACATCCCAGATCACCCGCTTATAGATATTGTCCACTTTGGGCCTTGGCCCAGCTAAGCCCTCACGGTTTTGCTTTTCCCGAGGCCTTTCCAGGAGGTCACCCATTCTAGAACTACTCTCGCCCAAGCACATTTAACCTCGAAGTTCTGATGGGATCTAGTCCATTAGGCCATGGAAAACGCGTCTGTAAGGGAGAGGTATCCGTACCCTTATAAGGCATACTTCGTTCGCTTCTTCAACCGATGTGGGATCTCACAGATATGGGTGAAATGGCTTACTTCCTTGGAGTTGAAGTGAAACAAACAGGAGAAGAAATTTTCATTTCTCAAGTGAAGTATGCAAATGAAGTGTTAAAGAGGTTCAAAATGAAAGATTGCAATCCAACGACCACACCTGTCGAAGCAAGCATAAAGTTAAGAAGTGATTCAAACAAAAAATCTATAGACCCAACATTATTCAAGATTTTGGTTGGAAGTTTGAGGTATCTGATCTACACAAGACCAGATATTATGTATGCAGTTGGGCTAGTCAGCAGATATATGGAGAATCCCAAACAAGATCATTTTGACACAGCAAAAAGAATTTTGAGATATATTAAAGGTACAATTGACCAAGGTTTATTACACATTCTCAAAATGCGAAATTAATTGGTTATTCAGATAGTGATTTTGGTGGAGATATGGATGATAGAAAAAGTACTTCTGGTTATGTCTTTCATATTGGGTCAGCAGTAATTTCATGGTCATCAAAGAAGTAACAAACGGTTTCCCTTTCAACATGTGAGGCTGAGTATTTAGCTGCAACAGCAAGTTCATGCCAAACAATGTGGTTGAGATATATTTTAAGTGAGTTGGATCACGCGCAAGAAGACCCGACAAGAATATATGTTGACAACAAGTCTGCTACATCACTTGGAAAAAATCCAATGGCACACAGTCGAAACAAACACATAAAATGTCATTTTATTCGGGAGTAAGTGAAAAAAATTGTGAAATTAGTGTTCTGCAGAGCAGAAAATCAACTGGCAAATATTTTTACAAAATCACTAAACAATCAAGTGTTCCGCAGATTACGAGAAAAACTTGGTATGCGAAGTTGAGTATGAGGGGGAGTGTTAGAAAACAAACTCTCCTTCTTTTGGACATTTGGAAATCAACGTGTGTGGCTCCAAATAGTTGCTTAATAGCTAAGAATAGTAGGAAGTATCAAAGTGTTAGTGGTAATTTGTTGTGTTTAGAACACATGTTGGGACACTTGTTATCCCCCTCATTTATTACTTGTCCCTTGTCGGTTTAAGCATGCCTATATAAAGGCTAGTCTCATCTCTTGTACTTTAAGTGAATGAAGAAAGAAATAAAAAGAGTGCAGTAGCATATTGTGAACAAGGAGTGTGCAACGTGAGGAAGAAAGAACAAGAGCCGTAGCTCTTGCAAAGAGGAAAATTTTTTCTTTTGAATATTTCTCAGATTTCTTTGGAGCCCATCAAGCTTCCAACAGTTTAAAGGCCTAACTCACCCTCAAAAGCTAGCTTGAGAGGGAAGGTTTGCATACTCTTATAAATGGCTGAATGTACTCACACTTGTCTGATGTGGGATTCTTGACATGAAAAAGTTAGAGTATCCCATATTAACAAAGCATGAAAATGTTAAAAAGTTTATAAGTGGTAAGGGTCAATTAACTAAATGACTAATTCTAGTCATTTTGGCAATGGTTGACCCAAGCTCAATTCTTGTTAATGGGCTCTACACTCTACTTATATTAAAAATTCTAATATGGTATCAGAGCATGTTTGGTGCGGATTCTTAATTTTCTGATTGTCCATCTGGATGTCTAGTCTCAGTGGTTCAGTCCGGTTACTGTTATTTCAAATGACAACTGGATGTTTAGTCCCAGTTACACTCGAGGGAGAGTGTTAGAGTATCCTATATATTGACTAAATATGAAAATGTTAAAGAGTTTATAAGTAATAAGCGTCAACTAACTAAATGACTAGTTTAAGTCATTTTAACAATGATTGACCCAAACTCAATTATTATTAGTGAACTCTATACTCTATTCATATTAAAAATTCTAATAGGCTTACCCTTCAACCATGTAGTTAGGAATAACAATTAAATCTAGTAACTCATGAGATTGACTGATACCTGCAATTTGTCTGATCCAAAAGCTTCTTGAAGCATAGCCCAAATCATGGTTTTCTTACCAACGCCAGCAGGTCCTTCAAGTATGAAATGACTGCAATCCACATCCTTCATCTGTAAAATGAACAAGTCACATATATGACTATATACACATATCAATAAGGCGATCTATCCATAGTGTGAACAGAAACAAAGATCTGACCAGAGCCTGGAGCTGAATGGCTTTATCTCGATTGCAAATGAAGTCTGTTAATCTTTTAGGCCGGTACTTGTTAGCCCATGCAATCTCTTTCTCTGTAGGTGTAGTAGTAGTAGTTCCTTTTTCCTGAGCATAATCCTGATTTGTAGTGGCAGCAAATGCCTGAGTAATTGGAGATGGTTTTGGTTGTGATTGTACTCTCTCCCGCAAGGGCTTCTGGAAATTAACGAAGGAAAAATCCATATAGTAATTATCATGCATCTTCTTACTCACACATGAGTTTACTGAGGGGGCAGAAGATGATGGTGGTGGTGGTGGTGTTGACGACAAGTACCGAGAGTGTTGAACAGGCGGGCTATGGTTGATGTCTGGAGCTGACAGAGCATAATCATCCTTGTCTACCTTGGTCTTATCAATCGATCTCCTTTTAAACGAAAAGGAAAGACAAGAACTCAATTCTCGAAGTTTAAGGATGATGGAGACATGCAGAGAAGCGGAACTATTTGTGGAAGCATAACTACTGCTTTGGCGTCCAGGACTACTGATACTGGAAGATGAAGGATGTCTGAAGAGTAGAGTTGGGTCAATGAGACCATTGTAGTAGGGACTTTTTCTGTTGTTTGCACAATAATCAATTACCTTGACATTATTTTGGTGATCAGGTTTGGGGATGAGAGCATCATCTTGTCTTCTATCGTAAGAATCTTCTGTTAAGCTAGATGATGCAGAGTTGCACCTTCTATGTCTGTTAAAACTACCCAGTTTCTGGCTGGATGAGTAGGGAGGTGGAAGGTGGCGAGTTTTGATGGATGTAGAGGTTGATGATGATATATTATTACTTGTTGACGAAGAGAAAGAACTCATGAGCGTACCTTGGATTGAGATGGCATTAGTTTTGCTGGAAGGAATAGGATGATTGAACAAGATCTCATCAGGCATAGCTTGGCTGGACTTAATATAAAATGGTGAAGATTACGGGGAATGGGGGCACATGTCGTTAACGAGGGATGACGTAAATTAGGATCTTTCTTACTTGTTAATGCTGCTGGACCCCAAGACAACAGCGATGATGTCCATGCACCGTCATCCAATCATTCATTTATCTGTTTCTTTTCTTTTTTAAATTGAGAATAAATAAGAAATTAGACTCTGAGCCACAAACAATGAAACCTTTAATTTACAAATGATAATATTTTAAGTTACTAATTAAAACGCTAACATTCTTACACTCATAGACTATATTATAGATGTTTTCATATCTATACAAATACCACTTCAATGGCTGTGTATATATATACACACACCTTCAAGCTTGGTTGTCTTTGTAACAAAGGGTTGTAGGTACGCAGATGCTGCGAGTAATGTTAGCTAACGGACAGCAAAAGTTTACATTTGCTTCCTCAGTAACTGCTACCAACTTAACCAACCTAGCATATTAATACCTTTGGGGTTGATTCATCAATTGGATGAAGAGGATCATCTTTTTGAGGCCTTCACATTCCTCCTGTCTAGCATTTATATAAAGACTTCTTTGTGTGTAATAGCCTTGACTATCAGTCTACAAATATTATCTATTTTGAGTTACCCATTGAACCAAGGGTCTCACAGTTTTGCTCTTTCCGTACTTAAAAAACGTGTCTATAAAGAAGAGATATTCATACTCTTATAAGGCGTACTTCGTTCTCTTCTCCAACCGATATAAGATCTTACAATCTACCCTCTTTAAGGCCTAGCGTCTTCGCTGGCACAACGGGTTAAGAACCTGCTCTGATATCAGTTGTAATAACTTAAACCACCCGTCCACAAATATTGTCCGCTTTAGGTTGCCCATCAGGTCAAGACCCTCACGATTTTACTTTCCCCACACTCGGAAAAACATGTATGTAAGGAAGAGATATTCGTACCCTTATAAGACATACTTTGTTCTCCTCTCTAACTAATGTGGAATATCACATTGTGACACTTTGATAAGTCAATAAAGGACTCACCCGGCTACAAAGAACGGGAGTTAGTTTAGTCTCAAATATTCAATCATTTATTGTGTCCTTTGGATCACAAGGGTAAATCAATATTAAATATAATAATTGCACCTTTGTATATATGTTTGTAGCAAATTTTATGCATTACAGATTTGAGTAGGAGCACACTAAAATTGGCCTTCCACCACCTGATGTGGAATCCAAGCTTTTTCGTATAAACATTATAGGCACATAACAATGCAACATGATCCAACAATAAGCATTAGACAACAATACTACAGCTCAGCACTACGAAAACTAGAAGAAGTCTGTTGCTCATTCTCCCAATCCTTTTCTTTATCATCACCAGTAGAACAATTGAATCTTAGTCTTGAGTAACAAGTTCAACTAAGAAATTTTTGCACCAAAACTTGCACCATGTCTTTTATGTATTATGGCCTGACCTGGGTTGCTCTTGATGAGGGAGTCCGCCAACTGTTCTGCTGCGACTCCGGTACTGCTTGGCATCATGGTTGTGAGTATCTGTGTTCATGAAGCGGAAGCCCATTATATATCTGTACTCTCCAGTGCCAAGACATCGGGAGCAGTAGCTGAGGCCGCTACCACCACAGGTCCTGCACCTGCAGAAACATTGTAGGGAGTTAATATAGATACTAGACAAGATATAATTTCGTCAAATAACTGCGCAATTATCAAAGTGATACCTCACCATTTTGGCCATTCCCCCTTTGGAAGCATTGCCAAATGCGTGTGGTTTGTCCTGCCTATCATAGGTAGTTCACAGTTAAAACACTGCATGTCTCACTAGCAATTTCTTACAAGATAATCAAGGATAGTAGGTGCCTCATGATTTCATAATTCTAAAATAGACTTTATTCTATGTAATTAGAAAACTCTGGAACTGATGTCCGGATGAGTGAAGGTCATTTGGGATTAACACTGTTTACGAAAATGACTTCCATTAGCCAACTTAGTAATGAGTTATAGTAAACTTGATAATACAAGTACAGCAATGCATTTCCCAATCTAGGAGATCGATAGTTGGTAGTTTGATTAAAGTGCAAGGACTGCAGAAAGTAGTTTTGAGAATGGGCAGGTCAGCACATACTGATTATCAAACGAATCTAATCACATGTCATCCAAATGTATGTGAAAAGGCAGGTACCGTGGCCCAACATCATCACACTGGATAGAATCCTCAGCCATTTGATTGGTTTTATGATCACAACCATTAGTATCCACAAATAACAAGCAACATCAGGATAGATTAAATAGCTAATTCATGAATGAATTTACCTTTTCCAGAGCAGTGGTAGCAATCAACTCTTCCGGTGCCTTTGCAGACAACACATGGAGGATCTGGATTTCTCCTTACTTCTTTCGGGACAAAGGACTACAATGAGAAAATGGTACGGAAAAGATTAATCAGTATCAAAACAATCACTGCCTTCTCTTCAATTAGAGAACATTCAGAACCTAGACTTTTACAACAAAATTTCCCAGAAAAACGCGGTGAATTGAGCTCGGTTACTGTAACTGCGGTTTTTGAGTATGAAATGATTGATGCATATAAAAAGAGTTACGTGTGAGTGTGAGATGAGGAAAAAGTAGGATTACCTCAGTTCTGACTACCCACGAAGGGGTTGAGAGAGACAAGACAGGAAGCGTTTTTGATCCACTTCTGGTGCGGCTTCCGTCGTGACCTTCCGATTCCAACTTTATGGTAGAAAATGGAGGCCTGACTATCACTGCCTGTGTCATCCCTCGTCTCGTCTTCTTCCTTTTCTTCTTCTTTGGGTTGAGAGTGGCAAGTAATATCGTAGTTATGGATTGTTGATTCATCGCAATTTGAAAAAGGAAGTTTGAAGCCCAGCCCATCTCAGCCCAGCCCATTTATGTTAATACTCATGTATAGTTGTGGTCTGCTACTGTAACTGATTCGCCACTCGGCATAGCGCTTCCACTTATTCGAGGGTTTTTTTTTTTTGGTTTACAAAGGATAGAAATAAAAGATTAACGCAATGCTCTGGATTACAATACAACTTCTCTTGCGCATCCCTGTGGAGAAGCTTCAGGATGTCTATCGGAGGCTCCTACAAGATATATAAACCCGGATTTATTAAGATTGCGAGAGTCGTAAGACTGTCGGTATACTGATTCTCTTCCCAAAAAGCGTGCTGAAGTTAGACCTCCCATATTCAGTATAACTTCTGAGGAATATTTGAGTTTTGGATCGGATATTATTACAATTTCTTAATTTAATTTAGCCAGCTAATGAGCTTGTGAACTGAACAATTACAGAGCCATAGTTGATATTATTGTGTTAACTAAAGTTGATTACTTTACTAAGGTACAGTTACATTATGTAGAAGTGGAAATGAAGCTCAATAATGTATGCATCAATGTAAGAACAATTAAATAAATACACCATTGCCTTGTCGACTCGACTCATTGGTTGTTCCTCAAGTCATTTTATCATAATTACTCTCTCTTATGTAAGGTGTTGAAAGCTCTGCGACCTCATGGAGTACTCTTTTATAAGTTTCGAGAAGAAAGATTCCTTTCTTTCAAGCAATCCTGTGGGTGTGTCATACTCGGCGATCCTTCCTGTTAACAAAGAAAAACCAAGATCAACGCTAACATCATATTACTATCTGAATATTCACTTCCAGTGATTCATAATCATACTTACCATCACTAAGTACTAACACAAAATCACTGTCTATAACTGTGTGAATCCTGTGAGCTATTGTGACCACAGTTCGATCTTTGAACTCTTTACCAATGATCTTCTGAATCACTCCATCAGTTGCCGAATCAACTGATGCTGTTGCTTCATCGAGCACAAGTATGTTACTTTTCTTCAGCAGTGCTCTTCCCAAACAAAACAACTGCCTTTGTCCAACGCTCCAATTCTCTCCATTTTCAACCACTATATGAGTCTCCCAACTTATTAGTTCTTTTGCTAATCAACTGTACAACTACAATGCACCATCATTTCAGTTGAGTTCATACCTGTGGCTTCCAACTTCTTGTCATTCTGTCGTATCAACTCACCCAGCTGACTTTTATGTAGAGCCTGAAGAAAAAGTACATTTCCTGCTTATTTGCAAATCTTAAACTGAAACACCAACCTCATCATGAAGTAAGCAAAACTAATTACCTCCCATACTTCGCCGTCCGAGTACTGCCCTAGTGGATCAAGGTTTACTCTCACTGTTCCCTCAAACATTGTCGGGTCCTGTGGAATGATACTGAGCCTTGATCTTAAGTCATGAAGGCCTATCTTAGAGATGTCCACATTGTCAATTATAATGCTTCCTTCTCTGGCCTCCACAATCCTGAATATAGCCTGTATCAGGGTTGATTTTCCACTCCCTGTCCTTCCTACAACACCAATTTTTTTTCTTCCAGGAAATGTGCAATTAATGTTCGTCAGGACAGATGGCAGATGTTCTGCATAACGAATCTGCAATACACTCAGGTTAATATCTCAGGCAAGGGTTGACTGCTTAACGAATTTGGAAATTTAACTGTTATCAAATAATGATCTTTACCTGCAGATCTTTGAAGCAAATTGTTCCAAATTCTGGCCAGTTGATTGGAGGTCTGCATTCTTCAATCAAAAGCGGTGCTTCACTCTTTATATTTGAGTACTGAAGAATTCTCTCTACTGAAATCATCTTATTTTCTGCATTACACAAGTTCCATATAACTTGAGCTTGCAAAATATTCAAATTTATTCCATATGTCACAGCCAATCCTGCAATGCCTGCGAATAAAAAGAAAAGATCCCATAAAGTTAAGCAGACAAATGATCGGAAAATTATTTCCAAAAATGAACTTAAGTCAAGGGTAAATACTCACTTGGGTTGATTATTCCTTCAGGGAGAGTAACCAACAAAACCAACGAGAAAGCGAACACAAAATTGGACAATAAATTCAGTCTGAAACATAGCCATTCCATTGCTGATACATTATGAAACCATGGCCTTGAATGCTGGTCGATAAGGCTGATGTTTGAAGAAATGAAACGGTCTTCTTGGTCAAAACTACGGATCGTTGCTGCTCCTGCAAGTGATTCTGCAAAGTGGTGGAGTATAGGAGCTCTTTGTATTCCTGCTAAGCGGGCGAGTTCTCTTGCTGTAGGTATGTAATATCTCTGAACACACACATCATAAAAAGAAATGGTGATTTAGGAATAGCTCAAAGGGCATACTCGATATTATATGTTTATGTAAAAAAAGTGAAGTTGCTTACTTGGTACCAAATGCAAACACCAGTTACAGGGATGAAGATTACAAAGACTTGCCATGCAACTTGTGACATCACCGCAATAGTCCCCAGGATTTGTATGGTTGAGAAAGCACACCATCCTATTCTCTGTGCCATTTCCAAGTCAACCACGCTCTGATCTGTAGACGCCTGCAAAAGTTATTAACTGATTGAATTCATGCCTGTCTGATATTTACATTGCATCTTTCTTCTTCCATATACTGCCTGTTTTCCACGTGATCATGCACTATTTTCCTAGTTAAAAAAACTGCCATATTGCTTACCCTGTTCAAGATTCTTCCTGTTGGGGTTGAATCAAAAAAAGACATGGGAGCCCGGAGCAAGCTATGTAGCATCCGTGTGAAGAATATTTCTGCTGTCGAAAGTCCTGCTATTGCTACAAGTGTGGCTCGGATCAGCACACAAATTGAACTTCCAAGTCCAAGTAAAGTATAAACAAGCAGGATAGTATTCATCCCGATTGCTGGTTCACTCTCACTTGTAGAAGGAGTTGCCCATGCCATCCAGTAATTGCTAGCTATCTGTAGGATTTGAAAAGATGACTGTGCTAAGATTATAACTGGGACAAAGGCTCCTCTTTTAGCCGTGGTCAAATATGACCAGTAAACTTCTTTTCCAATGCTACCTCTCTCTCTTTCTTCATCCTGCACCAGCTTTCCCGTCGTTTCAGTTATCTCCGCAGAGAGATCGTGACCTGAGTCATGGCGCGTATTTGAAGGGTCTGCATTTGAGGTAGATTCTTTATGGGGTTCCCCGTCTTCTTGTTCTTGCAGAGATGACCTTGAATTCTCAACTGTAAGGACCGACTCAAGAGCTTGGCTATGAGCACCTACTAAAACCTCAAATCCGATATTCTGTTTCAAAAGCTCCTCAAACGTTCCAGCTTGTGCTATTCTTCCATTTTGCATGACCTGTGCAGGTATCGAGTAGATAGTAAAGTATCATTCATATCAATGCCTGTAAATCATGAGAACTCATCACTACATATTTTGTTTTCTATCGGAATATGTAAATTGAACTCTTACCAGAATGAGATCTGCTGCAGGAAGAAACTCGACTTGATGAGTAACATAAAGTATTGTCTTATGTTTGAGCATTCCCATGAGGCAATCCTGGAAAGAGTGGATTCAAAATGAGTTGTCAGTTAAAAAGTTATATGCCGGTGTTGCTTCGAAGTATGTAAGTAGAGTAGTGAGCACTAACCTTAAAGAGTTTGGTGCCTGTATGGGCATCAACTGCACTGAAAGGATCATCTAGCAGATAAATGTCAGCGTCCTGATAAACTGCTCGGGCAATCTGTATTCTTTGCTTCTGTCCTCCGCTCATATTTATCCCTCTCTCTCCTATCTCCGTTAGGTCACCGCAAGAGAAGAGCTCAAAATCCTTGGTTAAAGCACATGCTTTAACTGTTCTATAATACTTGGCGCCATCATATGCATTGCCGAATAAAATGTTGTCCCTTATATTTCCCGTTAATATCCATGGGGACTGAGGAACGTAGGCTTTGGTACCACTAATCTTCACACTTCCTGACAACTTTTGTGTTTCTCCAAGAATGCTGGAGAGCAAGCTAGATTTTCCTGATCCCACAGCTCCACAAATTGCCACCTTCGTTCCTCTTTTCACCCTTAACTCTATTTCATCAATGTTTGAGCTGCTTGACTCATCACTAGAGACGTCCCAACTGAACTTCCCGGAGTTAATCTCAACTGCAAATTCTGTTTGGTCTTTTGGAATATGTTCAATGGAATCATGCTGAATTTCTCTTTCACTGAGGTAGGAAGCTACTCTATCTGCTGAAACTTTGCCCTGAGCAATGGCAGAGAGGAGATCAGGTAAACTAAAGATAGGGTCTTGCAGCATTCTGAAGGTGGCCAATGCTGATAGGACTCGTCCCGCTGTGAGTTGGATTCCAAATAGCATACACGCTATAAACGTCACTCCAGAGATAAATGCGGGTGATCCCCAGAACACGAAAGCTGAAATTGCTGAGAGTCTAAGAGACTTCCACAGCCAAGTGTACTCTACTTTCCTCAAGCTTTCTAGTTTGTGGAGGAACTGCGTGTCCCACGCTTGAAGTTTCAAGACCTTGATGTTTCGAAGAATCTCTGAAGTGGCTTTCATTCTTTGGTCCTTAGCTTCCATGATCTTAGACTGATAATTCTTCTGAACTCTTGTGATTGGTATGTTGCAGGCCAGAACTGCCAAAGTTGCTCCTAATGCTGCAAGTGATCCCAAACCTAAGTTTGTCTTCAGAATGTAGATCGCTAAAGAAACTTGTATGGGCAACATCCACACAGTATTCAAGTACCATATTAAATCAGTAATTCTTTGGATATCTACGCTCATGTAGTTGATAATCTCTCCGCTAGTACGGTTGTGGCGAGCCTGGCTTGACAGGACGAGACCCTTCTTGTAAATTTGATTTATCAAAGCGGCTCTGAGACGAAGACCAAGCTGACGGGCTCCGAATATCCACTGCCTTTGTGCCGTTGTCTCTACCAGCTTTGCAGCTAGAAATGCTAATGCAAGAACGTATCCACTCTCTAAGCTTCGTTTTTCTTTCTCTGTCAGAAAGTTTACGAAGTCATCAATAAGGTAAGGTCCAACATATGATGCTACGGCATTAGTCACTGCAAATAATGCGTTGATTGCTGCCTTTTTCCTTACAAATAAGAACATTGCCTTGTAGAGAGATGGATTTGTGCTCGTCCTGTCCTTGCATTTGACTTCATTTAGCCTCTCATTGAAGGAGCGGGACAGAAATCCAGCTGAGTCCTTGAGATCAAGATCAGGGATATCTTCTTGTTCAAGAGCTTTCTTCACACCAACACCAAATAAAGGATTGAGCCAAGAGAAGGTAACAAGCTGAAGAAGCGTCGCATTTCCATACGGAGATTCTCTCTTTCCTTCTGAATGCTTATGTAGGAAAGGTTCAGTGATACCATTCTTATATACACTTATTAAGCATATTCCTGTCTTCCCGTGGATCGAAATGCCCACCAGGAAGGCGGACGAGAGGAGACCTACAAACTCTGCATAATCTCGGGCATGAAGATGGTCATGATTCTTAATCCTGGAGTACGTATCCAGGGCAACACTGAAAATGAACAACAAGAAGCTGCAAAGCCACCATGCTCTTATGATCCAAGGAAACTTGTCATAGTTTTTGTTCAGAATCCTGTGAACTGCAAGCAGTGTAATTCCCCAGGATACTACATGCATAATTTGGGAAGAGAGGGCAATAAATTTAGAGTTGCAACGAGTCTCCTGATCAGTTAGAAGCAACAGAAGCAGCATGGAGAAATGAACTCCCAGCAACAAAGCAGAAAAAAGTATACTGCCTTTATAAGAGAAGCTGAATTTGACTACAGTGGAGTGATTCTCTTGGCAGGGGTCTGTAATCTTTCTTCCCCTTTTGCATACATATTGTTGTAGGAAGTGCAGTAGTAAGATTCCAAGGAAGCCAAGCTGTAAACTTAAGCTTACATGCTCCCAGAGGCAGGGTGACTCTAGCTCCAGCCACATCCTTCGTACTGAAAGCTTAAAAAATCCTGCAGACATGGCTAAGCAATTGAAATGGAAGCAAAGTACCGTAGCATATACAATCGAAAGGATAACGATGAATCACCCTCTGGGGATCAGTGTTAAAGTGTTGGTTATCATCGTCCAGTTAACCATTTACTTAGTTTCATCGTGGATTCAGAGGCCTTTGGCCGTCGTTAATACATAGTCTTGACTCTTGATCAACTTACGTTGGCCATCTATAGTACATATGTGAATCTAATGTTCTCTAGTGTCAACTTAATTTCAGGCTTTTTGTCCTGTCCAACCTTGGCTGGCTTCAATCTATATAAAATTCTATAACAGTAAATTTCATTTTCAAGAGACGGATAAAAACAAAAAGAATAAAAGAACATGATACAGTGGAGACAGGCACAGTGGTCCAGGGGACGTGGAAAAAGAATAGAATATGTGCGTTATTCTTTTAGATTTGTCGCTTGCTGATCGGACGGCGGTACCTTGAAAGTTAGTGTCTTGTGGTTTTGATTGAAGAAAACGTTTTTAGATAGATAGTGAGATACATATTGTCCAACGTTACTTCTACAAATATTTCCTCGAATTTTGTTTCTTTTTATCTTTCTTATTCTCCATTTGCGCAAAATACAGATGTTACTTTAATGCAAAAGAAAAAGAATTCAACAAAAACATGATTGCATTGGTCGAAAATTTCAAACGAGTAATAAAGAAAAGCAAGATGATGCACATGTATATATAATTTATGCATGCTCCAAAGTATTTACACTCAAACTTACTTTGGCATTGCTCCTTTCCTTTCCCACAAGTAAAAATCAATCCAGTTCACTCCAATTGTCAATCAAAAACTAATGTCCGGATTGACATAGAATATAACAATACAATTATGCAATCATTAAATATTTGAAGTTAGGTTTAAACATTTGTTTTGTCACTTGATACCAAGAAACGAGAGCCTTTAAAATGGATTGAAGGATAGGGACGTTCCAATGATATGATTTTTCTTTTGACAAAAATGCTAGCAACCTAACATTATCATTGGGGTCAAATTAAACCCAGCTAACAATATCAGCTCCCAGTTCACTCCGTGCACACAGATCGACGTGTATGTATAATTATACACTGAAAGGTAGGATCATTAATTAGTTAATGAATTGAGTATTAGTAATTGACAAACATGAAGTTTTAAGAGATGTAAATAAAAATTTGACTCCACTCCAACTTCACTCAAAGATACTATTGCTATAGACATTATGCAAGTGGCTCGACCACAAACCTCAAAGTTAACCGTTTTCACGCCGCCTGCCCAATCCTATTGTTCTTTCTTTTTTTCTCTTTGTTGTTTATGAACATTAGTTATTTGTACATTTTACGCACTCAAAAAAGAAACAAAAATCGAAAGAACCTGCAAGCGGATCTATCAAACATTCAATCTCTATCGTACTTCCCCTCTGCCTAGCTGTAGTAGATAGTGTTCATTCCAAAGTAGGAAGAAAAAGAAGGACATTCTGCATATATATATTCTAATTAAGAACTACGCTTTCATCGTAATCAAATCGATGTGCGAGTGTGACCGCGCGCATGATGCACCCAGATGTAGAAAGAAGAATAAGGAATAGTGAAGAAAATATATATATGAACAAGAATGAAATTAATTACCGGTGGTTACGACGTTAATCATCTCGAGCGGGACGACAGGAGTGCCAGTGCCTGGGATGAGATGACGAGCACTCCGATCCCTCACTGATGTCTTTCAACTTTCTATATTATTTCATCAATTCATTCTCACATCCATGCTTGTATATACATATAGATATAGATAGACACAGTCGTCTTTTGGAGTGAGGAGTACTGTGAGAGAGGGACAGAAGTTTAAAGATTGCATTGGCATACTGTACTTATATAGACACACAGGGGCCGGGGCATATGAATAAAGGAAATTAATTAGGAATTAATAAGAAGTCAAGAAGCAAAAGGAGTCTTGAAGAGCTAGCACGTACTATAGATCTAATGGACGTATCTTACATATAATTATTAAAGTTAATTGTGTTTAATTAGAGCCTAACAAATACAAATACACCTTTGATTTTGCAATACCTCTTAAATTATTTAATTTTCCCATCTTAAATAAATTATCTTGAGATGACGTATTCCTACTAAGATGTGATCTCATCATTTAATTATAATTAAAATTCAATGCAACTAATTTAACACTAATGTCTTGTTTTTTACTTGGCTAATCTAATTATTTAATCGTAATCCCCTGCACATATATATATATATATAATATCTTAATAGCAAACAAGAACTGAATTAGTGTATCATAACAAGTGCGTATGTTATCATATGACTGAAGTTCATTACACGCACGTTTTATCTACATTTAAAGGCAGGCATTTTATTTTCCTAACATATTACATTAATAAAGATATATAAATTTTTTTACATGATTTATACAGGGTTAATCACTAAATTAAAATTTTGGATATCAAATTTTTTAAAAATTAAAAGATTAAGCCTTTTTTAATCATAATATTAAATTATCTTTTAATCAAGTTTAGTAGACATTCTTAAATAATCATTGAAGTATTGTAAAGATTAGCATGCGCAAAATTAAATAGTAATCTTCGATTAAGATATATATAGCTTGTTTGTGGAAAATTAAATAGTAATTTCCGATTAAGATATTATCAATTGGTAAATTAAATATTTCCTATGTATACAAAATTCATATGATTATATTCATATTATTCGCATTTATTACGAAATGTAATTTAAAACAACTATTAATATGTTTAAAATGGACCCTGACCTGCACCTTCAGTGTAGTGGAAGCTGAACATACCGTACATTTAAGTCCAGTCATTTTCTAGCCCATCGTGGACCACCATTGCCTGTCTCTACCGCCAACTATGTAGTTCCTATTGCACTAGTGTAAGTTCCAAGACTGATGGATACGGATTGAGACATGATAAATAGGAATATAAATGTTCCAAGTGCAAATTTTAAGTTGATAATACTGCACCTTTCACTGCCTTCCAAAGAAAATGACGGCATGCATGATGTCAAAACTCTACATCAGTTGATGAGTGTAAATTCCACGTGCAGTAACACTGAAACATAGAGATGATTAATGAAGAGATTCCAAGTTTATTAGGAATGATCTTGGCGATGTATTAGATTGGAAAGGATGAAGAAATCGTTGCTGGCAACGCCAAGTATAGAATCGAGACTGTGAGGGTTGTACAATATATATTGTTATACAAGTATGTCAATCATTAAAGAGTCCTATCCTACTCCATTGAAATGTTATAGAATCATTAATGATTGATTGGTGTACTTATATGTGTGTGTGTGTGTGGATTCTCTACCACACACCACATAGAGAGAGAGAGAGAGAAAAAGGGACATAAACAAGTGATATTGTAGCAAGGTGCATGCGTCTTTTAAGGGTTTGCCCATGATCTCCTTTGGCGTTTTACAACATAATTCAATAGAATTGTAGGCGCATAGCTATGTATAACGACAAGCTTCTCACATATAGTCCACTATATGTGTCTCATTCAATTTGGTGGTAGGGTTAGGGTTTATATGTCTCGATCCTGTTGCTAGTGGTGCAAGCTCTCGTGCATGCCTAATGCTCTCTGTCTCTCCCTTTTTATTTTCCTTTAGAGAATCTGAGGGTTTTCCTGTTTTTTTTTTCTCCACAAGAACCGAGGGAATTTTAACTTATTCCCATTTTCATGATTTAAAGCCCGGCCCACTTCTCACTTGCAACATGAGATTGGAAAAAGCTGAAAAAGAGTGTATAGAATATTTTTTATTATTAAATTGAAGAAGCAGAGCTTAGTGGGTTAATGGCAGACTCACTCAGTATGCTGCTTAGAAGCAAGTATTGACTATTGTAGGTGAGGTTCAAGCACGTGAGATTTTATCTTCGAATTAATTAGTCAATATATGAAACGATCTCCTAACTTTTTTTATATTCTGCCACGCAATAATGAGGTAGAAAACACTTGTCGCACTTTTTTTGTTTTTTGTTGTTGATGCATTGAATCGATCGGCCTGCTTTCGACTGAGTGAGTGAAAGAGATGTTCTTGAGTTTGCAATTGAATCGGTCGGCCTGTTTTCGACTGAGTGAAAGAGATGTATTTGAGTTTGCAAATTTTATGAATGTGATTAGTTCATCAAAATAAAATGTTCACATATTTCTTATGTTAAATAGAAATAAGAAATGAAACATAAGAAATTTGCAGAGATTTATACATAAACATATATATATAAGCATCGGCATGCTGGTGATTTGTGCTGAAAGGGTCGAATCGAAGCAGAAATAAACAAACAATATTATAGTAGCTTGACAACGAGAGATCATAAGAATATTCCAATTTCTACTCCCCATTTGCACTAGATTATGTGTTATTAATCCTCTAATTCCATATATTAAATGATTCTAACAACTTGGTTCGTATATTTCCTTTTTTGAATCAGAAACAGACATTATGTGCGAACTGCAAAGACGTCCTGTCCTGTCCTGTCCTAAGATTATTAATGATTACAACTGTTGTTTAATTATAAATCATCACCAGCAACAACTGAAGTACAAAAACATGAGCAAAGTAACGTGACAGAACAACTTTTCAGTCCACAAACCCTTGTCCTCCGTTCCAAGTCTTGTCCCTACCTGACTCTTCAAATCTAGTTACTTTTGCTTAGA
Organism: Erythroxylum mucronatum; assembly: GCA_027563825.1. NCBI lineage: Eukaryota > Viridiplantae > Streptophyta > Magnoliopsida > Malpighiales > Erythroxylaceae > Erythroxylum > Erythroxylum mucronatum. Next base: position 1,603,720 of record JAOSBP010000005.1, read on the forward strand.
TCCAATGTGACTCAACCTGAGCCAGTCCTCAAGTGCAATGTGACACCGACAAACCACACACATGACCTAACTAGATTCTCCCCGTATGATGCGGCTTGGATGGTCTTGTGTACTAAGGTCTCTACTCTATACAAGACGGAATTGATACAATTCTTGTTTTTATTTCGTAACTTTTATGTACACTCTTAAAGAACAAAAGGTTCACTGAACCAAGGTAATTGCTATTTAAATGGGAAGAAGATAAGAAAGAAAAACTTGTAGAGTTTATAAGAGATGAGAGCATCTGAGAAAGCTATGGTCCTTTTTAAGGCCTTTCTGGTTAAAATCTGTCTTGGAGATACTCAAGATGCCTGATTGCTCATTCACCTTCTTCACAAGAAGTTTCAGCAATGGAACATTCGAAAGTGTTTTGCATGATCCGACCATTATCAACTTTTTCTGCACCAAAACATCAAAACCAAAGTTTCACCTTCAACCCAGGTGTTATTGTTTAAATCTTTACTACGAACACTGCATGCAGTAATATAATATGATAAAGCAGCAACTGAATTCTTCTAAATAAGTTATCCATAACTGCTTCAAAATGACATTGATAAACTTAAAGCAGTTAAATGGAAGGAATTTGGTTCTGTTTTTACCTTGGCTCTCGTGAGTGCCACGTTAATCCTATGCCAATCTCCAAGTAACGAAGAATTACAGTTCTTGGGATTCTCATTAGACCTAACAAATGACACCAATATGCAGTCTTTATCTCTTCCCTGTACATCAGTAGAGAAAAGCATAAGTGGTCACTTCAAATTCTTCACAAATTCATTACAAGCTCCATATGTCTCTGGTAGAAACAAAAACTCTTAGAAATTGCAAACGCAATCCAGACCTGGTACTTGTCAATTGTATGTACTTCCACGGAGCTTGTATTAATGGTAGTTCTGATAAGGTTCGCCTGAGAGTTATAGGGAGTAATGATGCCAATATCTTCACCTCCAATTCCACCGTTAATCAATTCATTTGTCACCTGTAACCAAAGCAGAATGATGAACGAATCAAAAGCTCTACTTATATTCTTCTGAGATGGCCAAAGGAAACGTACCTTAGAAATTATGTAAGCTTCAATTGGGTTACTTAGTGTCTTGGAATCTTTTACCTCAAAAGCAGGCAACATATCTGAGTTTAAGAAACATATGGATGATAGGTGAACCAGTGAAGAAACTGTTGCCATTTATATCAAACATTTATTTTGTATAGCCTATTTATTTTATATTTCCATATTTAGATTGTATAGTTGTAAATAGAGAGAAATCAGTCTTAGAATCCCTACAAATCAGCCTTTAATTATTGTTTATTCATCTATTTATTCAGTGAAATCAGAACCACAAAGCATTGAGCTATTCAATCAAAATTGTATCAATTCTAAACCTGCAAATGTAAGGATGGAGAAAAATGACAAGATCTTTCACTAACCCGTATTAACAAATATGACGGATCTGCTTGGATTTAGAACCTGCAATGATAGTAGAAGTTGCACAAGGCCAAAATCTGAATGTTAGAATTTATTGACGAAGTTATGATAAATTCAGTCTTAAAGTTCATTTTTACCAAATCATCTACAACTGAAACCATGATATACAAACAATTCAACAAATGCAAGTCCATGGCAAAACTTCACCTAACATTTTTCATACCAATACACAGCGTCACAAACAAAAAAAATTGCCAATTTTAAGTGCGTTTTTTAACCTTTTACAAATCTAGATGAATATGATCATTTGACTGATCCAATCCAAGTCTTCGACAAGACTGGCTTGAGTCAGCAGATTCAAACATAGAGCAGATGAGTCTACAAAGTTCTTATTTTAATAAACAACTCACGTCATTTATCCAAGATGAACAAGTATTTATGCTTGAAATCTTGAGTTTGGCATTAGCTATGTCAGAGGAACCACAGCGCAATCTGTCTCCATATATCAACGCATTGGATAGTTCCATGATGCCTTGAGACATACGGTACTGTACAAAGTAAACCTATGTGAGTTAGCATGCTACAGGATCCCAAGAAGAGTGGAAAGGCTTAGGAAAGATGCAGAGGTTCATTTGGCAAAGAAACCTGGCTTTGTAAAGCTGAAATTGCTTGTGGATGTGCTTCAGACAGTCTGCAAAACAAACTTATCCCCATTCCATTTTCTCGAGCCTCCGTACTCTAGATATTAAACCATTCAATATTTCCAGTAACTTAAGACTATAGACAGTGTAAATGACAAAATCACATAGAACATATATAATATACCTGGACAAGTGGAGGCAGTTGATAGTGATCGCCAACAAGAACAAACATTGAAGCAAGCATCAATGGCCCCAGGGACACCTAATAGTCCATAAAATGCTTTGATTAGATGCAACCATGGTTTCCTACTCAGTCACAGCCGAGGGCTCTAAAAACAATCACTATCATTCTACACTAAATGAGAGATGCACCTCTTATCAGTTACATATAATGCATGCTAAACATTGAAAAGTGTGCATACCGGGAGGGTAATCTGTCCAGCTTCATCCATTATGCATACATCAAATTTCTTATTAGCAAGCAATGGACTAGTAATTCCCAAACAAGTGACAGCAACAACTTTTACTTGGTCTGTTCTAAACCTGATGTCTTCCACAGTTTGTGCATTCATTGCTGTTACAAGAATTTTTTAGTTACAAGTGGCAGGTGAATCAACTTTTAAACGAGAAACAAAGCAGTGAGGCAATTCATGATTTGTGTCGTACCAGAAGAACAATTCCTTAGTGATAACTAAGGAATTGTTGAGGGACCACAGAGGACGTCTATTAAAAGGCTTCGTGTTCGACCCTGGCTGAAGTGAGTGTTGCAGGCATCTACAGAGGTGAAATGGCATCGCTAAGGGGACATGAGGCATGAGACTTCACCTATCAACGACTAACTAAATTTCCTTGTTTTGGCTTCTAAAGAATTGCAGCAGGGTAATGGGTCTGTAACTGGCTCAGGTTTTAGCACAAACAGCTTCTCAGTTGTTAGCAGTTCTTGCAGTTATCCCGTGGGTTTTGGCAAGTTTTTTAATCCTACTGAGGAGTACATTTGTTTATATTGCCTCCTGAACTTTGTTTACTCAATGCAAGTTCATTCAATCACCCAAACTAGTGCTAGGTATACATTACTGATCCTAAAAATTCTCCCGGTAAATGTTCAGAGTATGCATGGTTGAACGTGCAAAATCCAATATACGTCAGGAGGTTTGTGCATGCATGTATGACACTAAATATGCTCTAAGAAACCCCTACGAAGGATAAAGATGACCTGAGCTTTCAGTTTGATCAATAAATTGTCAACAGCCGAGTTCGTGTATGATGTAAGCAAGATGGATGCACCTCTCATCAATAACGCCTTCACAGCATGAACTATAGTACTTGTCTTGCCAGTCCCAGGCATCCCCAGAATTAATGTATAATCCTTTGCTGTAAGAATCTGTGTGGGTATGATTTAAGGAATTAGAGCAATGGACTTCTGGTCAGCAAAATAAAAAATAACTTAGCTACATTCAATTATAGCATTTAGAATGGATGATTCAGAAGTAGTATTGCAATGCAAACAAGATCAGAAATTCAATTGAAAACAGGAATAACAAACCTTAAAAATTGCTCGACGCTGATCATCATTTAAACTCTTGACTGACCAGATATAAGACATTGCTGGATCTTGGCTCAATATGACTCCATTATCAAATCTTGGAGTCTAGAACAAATGCACATGTACACATCAACGCAAATGAAGAGGATGTAACTTGGAGGTAAACAAGATAAAGTAAAACATATAAAAAGACAAGTCTCTGCTTTCCTATATATGTCTAAAATTAGGCACGAACATTCACCTGAAGATCAACAATTGTCTTCCTCAAGTGGAAACTTTCTGCACTTTGTACAAACAGTTGTACAAGGTTGAACCTTCAAAAAAGAAAACAAAAATGGCTAGCGTATAATGCAATCATCTTGTACAGACTTCTGACACCGTAGAGATGAAAATTTGAGTCCCAGATAAAACTGGAGTAATAATTTACCGCATAACTGAGAATGAAGTCATGGGCTCATCCTTGTCAATCCGCCAACTCTCCAGAAGAAGAGTAGCTGATTCTACAGAGGAATCACTGCCAGGAAGTCTTAAACGCTTAGTGAAAGAAACCTACAACAGCAACGGGAAATTAATGAGTTTGTAACTACGTGTTAATCATGACAACATGTGAAGAGTGCATGCGAAGATCATGACTCATCAATCTGTTATAGCGTGTATGTAATTAAGGAATGGAATGCCCAATTTCCATAATATTCTGCTTACAGAAACAAGCGACTGACTGATATCCATGATGATCCCATTTGCAATAGCCTGACCAGATTCAGTACTAAGAATCTATACATGAAAAATGAAACAAAAGTTACAAATCAATGTAAAAGTGAAAAAAGACATGAACACCAATGGAAGGATGATAAGGCAAATAAGCAACTATTAACGGTCAATTGTCAAGCAGATGAGAATATAAACTTAGGGCTTTGACCTCCATAAACAACCTTCATGCAACCACGTGCAATTTGATAAAAGAAGCGTACAAATGGAATCATACATGTATGTGTGTGTGCGTGTGTGTATATATATATATACATCTCATAGAAGAAAGAAAAACAAACTGTAGCCAACCTTTTATGAGAAACTGACCAATTTGCTCCCTACAACAGGAAATGTTATTTTCTTCATCTTAGAAGAGACACAAGATGACCAAGATTCTCTATTATCAGGGATCATGTCCATTACCAGGAAGTTACAACTATACTTAGTAGATGAAGGAGAAAAGCTACAGGGAAATGAAAGTTTGTAATGAAACCCAGTTTGATTAGTTTCATTAACACCAAGATAAATTTCAAGGTGATCAAAGCTCAGAGAGACATGGCAAGGTGAATGGTGTAGGATCTTCAGATATATGTAGAAGTTTAGTACAAGATGTCAGAAAAAGACAGCAATAGGTATTATTTGTTCCAATAGATGAAATTAAATCGTGCTAATGGCATTAAATGCTTGACAACTGTCATTGAAAATGCTCGTAATTAAAATTACTGCACCAAAGGTTGACTGTAGAATTCCAAGTCAACTTGGTTGACATCAAGCTGTAGGCGGGATTGACTCAAAAGATCACATAGCTCACAATATCTGGTAATAGAGAATTATCGTACCACATAATCACCAATTCTAAGTGTGTGATGCAAAGCATGCGCTGCAGAAGGATCAGCAAGGAAAGAATCTCCATTGGATGCACACTCATCTTGACAAGGAACTCTTTGGCGCGCAAAACGGTAGATGAACTGGTTGTCTTTCTGACAATGAAGTCCATCTGAAGTATCAAGAACCATAGAAGAAAGGTAACTAGTGGACTGAGCATTCTTGGTATTATGAGACTGCCAGATATTGTTCTTAATAAGCTGCAAATGTAAGTGAATTGGGTATGTTATCTTCAGATACGATCTATGTTTAGGGTCTGACCACCTATAGAACTCTTATAAAGTGCCTTAACCTGCATATCTTTAGCTTCCAAATCAATCAATCGATCCCAATGTTGAAAAAAAGCGCAATGAGCAGCTGTCAGATGGTGAACATGTGATTGAAACAATTCACCCAGTCCACTTGCTTCTTTGCTTCCACCATACACCTATAGTGTTAGAGCCCACAATAAGTTACCTTAACCATGGGAACATAACGGAGAGTAAGGGAAGCTTCAAAACTGTAAGGCTACCTTATGATAGATGGTGCAAACATCAAGGTGACGACAAGTTCTGCATATGCTTGGGCTCTACAGTAGAAAATCTGTCTATTTAAATAAAGTGCTCACAATTACAAGATCCTTACAGAAGAAACCACCATACCCGAAGCATTGGGGGCAAGTGTTGCATATTTGATGCCTTAAGAATGTCAACAGCAAGCTCATTTCGCCGCATTATCAATCCAACTAAGTTTGATCTTTGTACTGAAATTCCCTTTTCAAATGTCAAAGATAAAAATTTTAATTATCCTGAAAAATAAACTAATAATTGAGATTCATGAATGTGATGTATACCCTTGTCTCGTCAGACTGGAGATAATACAGAAGGCCAGAATCAATATGCTTCAGGTACCTAAGAACGTGTCGAACAAGGTGAAGAGGGAATGGTTTTCCAAGTATTTTTCAAAACAGTCATTAGCAAACCACTCACAACATTCTCTACTGCACTAAAAAACTAAAGAAGAGTCACACAAACCTCTCAGACATAAGCAGTGTATACAAGATCACTTGTGCACAGTGCTCCATAGATGACTGGACAAAGTGCAAGTATCAGTCATAATGAAAATCAATGAGGATTTGTATACCCTCTCAAATTTAATCTAGCAACGACTGTACAACACTTTGCATACTTGCCTGGCCATTGGGAAGCTTCCCACTTTTAAACTCCAGTGGCACAATCTTTTCTTCTGCTCCATTTCGGCTTGACTCTAATCTTACTTTGACAGAAGCATCAATCATTCCTTTTAACCCATACTTTGGGGCCCATGCCATTTCCTCTATATCAATAACCTACAGTTGAGATGAATGATTTTAACTTCTCCTGATCTTGTAATGAAGTCCCTAGAACTAGAATGAAAAATGTCTCAAAGAGCAATGCTCAAAATCCACAACTTATATCTGGTAGGTTCCATCGATTCCACACACATCTTGCCATCCCCATGGAAGCTATGTTCATCTACATATATGATGCTTCTCTCCATCATTTGACATTCACTACCATAGAATGTGGCACATCTAACTGTTTAGCAATTGCAATCTATATATTACTGATTTCTGAAATTTTCAAATATAATTATCTGTTGCGAGGCATCTAGGAGAGAATACAAATAAGAATGTATGAAGCAAATTGTTTAAATCAGAAAATAAAACGAATGACCTCAGAAATTCGCAACTCTTTCAACCCATGATCAGAACCAAAATCAACGGATGCTTTGGGGTCCTGCAAAGAATTTTTAAAGTGTTAGCCTCGGAACAGTCTCTACAGTTTCTTGTCGATTGATGCATCTACAAGTTTGAGCTCCATTAAAAATGTGTATCTCAATGCTTGACAATGATCTAAGTTCTCTGAGAATCAATGTCTAATAAAACAAGAGTGAAAATCCATAAGATCAGTGATGAGACACCAGCGCACCTCAGCTTTTTTGAACCGGAGAATCCAGTCTAATAATTTTGGGATAGCTTCAAATAAGATCTTCAGTAAATCTTTTTCATGGACTGAAAATTGCACATATTGAAAAGTAAGAACTTAAAACTAATATGAAACATACCGAGAGTGTTTTCTTTGATAAGTGTAATGGATTGATGAAGCAAAGGGCAAAACTATAATCATATCTTAGATTTACTTATAATTACCTCCACATGCATATAAACTGTCAATATTTTTCTGGAGAACTATTCTGGCATATTCCTCCAAGAAGTCTATTGTAGGATTCTTCCTCGTAAGCCCTGCCTAGAAGTGAAAAAGGTTCAAATATCATTCAGATACACAATTCTTGTGAGTGACAGTAATGTTCCCCACAAAGAATTTTGATATTAGAGCAGAAAAAGTCTTTAAATCCTCAAAACCTGAAAAACTTGGTGCAGCAAGGTACCGACCAATGCTGGAGTTGAGTGTTCACTGATTTTCAATCTCTCATCCAGGACACTCCGCCTGGGGCAACTGAAACTACCGGCAACCTGACAATAATATGTACATCAGGAGGGACTACAGTAGAATGAATGCACATAAAATAGGCCTAGTAGCAGTAGCTCAACAGGTATTGGAAAAATATGTGATAAAAAATACTAAGATTCCAAAAAGAATGTATTACCCGGGTTCCAGAAACTAGGACATCTGGGTGAACAATTAAAAGATTCATCTTAGAGTTCACATCACACTTTCCCTGTTCATCAAATTCACCAATTACATTCACAGTGTCTCCTGGTGCAATTATACTGTAGAACCTGAAAAGGTGTCAGGTCAACACTTAGAACAACTAATTTAATATTCCAATCAGTAAAGCAGTGTAAGTGGAAATGAAGATTTATTCAAGCCTACCTTGATATGAGATTAAACTGAACAGAGAAATAGCAAAGAGCAGAAATTAGCACCAAATTATTTAGCAGTTACAACCTAACAGTGCAAAATATCATTTCTTCAGGAGAGCAGACCCCCAGAGTTGAAGGTTAATCGTGATTAAAAAAAGTCGATTGTATTTTGAAGAATAAAGTATCTAGGAATAGTTTGCTTCCTTAAAAAACCAAACTCAAGCTCCAAACTAGCATGCTTTTATTTCTTTCTAGTTTTTAACTTTCTCTAAGTATATGAAAATTGACACTTCATGTAACTTAGTCATCAATAATCTCTTTGCCCGAATCCTTTATTGGCAAATGCTGTATATTCAATTTCGATATCAAGAGTGCCTTAGCCAGGTGTTAGGGTATTTTTAGTTGGAGTGGTAGGAAAGGGTACAAAGTTTTGCTCAGAGGCCCCAACTTGGTCTCAGACCTTCATTTTGAAACCAGTGCAGAAATATCAGGAAACTAGTGATTAGGAAATTTTAGCAACTTACCACTCTTCCCATAAGCAGACAACCCGCTCTTTCCCACTTTGCTCATTCAACAAGCGAAGGACCTAAAAAGCAATGATTCTTTGAAATACTCCCAATCAAGAAAGCAGAAGCAACGAAGTTTGAGTAAGGCCTATGAAAAAACCTTATACTGCCGCTGAGCACCAGCATGATTAACATGTGCATGATTTTCAGATACCTGTAACAGGAACATCCTATAAGAATGGACATCCGGATACTACAAATTTCTACTAAGGAGCAGCAATATGCAGCATACCAACAAGGCAGAAGAAAATGTGTACCTCCAAAACAAGCAAATTACAATTTGAGGGAGATGAGGTTGCCTTTTTTGGTGGATGAACTGCTGCTATTTCTATTGGTGGATCATCTGGAGGGGGTGTTTTGTTACTGCTTAAATCTTGAATGTTGGATGAATATGCATTGGTGACACTGGACACTGGGTCATCAACGGATATTGCATCTTCAACTTGGTCTAGAAGTTCAAGCAAAGTCTGAAAGGATCAATGAAGAATAAGGAATGCAATAAATTAAGTCTTAACACACATCAACACACTCAAAAGATGATAGGAGAATTATTAACATGACAACAGGATAACTGAGTGACAAAGAAAGAAAAGTGTAAATAGTGGAAAACTGTGTTTCTATATTCATCTAAGAAATTAAACTGCATCCTTTAAACAAGATTACCTTTTTGTACGGGCGTATAGGCAGTTGAGGTGATGCTCCGTGACGTTCAATAACATCAGCGAGCTATGCATCAATCAGACGAAAAATAAAAAAGAAATGTCAAAGGGGTATAATAAACATATTGAGAAACCAAAAGCCATAGTAATAGTAGATAATGAGAAGATTACCTTATCATGTGGAAAAGAAAGAGATGGCGGAGGGGTTCTGAATGGACTAGGAAGAGATGAGACAGTGGCATTGGTAGGGGTATCGTGGTGGGAGGGGTTTACTCTCTTAACTCCGACTCTATTTGCAGACAAGGAAATTGGATTTTCGGCAAGGAAAGGAGGAGTCTGTAAAAGTAAATAGTGAAGATCGAATGTGAAAACACAAAAGAACAAACCAAAGAAATAACAGCACAAAAAGAGAGAGAGAGACTATAGAAAATGCCTTGTTGTCGATGGAGGAACAAGGATGAAGAAGGGCTGGTGTTAAAGACTTGTTGAAGGAATCAGGAGGAGGAAGCATGTGATTGTTGTTGTGAGAAAATGCTTGTAGCCTTTGGTTGACTGGAGATATCTTCCATGTGATCTCATCGCACATATCATCCTGGCTCTGCTTTATCAGCTGTTCTTTTGAACCAAACCCAAAACCAATTATCGAAGATAAATGGAAGGAAACAATTAGATAGAAAGTTAACCATAGAAATTTGGGAGAAGATTGAACATTACCATTCCAGGGGAGAAAGATTGAAACTTGCAAACAGGGGGAGACTCATCTGCCGGAGTAATGCTCGGAACATCGGCGGAATGTTGAGGAGGGGATTTAATGGAAGGGGGTAGCGAAAAAGATTGGATCTTTGAAACGCTACTACTGCTAACACAGCACGAAGAAGAAGACGATGATGACGATGATTGAGGTTGAGGAGTGTTAAGACGGTGGAAGAACTGCTCTATCCCAAACTTGGATGCTGACGCTTGTTGTTGATGTTTCTGTGAGTGCTGACTGGTAGATAGTGTAGCAGCAGATGAATTGGATTTGGACTTTTTTCTGGGAGGCATTGAGAGACCTGGAGAGAGAAAGGGAAAGAAGGCACGGTAGTGAAGAGACGACGGGGAGTTGGGGAATTCATTTTCCCGCCAATATTCGGAGGGTTAGTGTAGGAGGGAAAATGTTGTTGGACTTTTCTTAACTATGGACCGGACCGAACCAGAATGGACTGTGTTTTCTTCTGGTCTGTAAGGATTGGGGTATGGCTGTTTCTTCCATAAGGACCTTGTCTTGTAACTGTTGAGCATTCATCAAAATTCACAGAGTAGAGCCCAGTTCTACTATAAGGAAGCCGAAGCTTCCTTTATTCTCGGTTCATGCCATATGGTGCATATGTAGGTGGTTCGTAGGAGTGCATATCCTTCTCACCATGATTATCGGCTCAGTACTTGGATGGATACTCATGAAGACCACGTGAACTCCTCAACATCTTCAAGGCCCTGTGCTTGGCTGCTGTGCTGTCAGCATCTCTTCTTCATCCTTATGTAATTGTCGGGATTGGATCCTCTATTTAAGAATCTTCTGTCCAACCCTATCTAATATTAAAAACGTTGTGGCAGTATCTAAAGAGCAGAGGGTGAGTAAATTTGTTTATGTGAAATGATGCACGCTTCTCCATCAATTTTTAACACAGATCAAAGATTTAATCTCGAATGGATTGACTTTAACATTTAAAGATTTTGGACGGTGTCGCGATAGACTTTTGTCTTAACAGGTGACAAAACCCGAAGGTGTAAGAATGCTAGGATATAAGAACAACAGCAAAGGAACAAGTCAAAACGCAGAGCAGAGGAACATAAGTGTTGCATGTGAGAAGCACATGAGACTTGCTTTAGCTGAATTGTTCTTAGACGGCGAAGGATTGCAAGATGCAACTGCTACATATTACATATAGTCTATAAAAATCAGATACTAGCATCAGTCACACACACAGCATTTTCATTGTTACCCATTAATCTGAGAAAGACTTATGAAAAGAAGATTAGAAGTTGGAATACTAGTGAGTTCATAGGAAACTCTTGCAAGTGTTTTGAAAGCACTATATCTCTTGTAACTTGTTTCTTTTTCTGTTGATATTAGTGGAATCACCTACGTAAGACTCTTGGATGTAGATAGCAATTAAGCTATCGAACCAAGTAAATTGTTGTGTGATCTTTTTACTTTCTTGCAAACACCACAAATCTAAAAGGCAAACTCTTCTTTTCATCATTATCTTGTAAAAGAAGATAACATAACTGAAGGCAAATCGTAACAGAATTGGTATCAGAGCCTATCTTTAACTTTCTGGGCAATTCTTTGGCTATTCAAGCAATTGAGGTTCATCAAGAAATATGTAAGAATTTTTCTTTCTTGTCCTCTTTAAACTACGTAATAAAATGATGGGCAAAGAAGCGGATGTCTTCACTGGTAAAAAAGACTTTACAATATGGAAACTTCAGATTCAAGCATTACTTGAATCTTATAACTGTTATGGTGCAATTGAAGAACAAGCATGATGTAAAAATAAATCCTATTAAGAGACTCAAGATGCAAAGGCTTGCACACTCCGGTTGTGATAAGGAAAGTGCAGAATTGCAATACTGCACATAAATTATGGTTAAAGCTTGACGAACTATATGCTAAAAGATGTCTGCCTAACAAAATGATACTTTTACATAATCTTACAAATTATAGAAAGAACATTATTTTAACTCTTGATGATAATTTGGATTATTTATTTAGGCTAATACAAGATTTAGAAGCTACAGGTGAAAGAATCTCTAAAGACTCGTGGTTATTCTAAAAACTTTACCATCTGAGTTCAGTGCTTTCAAGAAGGTGATTAAGCATGCAAACGGAGAATATCTCACTGGTAAGAGGATGTTGGATTCACTAATTGAAGAAATTGTGGACAATAATCCACTCATGAAGGAATTAAAACGGATGTTCATCGAAAATAAACAAGACAAGAAGCCACAGAAAAAGAATAGCAAGAAAGAGAAATTGACAGAAAGGGAATGGCAAGGATAAGTACGCCAAAGAAGGTGAAGAAAAGAAGAAAAGGGCTAAAGGCAAGAAGTGTTACTACTGTGACAAGGAGGGGCACTTTGCCAGAGATTGCAGAAAGAAGAAAAGGGACAAAGCTGCACAAAGTGGAGATGCTGGGAATGTGGAGAAACCCGAAGACTCCAGTAGTGATGAAATACTAGCTGTTACTGAAAAGAGCGAAGATCTCAACAAAGAGTGGATTTTGGACTATGGATGCACTATGTATGTTACTCCTCATAAAGACTGGTTCACTACATTTGAACTAGTCACTGCCAAAGTAAAGATGGCAAATTCTGGGTAGCAAAAGGTGGAAGGTATTGGGAATGTCTCTATCAATATGTTTAATGGGAAGAGACGAACCTTAACCAATGTCAGATTTGTGCCTGGAGTGAGGATAAATCTCATCTTAGAAAGTATGTTTGACAAACAAGGCTTTCAGATAAGATATAAGGATGGATTTAGAGAAATCTTAAAGGATGGAAGAGTGATCATAAGGGGAGTTGAAAGAGGAGGGCTCTACTATATGATAGGCACTACTGAAGTAAATATAATCACATGAAATGAAGAGCCAAATTCAACTAGGTTATGGCACTTTAGACTAGGACGTGCAGGGAACAAGAGTTTGATGCATCTTTCTAAACAAGGGATGATTCACGAAAAAGACCTAAGGAAGATGAAATTATGTAAATCATGTGTGCTAGGAAAGCACCACAGAACTAGTTTTCATAAAGGAGCTAAGAGAGCCAAAGAAATTATGAAGCATGCCCATAATGATCTTTGGGCCCCGGCACAAATGCCCACTACAGGAGGAAACAAATATTTCATGTCTATAATAGACGATAAGTCAAGGAAATGCTGGGTCTATCCTAAGATAAGGAAAGATGAAGCACTTGAAATCTTCATCAAACGACATACACTTATGGGAAATCAAATAGGAAAAAGGTTAAAATGCCTAAGGACTGACAATGACCTTGAATACTACAATAAGGAATTTGAAGATTATTGCAGCAAGAAAGGCATTACGAGGCATAAGACTATTAAAGCAACACCTCAGCAAAATGATGTAGCTGAAAGGCTAAATCGGACTCTCCTAGAAAAGACTAGATGCATGCTCTTATCCTCAGGATGCTCACAATCATTATAGGGTTAAGCCATCAAGACTACAGCCTATCTAGTAAACAAACTACCTACTTCAGCAAATGAATACAAAACACCTCAAGAAATTTAAAATGGGAAGAAGCCTAGCCTGGCTCACTTAAGGACCTTCGGTTATACAGCTTACGCATACAAAAAGGAAAGAAAACTGGAACCTAGAGCAGCTAAAGGAGTCTTGCTAGGCTATCCAGATGGGGTTAAAGGATACAAAATCTTGTTGCTTCAAAAGGGAGGTTTCAAAACTCTTATCAGTAGAGATGTAAGATTCAAGGAACATGAATTTCCTTTGTTGTGCAGAAATTATACAGAAAATGACTTACAGAAAGAAATTCAAGAGCAATTAGTATCTCTAAGCACTTCAGTTCCCTTTTATGTGTCACCAGCAGCTGAAAGTTAGGCAGATGGCAGACAATATCATGATGAGGAGCCTGAACAAGGCCCTACTCATTATGAACATGGAGTTCAGGAAATAGAAGGTGAAAATGAGGAGGGAACTACACAACCAATTGACACAAACAATTATTTACTTGACTATCAGCTCACCAGAGATAGACAACCAAGACAAAGAATACCTAACAGGAGGTATCATAACTCTAACCTAGGTGAATATGCTTGTCTTGTTGCAGAGTCTATTAATTCCAGGGCACTTGAAACTTATGAAGAAGCAATGAGCAGAAAGGATGCTGAACAATGGAAATTGGCTTGCAAGAATGAATACTCCTCTTTAATGAAGAATATGACCTGGGTTCTAGTGCCTAAAACATCTAAAGCAAAGCTGATTGAAAACAAATGGTTGTTTAAACTTAAAGAGGGAGTCACAGAGGCAAAACCCAAGATATACAAGGCAAGACTTGTAGTTAAGGGATATGGACAGAAGGAATATAGTCTATAAAAATTAGATAGTAGCATCAGTCACACACACAACATTTTCATTGTTAGCCATTAATCTGAGAGAGACTTACGAAAAGAAGGTTAGAAGTTAAGAGAGTTGCTCGAGTACTTACAAGGAGTACTAGTGAGTTCATAAGGAACTCTTGCAAGTGTTTTGAAAACACTATAACTCTTGTAACTTGTTTCTTTTTCCATTGATATTAGTGGAACCACTTACGTGAGACCCTTAGATGTAGATAGCAATTAAGCTATCGAACCAAGTAAATTGTCGTGTGATCTTTTTACTTTATTGCAAACACCACAAATCTGCAAAAGCAAACTCTTCTTTTCATCAGTATCTTATAAAAGAAGATTAACACAACTGAAGGCAAATCCTAATAATTTACTTATTAGTTGTTTACATTAATTGGCTAATTTTAAGCCAAGTTGTTTCAATCATATGAAACACGTAACCTTTAACCTTCAAGCCATTATTCTTTCTTACTGTCCTTCAATCGTATCAAACATGTCAAACTACTCATCGTTTTCTTTTTCTTTTTCCCACTGAGATAAAACTCATTGTTAAACAATAACAAAAACACTTTCCGTCATTTTGTTTGCCCTATTGTGGCGTTAGATATCCTAAAGATAAGAATGGTAATGCTAGTGAAAATAATGAGGCTATTGTCAATATGCCGATTGCCGAGGAAGACGAGGGAGGAGGAGGAGAATGAACGAAAAGGTTAGAGCTTTTGCTGAATTAGTAATCTGTCATATGTTGTGTAGGTTTTCTAAGTGATTGTATTTTGGTGAAAAGTTCATTTCTTGACTAGGGATGTTTGTCTGGTTGAGAGATAACATTGCTTATTCACAAGGGGCAATTACTTGACGTGGTATGTGTCAACTAACGATGATGACGAAATGAATTGAAATAACTATTTAATGTCTATTTAATATATGATAGGATGGCTACAATTTATGTTATTTATTTTCCTTTTATTGTCTTGTTGTGAAAGCTGGAAGTGAGTTCAAGTAATATAAAATGGATTACTTTGAACCAGTGACGGAGCCAGGAATTTAAGATAGGAGGGCTCAAATATTTAAGTTTTTAAATCTTGGGGGGCCCAGTATACCACTGAACTCTAAATAACTCTGTCCTTGTATATATATATTAATCAAAAATCAAAATATTTAATTTTTATAAATTTTTGGGGGCCCAGTGGTGCTAGCTCCGTCTGTGCTTTGAACTTACAAGGGGATTGGTTCTCATGTTTTTGAAATATGTTATCATCTGTGATTAACTAGGTGTTGCAATAGAAGAAACTACTTAATCTTCTCTGTTTATTGTGCTTGGAGAAGTCTACATATGTTAACCCCTTTTAAAGGATCAGAAACTTCCTAGTTGGTGGTTGCTTATTTGAAAGGGACAATTTGGATTCATTTATACCCTCTTTGATGACTTTTGAGATACTTAAAGTGACTAATTCTATCTACTTAATGGGGTTGAGTTCAAATTTCAGCTCTTTTTTAGCTAAAGTATGAGCCTAAGAGATTAAGCTTTCTTGACCTTTAAACTTTTTTAAACTCAAACTAGTTGAATTTGAACCTTAAAATGTAAGCTGAGATAAGTATGAGTTTGACCATGACTTTAAATTTTTTTTAAAGAAGCCATGCTTAAGCATTCAGCATGAAGAAATTCATTGAACTGAAATTTGTTCGGAAATTTTGGAAGGTTTAAACTTTTTGGTGCCATTAGTTTGGGTTTTCAAAAGTTGAGATATTTTACATTTTTGGTTAGTCAAACATCATAATAGTGAGTATTATATAAGCTTCTTATGCTATCTAGCTTCTTAGGTTGTGAATTCTAACACTGATTGGGGAATCTTTACCTTTAGTATAAACTTGTTTTCCTCTATTTTTAGTGGGAAGGGAAGAGTTGGATATCGATTTAAAACTTTCATACCTAAACTGGTATTTATGAATAGCTACTACCAATCCCATATATTGAATTTGCCAGTTATTAACGAATGGTTGCTTGTTCTAACTTGCATATATTGGTTACTTTTAAATGTTTTTGACCCATTTGGATGCAAAGAATCTTTAAGCATTATAGGACAAAATAAACATGTTGCGAAGATATGATTTATGTGAGCTGCTTATGATGTGTAAATATAATGCATGGTTCTCTCTACTAAACTTGTGTTGAAGGCACTTAATTGCTTAAAATTTTTAGGGTGAACTAGGATATGATAATTATATTTTTGTTATATATCCCTTATTCTTTGTTATTTTTATTCCTTTGGAGAGGGAGAGGGTATGGATGCTGTGGGAGTGGTGATGCTGCTAGGCAAAAATATGGAAACTTGCAGAGAACTTGTTTTAGTTAAAAGAAGTCGGTTTTTGTGAGCAATGAACAGGCTTGGAATACAGGTTATATTTGGTTTTAGAAGTCGTGCAGTACAACATCTATTTCTTATTTGTCATCACACTGATCAGGATAGAGTGGAATTTTCTTTTCCATGTTTATTGCTATTTTTCTCAGATGCATAATCTGGCGAACTAAATCCTCAGGAAGCTCCTCTCAGCAAACAGGTATGTTATTCATGCTTTTAGTAAATATTTACAAGGCATGCAAACACATACAAGCATAAGCAATTTTTTTCCTTGGTTTGTTTAATTTATGGAAAACATACAGGTATGACCACTGTTCTGATGAAATTGTTTTAATTTTTGTATGGCAGCAAATCTCTAGTGTTTATGTCACTGGAAGGTGATAATATTTCATTTACTCTATGGTCCGATTTTTGTTTCTTACTTGGCTTTTACGGAGTCTTGTTTAGAGCCTGCTCCATTTAAAGCCTAATATAGGTGGAAATTTCTCACAAATAGGTGCATTACCCTTTTGACCTACAAGATGCTCCTTGAATCGATGAATACCACCACTATTGAACAATTTAGCTCAATATATGCACTTCAAGTGCACCCTTTCCCCAACCTTGAATTTTCTATGTCTAGACCCCTTGGTTATGACACATAGCAGCCATTCATGCAGAAACAAGTAAACAGAGTTTTACTGCTAATATCCCATCTTCAACGTGCATGACTGATTTACTTATGACACTCTTTTTTACGTTTATTTCTTTATTTTAATTATTGCGTTTGATGTTAATGTTACATTTTATTAAAAAATTATATTAATTAATTAAAAATGCATTTTTGATTGACAGGCACAACAAACATTTGGTTTTGACAATTTGGGAGTTGCTACCAAACCAAACAATTTAGGAGTTAGTATTTGCAATGAGAAGTGTAGTTGCTCTCTTCTGTGCCTTGGTGATATCTTTTGTATTTGTAAAAGAGGAAATAGTAGTTAATGAGTTACTGTTTATAGCTTTATGTCCAAATGACATTTTTCGTAAATTAGAGGAGTCAAATTCTTGTGCAATGTTAGCTCAAACTGTGAATCTTAGACATATCTTGGTGAGTTTTAGGTTACAACTAGATATAATTTGTTTTATGTTAGAGAACGGAGATAGAATGTTGTTTTGGAAATGCAAGAGGCTTCTTCCTGTAAAACGATGCAATCTCTCTAGTGTATGTTTTGTTGTCCTCTTTTCTCGAAAATTTTCAAGGAGAAAAATCTGCAAGAGTTGTGAACAATGTTTTGGCACTCAAATCCTATTCTGAATGGAAGCATAGTGGTGGAAATGGAATATGAAAATTTAGGGGAACCGTAAAACCTACCATGTCCATAAAAGCATTTGCAAGGAAAAATGCAGAACCATTAATGAATTCTCTGTCAAGGAACTCATCAATGAATGAGAAATCATTGGATGCCCCGTGCGCTGAGCTCAACTATAAGAAAATGGTTAAGTACTTTAAAATTTTTTGCCCCACATAGATATAAGTGACAATTACTAAGTTTAAAATCTTTATAATTTTGGCAGTCCAGTGATTCCATGAATATGCTTGTTCAAGCTCTATTGGTAGACAAGAAGTCGGACTAAGTTGCAAAGGTAAGAGATTATGCGCCTGTTATATTTTCTAATATTATGAATTGCAACAAATCAAGATAGGTAATTAAGAGTACCAAACTCCATTATTATCTGAAATTAGCTTTTGAACAATTTTGACAAAAACAAGTTTTCCTTTTTCGAAAACAAAAAAGCAGAATATCATTAGAATTTGACAAATTGTCTCAACCCACTCCCTAATGAAGATATTTGCGTTGTGTTGCAACTCCATAGTTCTTATATTTTAGTGTGAATAAGTGTTACGGCAAATATAATTCGTGCTTGTGTCTTTTTCTACTTGCAATAACTGGTAGATTTGGTTCTAAGCAAGCTTGTTGAGGAGTTTGAACATCGAATTGCAAGCAACTTGTCCTGATGCTCCTCTAAAGTCAATTGTTAAATCAAGGGTTATTTATTTGGGATTATGTAGAAAGCTTGAGTTCTAATGTAAGAGACTCTTGTTCTACATTGTAAAGAAGATCACGTAACTAACTCTACATTGAATTTGACAGCATCTGTGTACGATTCGTAGTGCTTTAATGTTTTTCCTTAGGTTCTGTATTTTATCTGTAGAGATCATGTTTTATGATGTCTGACGGACCAAGATGACAATTTAAGAACAATATTGTATAGAGTTTGTTAATTAGCATATGCTCTACTTACATTAAACGTCTATTTTACTATTTCTGTATTTTCTCATTTTTTGTGTTTGCTTATTTCGTTTATCTTGACTAATTTCTTTGTTTTCTCACCTCTTAACCTGCGTGTTTGTCCTAGAATAGTCTTGATGATTGTTTCTGTTTGGAAAAATGCTAGGAGAGCTAATGTTATGGTTTTCAGGTCCTATACATGAATCATCAATTTGGATTTCTCCTTTTAAAAGGGGTATCTGAGCTTCCAATTGAAGCATCAAGATGGTAATTTTGTGTTGGATTTGGATCAAGAGTGGTGACTGCTTTGAGAGGAAGTATTTGGGAACACCATAAAGATTCCATGCACTTAATCAAACAAACTCAATAAAATTGAAGAAAAATGACAATTGAACATGAAAATTTAACTACAATGTGTTTATGAAAGTTGATACAGGTTTTCATAAAAGACAACAAATAATATTGAAAAGCAAAAGGAAAAAGGGAAAAAGGTATAGGATATTATCAATTCAAGAGAGTACAATTAAACTTTATAAAGAATTTAATCCAAGAAAATAACAACTTTATACAGTTAAGCCAAATACAATTTGAAGTGCTCCATAAGCTACAATTGGCAAAGTAAACATTCATGTCACAAGAAGAATGTTACTCGGTTATGAGATGGAGAAAATCCACATGGCGGGAATATTTTTCTCAGTGATGGCCTTGAGAACACCAAGAAATTTATAATATCAACTTTCATATTATCACATCATTTCAAACTTATATCCCTTAATCTCCTACGGTTTTACACAGTTGAGTCACCCCTTTTGTTGTCACATTCAGGCAGCCCTCGTTTAATTGCAACAATCCAAGGCATTTTTTAAAAATCACTGCCAGTGCTTCATCTTCTATTCCTAGTCCCTATGCTTGCAATATCTCCAATTTAGGAAGTTCAAAGATTAAATCAATATTCTTTATCCCTAAACATTTGTTCATCTCCAAATGCATGATTGTCCTGCAATTTCTGTAACATCCCACTCTCGCAAGACACGTACCCGATATCCTGAGTGACGTCTAGATATGTACCTCGCAAGAGTGGCATGATAGAGCACTCACATCACTAATTTAATCATGGCATCATCATTTAATACGTAATGTCATAATATTTTAAAACCAAATTCCTCATTTCATTTCATAAAAATCGAATATGTACATTGTAATTTTACAAAACCATCCAAATATGTATATTATCAAAACTAAAGACAAAACACGCTACATACATGAGGAAGATTTTTGGACAGATTAGTTAAACTTTGAATATTTTCCTATTTCATGTAGTACATTGGTACTAGGTCTTGATGTTGTACATATAAAAAATGTTGAAAGACACAATGTAGACATTCAGATTTTATGAAATGAAATGAGGAAAAAGTTGATTTTAAAATATTGTGGTGTTTCTTATGATGCTTTATAAGTGAATTATGATATTATGCCATGTGAAATGAATGTAGTGAGCAATCGTAGCTCGCCTTTATCGTAAGATATGTACCGGAATGACCTCTGGGCGTCCCGGTGCGTACCCTGCAGTAAGGGGCGCTACAGTTCCAAAATATGAGTAGCACGTTTGAATTTTCCTACTGGAAATGCCTTTTTGGATTGTTTTCCAAGAACACATCCCTCATACATCTTTTCTAAAGGTATAATTCTCGTACCTTAGGTGCCACAACTCGCTATCCCCAACTACTTTGCTTACTATGACTACATGTTCTCAAAAATTGATATTAAATAATATCATTAAATTCCTGAACATTTTAAATTTGGTTCTCAATATGAATAAGATGAAAACATGTTTTGGTTGGAGTTGCTAACACTTACGTAATAACAGTAAGTGCTAAAAGTGGAAGCTAAAATCCAACGCGGGCTTTAGATATGACTTGAAAGCGGGTCCCACAGGCAGCTTCTCAATTTAACAAGAGAGCTGTCAAATTTAAAGAAAAAAACGGCATCGTTTCTTTCTTAGACATAATAAGACAGGGGAGGAATGGACAGAGGATTTGTTCTCCCAAAGATCCCAGGACTTAAAACAGTGTTTTCATCCTAATATTCCAGATTTCGTACGAGTCACCTTTAAAAATGGGCATCTGCGGCTGCGATACATTGAGAGAACTTGCATTTGCTGTCATTTTGTTTGACAAAAATCATAATACCCAGTAGAATGAATTGGCTCTGATACCAAATCTTAGAAATTAACAAACAAAAAGATGAACACTGACTTAGAAATAGACAAACAAAACAACGAAAACAACTTTTTTTGAGTCTACAACTCAAGTTAAACCCAGAAATGAGCCTATAAATAGGCTGTACAAGACAAACATTACAACACCAGTTTAATAATAGGAAATTAACAGGACTCTCAACGTAAACAACAGGAAAGTAGAAAGACTCTCAACATAAACCAATGGGAAACTAGGAGGACTCCACTTCTATTTTGCTACTTAATAAACCAAAACAGCAACTATAACAGAAAAATTCAAATGACTTCCAACAGAAGGCCTGAAAAGTGGAATTGAAGAAAAAGTGAAGGTTCAGTTCATATATTGTCATCACCATTTCCTGTTGGACACTTTTTTTTTTCCATTACTTTGAACAGGCATGAAAAGCTGAAGGAACGTGTCAAGTCATTCAAGCCTCAGATGGTGTTGGCTCCATCTAAGGTTTCACCAGTAATCTGCTGACATTTCTTCTAGTTATGTTCTGCTAAGAACTTGCGTCTAATATCGTTATTCATTTCATTTGCGTGTTTTTATCTGGTGTAGATTGTGGGGTTCATGATAGCTAGGACTGATCTCTCCATTTCAGAAGGCAATGTAAGTGCTCCTCTTCATGTGGTTTTCAATTCAACAGACTTTATGGGGTACTTATTTTCTCTCCTCTATCAGTAAAAGTTGGTAAGAATAAACAGTTTTAGAATTTAGACCATTAGTAGGATAGAAGCAAATCTTAATATAGTTGATTCTTGTTGATGATATCATACAGGTAGTCTCAGAAAATTTTAAAGTACAAATTAAAGCTGAAACATATAGATTATACTCGATATAATCTTGAGTACTTCTAAATAAAGCTCTCAAGAAACGAGCCACATGAAGATGGCGGACCATAACGTTCAGTTTAATCTCATATCAAGGTAGTCTTGATTAAAACTTCATTAGCACTTATACTGCTTTACAGATTGGAATATGAAAATTGTTCTAAGTGTTGACCTGACAACTTTGCAGGTTCTACAGTATAATTGCACCAGGAGACACTTTGAATGTAATTGGTGAATTTGATGATCAGGGAAAGTGTGATGTAAACTCTAAGATTAATCTTTTAATTGTTCACCCAGATGTCCTAGTTTCTGGAACCCGGGTAATACATTATTTTTAGAATCTTATTATTGTTTATCACAGATTATTCCAATACTTGTTGAGCTACTGCTACTAGGTCTATTTTATGTGCATTCATTCTACTGTAGTACCTCCTGATGTACAGAATATTGTCAGGTTGTCGGGTAGCTTCAGTTGCCCCAGGCGGAGTGTCCTGAATGAGAGAATGAAAATCAGTGAACACTCAACTCCAGCATTGTTCGGTACCTTGCTGCACCAAGTTTTTCAGGTTTTGAGGATTTAAAGACCTTTTCTGCTCTAATATCAAAATTCTTCGTGTAGAACATTGCTGTGACTCATAAGAATTGTGTATCTTCATGATATTTTGAACCCTTTCCACTTCTAGACAGGGCTTATGAGGAAGAATCCTACATTAGACTTCTTGGAGGAATATGCTGGAATAGTTCTCCAGAAAGATATTGATAGTTTATATGCATGTGAAGGTAATTATAAGTGGTTCAGTCGGATTCTGGCTGAATGGTGCGTTGCCGTTTAGGTCCATCGATAGGCAGACTTCTGCGATGATCTTCTCGTGAGGATACCTGCAAGACAAAGGAAGGCACGTCGGGGGTGAGATCCCGATTAGCCCCTCCGACGTTCAAGTTAGGCTTTTTGTGAAGGTGGGGTTTTTGGAATGCAGAGAGAAAAACTGGGTTTAGGACGGCGTACCTCTGTTAAGAGAAGATGGTACCTTATATAGGATTTCTTGCTAGGTTGAAGTTTTTGCATCCCTTACGTTCGTGCATGGGAGGCTTCCATGCTGATGGGCTGTGGATGTGGGTTAAGCCCAATTAGTCCATGGGGGGTGAGGCTGACAGATCGGCCTATGATATTGGACTTGGGCCCAATATATCCGACCCAACCATAAGCCCCCCCTACTCCTCGGGCCAGAGCGAAGAGAAGGGTCGAGGGAGTATGTTATCGTAGCTCGACCGCTGTTGCATAGGTCGGGCCGAACGGCTTGTGATATGGCCGATCGGTCAGATACTGTCTTTGTAGTTCGGTCAGGGGATAGTCCGAGCGGTCGTAACCGGTCGGATGACGCGATCGATCGGATGCCGACCTGCTGCGCCTCGGATGATTTGATCGGCCGGATGCCGACCTGCTGAGCCTAATCTGCTCTTATTGATGTTGGGTGGATCATTGTGTGACAGCTTGCATCAAAAGTAGGCAGGAGTCATCATTGTCTGATTCTTAGGGTCGCTCGAAGCATTTATTGTTTGACGGCGCGCGCGCCCCGACTGCTGTTCAGAATCGGAGGCGCATCGCTCCCGTGACCGTTGAATTGCCGCGCCTTTCCGAGGTGCAGGTCTGAGTCATCATGGGCCGTTTCTCGGGTTTTCCCCGGGATATTTATTGTTTGACGGCGCGTGCATCGAAAGCAGGTCAGAGTCGGAGGCAGCTGTCCTGTACGTCCCTGCAACTGCCGAGCCGCGCCTGGATTTGCTAAAAAACCCTAATTTCCGTGGGTCGGATCCTGCCGCGTGTCCAATATAGTCCGGATTTTCTCCGCGTGTCAGAAATGGATTGGACAGCTCGTCTGAGTGTTTGCCTATAAATACGCAGGGTTGGCAGGTCAGTTGGCTTTTCTTCACGCAACTGACTTTCTTCACGCTTTCTTTCTGCATCTGTTTTGCTTTCCTGTGCCCTGCCTTACCGTCGATTGTCAGAAGTTTTCTGCAGTTGTCGCACAAATTTCCGACCTTATCCCATTGAATAGGTACGTCCTTGTTCTCCATCCCTTTTCCTTTTCCAAAAATCTTTTTCTGGGTGAATATGTCGAGTGGTAGCTCTGGGAGTATGGTTGGAGTGGCGGGGGAGGCGTCGATAAGAGCGAGGAAAGACGGTTTGGTTGTGGAGGCACCGCCGAGGACCGCATCGTCGATGACCCGCGGGGAGCTGAATAAGCTGGTTATCAGGTTTAATATCCCCGGGTCTTGGGGGCCCCGACTGGCTCTGCAGAACGAGCGGATCCACAGCAACTTTAGCGGGTACTTCGCTGTCTCCGGCAGCCTTTTTTCAGTGGGTGGTATGAGACTCCCGTACGCCCCGATCATCGACGAGGTGTGCTCCACGTTCGGAATGTTGCCGAGCCAAATTCCGCCGAACAGTTGGAGATTCATAAACGGGTTGTCATTGTTGTGCCATCAGTTCGGTCACCCGCCTTCCGTCGGCGTCCTGCGTCATTTTCTGAGGATGAGCCACAGTCCGAGCTCCGGGGCTGGAATCCCGTTCTTGCAATATAGGGATTCTCGGTATCGCCCGGCCAAGACGCCGTCGAAGGTTTCCTCCTGGCGAATCAAGTACTTCTTCGTGAAGTCCCCGGAATCTTCCTTGGAGTGCCGGCCGTGGAGGTACCCCCTAGCCGAGCAGTGGAATGACGCGTCGACCTTGTCCCTCAGTAGGGGGGAATGGGAAGTGGTTCGTCGGATTAAGGAGCTCGGCCGATATGACTTCGATCGGCTCATTCAAGGATACCCCCGGGGGGCCTCAGCCGACTCTTTCCTCGTCCATCCCCCGCGGCAGATTAGCGGGCTGAGGGAGGAAAATGCCCCACCCGGTTGACTCTTCGTGACTACCGATTGCTGAACTGTTACTTTTTTAGTTTTGCATTCTAACTCAATTTTGTCGTTGTGCAGCTATGGTGAAGATGGGAGGTGGAGGTGTCCGAGGTACTACGTCTGGGAAGCAGGCCTCCCAGGTGAAGAGGAGGGAGAAGGAGACCAGCCAGGGTGCTGCTTTGTCTGCGGAGTTGGCCTCTGTGACAATATCGGCGAGCGTTCCTCCTGCTGCGGACGCTCCCGTGGAGGTGCAGCCATTGCCGCTTGTGCCAGTCAGCCCGGGGCGAGCGGCATCGGTGGAAGAGGAGGAGGACGCTGAACCTCCTTTGAAAAGGAAGAGGTCGCCCGGCCCGACAAGACGAGCCGGCGTAGAGGAACGCAAGAAGGGTAAAGGCAAAGTGGTGGCCGCGCAATCTGGCCAGTGGGAACCGACCATCAGGCTGAGCAAGGATGCCTCGATCGGGGACCTCGAGGTGGCTCGCTACCTTGCCGAGAGGGTTACTCCCCCAGTGGACGAGCGGGCTTTCGAGAAGAAGGATAGCCTGGAGATGGGTGCTCAGCTCGTTCGTCTTGGCATGCAGGTTGCGACGGGGTCCGTCGCCGTGCTGCAGCGCCTGGAGACTCTGGATCAGGAAGTCCAGAATCTTCACGAGGAGGTGAGAGGGTTGAAGGACGAGCTCTCGGAGGTGAAAGAAGGGCGTGATCTCCTCCAGGCTCAAAATGTATCCTTGGAGGAGAGGTTGGCCGGGGTAGAGGGAGAGAGAGAAAAAGAGAGGAAGGAAATAGAAATGGAAAGGAAGGAGAGAGAAATGGAGAGGAAGGAGAAGGAGAGGGAAGTGGAGGAATGGAAGAGGACTGTGAGGGAGGAGCGGGAGCTTATCAAGGTGCTCCGCCGAGATTGCCAGGCCGCGGCTGAGGGTAGGGTCAGAGCCGAGGAGGTTCTACAAGAGGTGCAATGCTCTGTGAAGCGTCAGCGGATTGAGGCGATCAAGAGGTGGAAAAGGCGGTTTTTGTATGATGAGAGCCTGGAGCTGGCCTGTGATGCGGCCCTTTCAGTGCTGAAGAGGGGTCACCAGCTCTACGTTCCGGAGGGGTCATCGTTCCCTTCATTCGAAGAGTATGCCAGGCCGCTCATTCCTCCAACTCTCGGGGTTTCTTTGGAGGAGATGGTGAAGAAGGCCGAGGATGAGCCGGCCGAGGTTCCGGACGAAGAGTTGGATTTCAGCTCTGAAGAGGGAGAGCCCCAGGTTGGAGATGTTCCGTCATCTCCTCCAGGTCCTATGTCCGCTCTCGTTGTGCTCGACGATGAAGAACCCCTAGCTGCTTTCTCGGGTCCTGCTCCTCTTCCTATCGAGTCGCCGCCTCCTCTTCCTGCTGAGCCGCCCCCTTCCGAGGCATCTCCTGAACATCCGCGTGCTGCCGAGTATTCTCCGGGCTACACGCCTTCTCCCCCGGCAAATGCTTAAAGCTCACCTGGCCGGGCTTGTGGCCAGGAGAAATTTTTGATATGAATGAATCTCTTGTTTCGCAGTTCAAGTTCTCGAAATTTTTTCTAAGTCCATTTTGCGTTTGTTTTTGCTTCGGACGCGTAGTAGGATTAAGCGTTACCGTCGGTTGGTATCGCGGCCGACTCGTGGTCGGGTTTGGAACGAGGTCCCAAGGATCTTGTCTTGGCGACCGATCGGCCGAAGCCGATCTATGGAGAGCGCCGAACGATGGCGATGGCGAGGGTCCCAGGGATCTTGTCCTGGCGACCGATCGATCGAGGT
>JAOSBP010000005.1:1630653-1645011 GCA_027563825.1 Erythroxylum mucronatum
CAATTAGTCCATGGGGGGTGAGGCTGACAGATCGGCCTATGATATTGGACTTGGGCCCAATATATCCGACCCAACCAATAAGTAAATCTAATTTTTGATTATAGTTTTGCCCTTTGCTTCATCAATCCATTACACTTATCAAAGAAAACATGACTCTCGTTATGTTTCATATTAGTTTTAAGTTCTTACTTTTCAATATGTGCAATTTTCAGTCCATGAAAAGGATTTACTGAAGATCCTATTTGAAGCTATCCCAAAATTATTAGATTGGATTCTCCGGTTCAAAGAAGCCGAGTTGCACTGGTATCTCATCACTGATCTTATGGATTTTCACTCTTGTTTTATCAGACATTGATTCTGCGAGATCTTAAATCATTGTCAAGCATTGAGATACACATTTTTAATGGAGCACAAACTTGTTTTCTCCAATAAAAGAGGACGATGGGGACTTCACTCAAGTTACAACTCACAAGAATGATATCAGCGGCATACTTGTCATTAGATTAGAACTAAATATAATAAACTTGTTTTAGTATTGTACCTGGGGAAGATGACTGGGAATCCCAACCTCACATATGCAAGTTCAGTTCAGGGAAGGGTCTATCTCGTATCAGAACTAACTCCAGCTCCAACAATAAATCGGGAACAGCACGCACACGTTTTCAAAAACTTTCATTGAGCTTTAATTAATGAAGAACACAAGAAAACATACGGTAGCTCTCTTCTTCAATGTTTTAAGCTCCCGACATCCCTGTCTTACGTTTGCCAATTTGTAGTGTAAGTACTCTGTTTTTGGCTACGTTAATGGTGGCCAGAGCCAGCTCGATCTGATTGAAATAAGTAAACTTGGTTAAAAACAACAAGAACAATTGGACAACAGCAAGTCAAATCAACATAATGAAAATGTTCATTACAATGTAATTGGCTACATATATATAAAAACTGAGAAAAGGATCGACAGAACATGAAGATATCGTTCTAGTAGTCTTGCATCGACTATAATATAACTAAGGTAGGTACCTCCGTTACTGCTCTTCTTTCTTCTTAATTTGTACAGTTGAGATGTGGTTTTCCTCCACTACTTTCTTTGTTTTCCTCTTCCTCCAGGAGCTACTTATGTTCTTCTTCTTCATGATCACTTAAAACCACCAAAAGTTGAATATATGGTTAGTGCACAAACTGATGGTCTTTTCAAATGCGTAGATATTCCAATACCTATAGCATCATAACAGCCGTTAGTCTACTCTAGTGCCTTATAACTATGGAGGAAATTAAAGAAGCCAGAGAAGAAAATATGTGAAGTGCTTGCACTGTTAATCCATTAGCACGTAATTCTACCTTCCATTTCTTTGATCTATTTATGTTAAGTGCATGCACGCATATATTGCTGGTTTCAAAATTAAATATTTCCTTGGTTGTTGCTGCTAATTCATAGATCAGTGTGAAGAAATCGTCAATCACCTGAGTTTCTTTTTGGCAAATGCAACTCTTGAGCTTGTTCTTGGTGGCAGTCATGCCAACTATTAAACTTCTACTGATCAGTGCTACGGGCGCTTTCCTCGCGACCAAGCGCATAGATCTCTTGGGGCCAGCTGCGAGGGACCATCTTAATAACGTAAGTGAAGTCACCTTCACCTACCTTGTAATGTAATTGTTACTGTTAGTAGTAGCACTTCTCAAAGCCTTCCCGTGGATGAACAGCTGGTATTCTATGTATTCGGTCCAGCACTGGTAGGTAGTAGCTTGGCAAAGACAGTTACTATCGAGAATATGGCTACCTTGTGAGTGAGTTGTATCTATATGTCAATCGAGTAAATTTATATTATGTTGGTACGAAAACATTAATTAACTTTCTGCAATCCACACCATATGTCCATGCGTAGGTGGTTCATAGGAGTGAATATGCTTTTTACCGTTATCATAGGCTCAATACTTGGATGGATACTCGTCAAGATTACAAGAACTCCTCAACGTCTTCAAGGCCCTGTGCTTGGCTGCTCTGCTGCCGGTATCTCTTCATCCTTTATGTCGGGTTTATTTTCTTGCAGAGGCAAAAATTTTTATTAATTCTTGGTCCTGTCACCTCACAGATTATACATTTTTATATCGACAGGAAACTTGGGTAATCTGCTTTTAATAATAATACCATCACTCTGTGAAGAGAAAAGCAGTCCATTCGGAGATTCAACTGTCTGTTCTACATATGGGGAGTCCTATGCTGCATTTTCCATGGCGGTGAGTAATAGTTATGAGTCATCTCCAGCTTCTTCACATGAAACCATTACCAACTCTATTCATGGCATCCTTTTTTCTGCTGCTTCTTATCATGAAATAGGTGTTAGCCGTCTATGTATGGACGTACGTATATTTTGTCATCAGGATGTATTCTACCAGAGAAGCTAAAGGAACTAATAATGTTAATGAAAATGAACTCCCCGTCCTGTCAAACACAAGTGGAGGAAGTTCGGACTTTTTGCCTGAGACCAACGACACAGAAGCAGCACTTCCTTCCACAGAAGATGAAGGCCCGCAGAGTAGAATTGAAGAGAAAGTGAAGGTCTTCAGTTCATATATATGTTCTCATCACCATTTCCTGTTGCACCATCAGTTGCTGAAACTTTTATTCTTCCATTACTTTGAACAGGTAGTAGCATCATATGAAAAAGTTAAGGAACGTGTCAAGTCATTCAAACTGCAGATGGTGTTGGCTCCAGCCACGATTGCAGCGGTAATCTGCTCACATTTCTTCTAGTTATGTTCTGCTAGAAACTTGCATCTAATACCTGACTTATTCATTTTATTTGCATGTTTTTATCCGGTGTAGATTGTGGGGTTCATGATAGGACTGATCTCTCCATTTCGAAAGGCAATGATTGGTAGAAGTGCTCCTCTTCGTGTGGTTTTCAATTCAACAGACTTCGTGGGGTACTTCTTTTCTCTCCCCTGTCAGTATCAGCTGTTAATTATAAACAGTTTTGGACCATTATTAAACAACCAAGTTCGTGCAGGCAGGCAGCAATCCCTTGTATTATATTGATACTGGGAGCAAATCTTCTTAAAGGTTTATTCCTCTTCTTCTTCTTGTCGTAATTGTGCCTAGGATACGGATGTTGTTTTCTCGATATTACTTAAAGACGTATTGAACTAGCAGGTCTAAAAGGATCAGGAGGAGTAGGCGTGCCAGTGATCATAGGGATCATTGCAATAAGGTTTGTACTGCTTCCGATATTGGGAGTATTGATCGTAAAAGCGGCAATTCATGTGGAAATTGTAAAATCAGATCCCTTGTACCAGTTTACGCTTATGCTAAGCTACGCAGTTCCACCCGCTATGAACATAGGTGCATACATACATTTCTTCTGTTACTTGTATGATTATATATTGAACAAGATGATTAATGGGTGTTCTTTCCTTTTTTGGTTCTTTGAAGGTACAATCACACAGTTATTGAAGGTTGGGGAGACAGAAAATTCAGTGATAATGCTATGGACATATGGAGTTTCTACAATTTTCTTAACATTGTGGTCCGCCTGCTTCATGTGGCTCGTTACTTGAGAGCTTTTTACAAGTACTCAAAGATTTTATCGAGTATAATCTATATGTTTTAGCTTTTATTTTGTGCTTTAAAATTTTCTTATACCGCCACCTGTATAATATCATCAGCAAGAATCAGCTTTAAGAAGATTTTCTCCTACCCTAATAATGGTCTAAATTCTAAAACTGTTTATTCTTAACAGCTGTTACAGAAAATAAGTACCCCACAAAGTCTGTTGAATTGAAAACCACATGAAGACGAGCACTTATTACCAATCTTTGCCTTCTGAAATGGAGATCAGTCCTATCATAAACCCCAAAATCTACACCAGATAAAAGCACGCAAATGAAATCAATAACTCTGATATTAGACGCAAGTTCTTAGCAGAACATAAATAGAAGAAATGTTAGCAGATTACTGGTGAAACCTTAGATGGAGCCAACCCCATCTGCGGGATGAATGACTTGACACGTTCCTTAAAACTTTTCATGTGATGCTACTACCTGTTCAAAGTAAAGGGAAAAAAGTATCAGTAACAGGAACTGGTGATGACAGCATATGAACTGAACCTCCACTTCCTCTTCAATCCCACTTTTCAGGCCTTCATCTTCTGTGGAAGGAAGTGCTGCTTGTGTGACGTTGGTCTGAGGCAAAATAGTAAAAAATCTCCCCACTTTTGTGTTGTCAGGATGCTGAATTCATTTGAATTAAATTTATTAGTTCCTTTAGTTTCATCTGTAGAACACAGTCTGATGACAAAATATACGTAAGTCCATGCATAGACGGATAACACCTGTTTCATGAAAATAAGTAGCAAAAGAAAAGGATTGCGATGAATAGAGTTGTTAACAGTTTCATGTGAAGAAGCTTGAGAACTGCCATGGAAAATGCAGCATAAGACTCTTCATATATAGAGCAGACAGATGTTGAAATTTTAAAATGTGAAAGTAACTAGAATAAAGTAGAACAAGGAAAAGATAATGCAAGAGACATTTTATTGATAGGTGCTTATTACATTGACATGAAGAACTAAATATATAGATAATGAAATAACAAACTTAGCTAATATCTAGATAAAACAATTCAAATTCAAAAGTTTAAATCCTAACTAGATAACAACTCTATCCTAAAAGATAAAGTTATATTCTTTAACAAATATCTTATCTTAAAACAAAATCTTCAATTTTAACTTTGAATCAATATTTTCAACAACAGATAGTTGAATCTCCAAATGGACTGCTTTTCTCTTCACAGAGTGATGGTTTTATAATTAGAAGCAAATTAACCAAGTTTACTGTCCATATAAAACGTAAAATCTGTGGCTTGACATGATCAAGAATAAAAACATTTCCCTTTAAGAAAATAAACCAGACGTAAAGGATGAAGAAGAGATACCGGCAGCACAGCAGCCAAGCACAGGGCTTTGAAGACGTTGAGGAGTTCTTGTAATCTTGACGAGTATCCATCCAAGTATTGAACCTATGATCATGGTGAAAAGGATATTCACTCCTATGAACCACCTACGCATGGACATAAGGTATGGATTGCTGAAAGTTAATTAATGGTTTGGCACCATCATAATCTAAATTTACTCCATTGACATAGAAACAACTGATCACTCACAAGGTAGGTAGCCATGTTCTATACATAGAACATGTTGGGAATTAATTCAAATTTTAGAGTTGTTTAAATTCCTTTAGAATAGGTTTTAGATTATCTTAGAATAAATACTAGATTACCTTTAATCTTATCTTATAAGCTAGATTTAGTGGCTGAAAGATCTATTTAGTTGTTGATATTTTGTCTATATAAGGCAATCAAGTTCAATAATAAAATGATGAGTGTGTTCACGTATTATTCAATCTTCATCTTATCCCATCTCTTTCTTTTTCTTTATCGTCAAAATTTCAACAGAACACCAGCTATTCATCCATGGAAAGGCTTTGAGAAATGCTACTATTTAACAATTACACTACAAGTTAGGTAGTTGACTTCACTTACGTTATTAAGATGGTGCCTCACAGTTGGCCCCAAGAGAAGTCCAGATCTTCTGTCTAGTTTTATGGTGTCTTATTCTGTCTAATGAATCTCAGCCATTCATTTACGCGGGTCTCACGTTTATTTATGCGGAACCCACGCAGAACTCACATAAATGAATGGTTGAGATTCATTGAACAGAATAAGACACCATAAAACTGGACAGAAGATCTTGTCTCCCCCAAGAGATCTATGCGATGGGTTGCGAGGAAAGCGCCCGTAGCAGTGAGCATTAGAAGTTTGATAGTTGGGCATGACTGCCACCAGGAACAAGCTCAAGAGTTGCATTTACAAAAAAGAATACTCAGATGGTTGACGATTATTTCTTTAAACTAATCTATGAATTAGCAGGAACAAACCATAAAAATATTAATTAGAAAGCAGCAATATACATGTGCATGCACTTGACATAAATAGATCAGAGAAATGGAAGACATAATTAATTACCTGCTAATGGATTAACAGTACAAGCACTTCACCTGTTTTCTTCTCCAGCTTCTTTAATTTCCTCGATAATTATAAGGCAGCAGAGTAGACTAATGGCTGATATCAGAGCTATTTACGTCTTAAAATTGCTAGAGATCAACATAATTATGTCTTAAAATTGTTAGACTACAAACATCGAAAGCGTGTTCACCAATTATGATTTTGATGGAATATCTTTTTTTAACAAAATAGCCAACGAATTTTAAGCCAAGATTGCGGAAATGATCTTCGTCACTTGTCAGGTTTTCCTCCACCACTTTCTTAGTTTTCCTGTTTCTTCAGTAGCTACTAGCTACTTATGTTCTTATTCTTCAGGATCACTTAGAGGCTAGAGCCGCCAAAAGTTGAATTTATGGTTAGTGCACAAACTGATGGTCTTTTCAAATGCGTAGATATTCCAATAAATACATCTACGGACTCAGCTACTTCCCTAAACAAAAGGAGTAAACAGCTAGTTGGCAAAAAAATAGCCAACGATTAGTGGATGGTGGATTATGGCTTCTTGACTTATCAAAACCACATCTCAACTGTAAAGATTAAGAAGAAAGAATAGCAGTTACGGAAGTATATATACCTACTTTTGTTATATTATAAGTCGACGTAGGACTATGTTAGGTAAGAAAACGACCGACTAGAACTATACCTTCATGTTCTGTCGATCCCTTTCTCAGCATATATATATATATATATGTGGCTTTGTCCAATTGTTCATTGTTGTTTTTAACCAAGTTTTCATCACCATTTACTGTTGCTGACACTTCTTTTTTCCATTATTTTGAACAGGTAGTAGCATCATATGAAAGTTTTAAGGAACGTGTTAAGTCATTCAACCCGCAGATGGTGTTGGCTTCATACAAGGTTTCACCAGTAATCAGCTGACATTTCTTCTGGTTTTGTTCTGCTAAGAACTAGCGTCTAATATCAGAGTTATTCATTTCATTTGTTGAATTATGACATATTTTGAAATCATATTGAAGAATTGTAAATACGGGGAGTCTTCTTAAGTTATAAAAGGAAGACCCCTTCGCCTATCTTAAGCATCCCAAAATTATCTTTCATAATATAAATTTTTTATCTTTTGATGTAGTATTTTACTTGTATTATCTTCAGAAAATGATGAAATATTGATTTAGTAGTATCTAAGAAAGTAAGTATAATTGACTGAACCTTATTAAATTCTTGTGTTCTTTATTTATCTATTTAATGACTATTATCGGGTATAATTGTAGTAAATTATTATGCTATTAAATTACATGTCTAGGAAATTCTGTCTAGGAGATTAGAATTTAAGTGAGACTCATTATGACCCTCCAATCTTTGGTGAGAATTTACCTGATGTAATTTTTTAATATAATCGTTCACACTCTATTCAATTAGGTAATAGAAATCAAGGTAAATTTGTCGATACCGGTAAAAATTAATCCAAATTTTCACAATATCATGGGCATGTTTTTATCTGGTGTAGATTGTGGGTTCATCATCGGACTGATCTCTCCATTTCAGAAGGCAATGATTGGTAATAATTAAGTGCCCCTGTTGATGTGGTTTTCAATTCAACAGACTTTATTATGGGGTACTTATTTTCTCTCCTCTACAAGTAACACTTTCTAAGAATAAAAAGTTTTAGAGTTTAGACCATTAGTAGGGTAGGAGCAAATCTTCTTAGAGTTGATTCTTGTTGATGATATTATACAGGTAGTCTAAGAAAATTTTGAAGTACAAAATAAAAGTTAAAACATATAGATTATACTCGATATAGTCTTGAGTACTTACAAAAAACCTCTCAAGAAACGAGCCACGTGAAGATGGCGGACTATAATGTTAAGAAAAATGTAGAAACTCCATATGTCCATAGCATTATCACTGATTTTTCTGTCTCACCAACTTTCAATAACTGAGTAATTGTACCTTCAAACAACCAAAAAAAGAAAGAACACCCATTAATCATCTTGTTCAATATAATCAAACAAGTTAAAGCAGAAATGTATGTATGTACCTATGTTCATAGCGGGTGGAACTGCATAGCTTAGCATAAGCGTGAACTGGTACAAGGGATCTGATTTTACAATTTCCACATGAATTACAGCTTTTATGATCAATACTCCCAGTATCGGAAGCAGTACAAATCTTATTGCAATGATCCTTATGATCACTGACACGCCTACTAATAACTTTAGAATTGATAGAATTTTGATTGAATAGTTGAATGGTTTGTGGTTGTGATTTCATTGAATAAATAGATGAATGCACAATATTAAAGGCTGACTTACAAGCTGATTGCAAAGATAGGCTGATTTGCAGGGATTCTAAAATTGATTTCTCTCTATTTACAGCTATACAATCTAAATCTGGAAAGTTAAATCGGCTGTAGAAAATAAATGATTGATATATATGGCAACATCCTCCCTCAAATTCATGCAGATTAATCAAGAAGCATAATTTGCCAATTAAAAATTGATGACACTATCGAATGAGAGATTTGGTAAAGACATCAGCAATCTGCAAAGATGTGGAAATATATGGAAAAGAAATAACATGAGTATTTACAGCTTCGCGAATCCACTTCAATATGCTTGACGTGTTTATGATAAACTAGATTAGTAGCAATTTAAATAGCACTTGTATTATGTGCATGCATGGAGAGGAGTAGGATCATATTGAGGAAATCCCAGCTTAGCTAACAACCCCCCAATTCAAGTAATTTCAGGTATATGTAAGATGGCCAAGATCCTTCATATGAAATGAATCTCGAAGGAACTGCTGAATTTGAGTAATCAATAAAGAGTCTGAGCCCGTTATAATAATATCATCAACATAAACTAAAAGAATGACTATTCCAGTAGAAGTTTATGAAGAAATAAAGAAAAGTCATGACTTTACACAAACTTAACTTGAAGTAGTGTAGACCGAAACTTCTCAAACCATACACCGGAGCTTGTTTTAAACCATATAATGAGCGATTCAAAACTTATAAACTTCCTAAATAGAAGAGAAAAACAAACCAAGAGGAGGTGTCCTGTAGATATCTTCTTTGAGATCACCACGAAGAAAAACATTTTTGACATCCATTTGGTGAAGAATCTAACCTTGGGAAGTAACAATGTCAAGAACTGTTCGAACAGTTGTCATTTTAGCTATAGGAGCATATGTCTCTTCATAGTCCACCCTATGCTCTTGTCGATTACCAAAAGCAACCAACCTAGCCTTATATCAAGTTTCACTTAGTACACTCACTTACATCTAATGGCTTAACTTGGGATGGGCATGGAACAACATCCCAAGCGTAATTATCTTGAAGAACTTGAAGTTCCTCTTGCATTGCTTGTCACCAACACTCATGCTTTACTACCTGTGAGTAAGAAGATGGACCAAAATAGCAGATAACGTGGCACTAAATGATGTATGATAAGTACCGTACCAATTAGGAGGACGTGAGACTCCAGTAGAGCGTCGTAAGATAGGCAAATCCGAAGCAAGATCAGTTGTCGAATTTGGAGCAGGATTAGATGGCAGACCTAGATTATGAAGGGGTTGTAGAGGAGGACGTCGTTCATATACAGACCCAGGCTTGAACTGTTTAGGAGTGGAAGTCAATTCATCAAAACTAGGAAGAATGACAATATCTAATAATGACTGATCACAAGTCTGAAAGAAAAACTGATTTTCAAAGAAAACAGCATTACGAGAAACACGAACCCTTTTAGAAGGAGAATCATAACAAACAAAACCCTTGTGATTTGTACAATACCCTTCTTTTCTTTGTGTATGACAAGACTATGTCCTTTTCTTTGTGTATGACAACAAACATAAGTCAAAGCTTGGAAGACCTATAAGCGACGATACAAGTGACATCTACCAAGCATGCATGTGCTTTGAAACTGCTTCGAGCCTTCCATGAACATGTGAATGAGAAAATTTTCCAGTTCAATTCACCCCTTGGCTCTGTTTTATCAACTACTTCATATCATAATACAAGTTCTATCTTTAGTTAGTTAGCAATTATACTCGTTAGTTTTTCATTAAATTAAGTATATGTACAGATTTACGGCCTTTCATCGATACTAAGTACATAAATAACTCCACATTTTTTTGACCATCATCATTCATGTTACTCCTTCCAGTTAGGTTTCTTCCATGCCTAAATGCAATGGTATCAATAAGATTAATGTTGTTTAATTTAATGAAAGATGGCAGAAACGAAATTATTCCTTTTGGTTAAATGTTTCTTCCTTGGAAAGAATCTTCTCAAGATATTTGTTTCTTCTTTTTCTATTCTTTTCTTCCTTGCCTTTTTTGATTTAGAACAAAGAAGAAAGGCCTGCTACAAAAAATGAGAAAGCTATATACACAACCAAAAAGCACAAGTACATAAGTGCGAGTGTATGGTTGCATTGATATACAATTCATCTATAGAGAGAACATTGTTAATTTTCACTCTTATCCATTTACATTTCATTAGTAACTGTTAATTCAGTTTCCTTAAAAAGGGAGACGGTGAGTTTGCCGAATCAATAAGATAAACAAGGATAAACTGAGACTTGACTTAGTTGGCACTGATAAATGCCTCATTTCAACAAATGACAAGGTTTTGAAGAAAGATGTTGCTAAATGTGTGGCATTCTACTTTGCACTACCGTGCAGTAAAGATGGGTTCGGCATCTGGAGTTGGTTGTGTTCTTCGAGTGTACTTTAAAAGCAAACCTTCCAAAGAAAGACCAGGCACGTTTAAATCCCTGAAAAAGAAATCCCCTCAGTAAATCAAAATCAGTTTAACTTAGATGCAGACACGAAGTGAAACGGGGAATAAAATATCGAAAGGGAACTTAACCTAATGTATGGCTCTAAATCCTTCCATGCCCATTTTGATCGTTCTCTAAAAAGCATGGAGAAGCGCTCTGCAGGATTTAAGGGCAATGAAGATGTACTGAAGGCATAAACCCACATTTCTACACCAATCCTTTCCGTCAAAACTTCACCTTCCAACATGTCAAAACTTGCCTGCATCCCATCTGGTATGTTCTGCAACCATTCTGCCATGAAGTTATCCTTTTTTTTCTTCCCTGTTTTTAAATTTTCTCTTGCAAAATGGACACAAACCCGCTTCTCATCCAACCTCCATAAAGTTGTTGAGCCAGTACTGCTGTCCATCTTACTGCCATAAACATGCAAACAATGATTTGCAAGCATCCGCGGGAATCCATCTGCTTCCAGTGTGTTCATGATTTCCTCTTCACAGAGTTGATCTAACAACCAGTCATTCAAAACTGAATTATGCAGAAGCATCCTCAGAATTGTGTCCATATACTTTTCATCTACAAGTCTCCAATAGCCATCAATCTCCACTGCTGAGAGGGCATGTAACCCAGCCCTCAGTTGGTCATTACTAGCCTGAACCCTGTTAACAAGATCATCCCAGCTATAAAATCCTGCTTTTCTTTTCTCTATAACTTCCTCTTCAGCTGCCTCCTCAAAGTTGTAAGGATTCTCAGAGAGAAGCAATTTAAGCCTGTCAAGCCTTGGAGAAGTCTCATTAAGCTCAATGGTAACAGGTGCAATCTTAATGACAGGAGCAACAACTTGCTGGTCATGAGAATTTCCACCATAGTCTGACGAGTCTTCACATGTCAAAAATTGGCCAGACGGTGGTATGAGGAAGGCAGAATTAGAAGTTCCAACAAATTTCATAGCATAGGTCTTTGACTGAGTGCAAAAGACTGCATCTTCCTCAGGCTGGCCCCTTAAGGTTACCCTATAAAGTAATAATAAGTCTGGAATCAAATCAACATGTAATGATTTTCCATAACTAGAAGCAAAATTTAGTGCCTACCTTTCATGAAGCACGTCCTGAAGGAGTTTCTCGTCAAGTTCAAGGAGGACCAAATCATCATGGGAACCAAAAAGAGGATGATATGAGATGGAAATAGAGGAATTGGGTTGAATTCCTAATATTGTTTCAGCTCCCCTGCAAACTGGTTTTGCATGTTCCATAGTTTATTCTCCTAAAGGAGGAGAATGACTTAATATAACTGTCAGCTACTAAGCATCCAAACCCAGATGATAAAATTTCTTTTGCAGTGCACTTCTTCTATAGTTTCACCACGTGACATTGCAAGAAGAAAAATGAACTTCTGCATTTAGTAATATTCAAGTTGTTGTGAGAGAAGTCCTCTCCCATATAAACAGTCTAGTTTATTGTTATTGCTGTAATTTCTTAATTCAATCTGCCTTTAAAAGGCTAACAAAAGAAAGTAAGATGATAAACAATTTATTCCAGCACCAGTAGTACACAGCCTGAAACACTAAAAGCTCAGTAGTGCACAGCCTGAAACACTAAAAGCTCATGCTGTTTGCATAGTAACTCCATGGAGTTACCAAATGAGGTAAAAATGATTTGCTATTACATTAGAGCAGAAACAATTACCATATGACCATTTAACTGTTCAAGATATATAATGTTCATCCTTTTTCTAATAAACCAACAAACGGTAAGAAATAAAACATAAAACCTATTGCACTTACATTTCCTTTCTTCAAAAAGATTACGAATATTCTCATTAGTCCTTTAACTTCTCATCATTGCAGTTTGTCAGTAGCTGGTTATAAATATAAACAATTTGAAAACGATAGATTTTCATTAACTAGCAAATAAGAAAGTCAAATTTACCCATTTTGGGTCTCTGCCTTCCTGTTTCATCTTTCCTGGCCCAAAAGGTTTTACCCTTACAAATTCATAGACATCTCAAAGCATCCCTAAAGTTACAGAGACATGCTGAACAGCAGAAGAAGAAGTAGCTATTCCTTTACTTAATCAAGCATAGGATAATGAAGCCACCAAAAACTAAAATGCGATCCGTTTTCTTTTTAATATTTCACATCTATTCCAGCCTACACGGAATTGAAGCAACTCCAATAACTCAAAGGAGAAACCAAATGAAGGAAAGAAAGAGCGAGATCTAAACAGGTGAAATAAAAGCGAATCTTGACAAATATCCAAGGGGCTTACCTTACATTAGCTTATCTTAGCGTCCTGGCAGGGAAAGAACTCAAAAGGGCCTCTGTGGCGGGCAAATCCGAACCAGATGGCTAGGGTATAAGGGTACTGGAACTAATTGGTAATTGCAGCTGGAATTTCTTTAATTTACCCGCCAAAACTTCTTCTTGGATTTGGGCCACTAATCAAAATTATTGCATTAGGCCCAACGGACATTCCCTCTTCCTTTTTTTTTTATTTATACACAATTTAAACTTTTCATTTTGTTCCTTGATTTTTCTTTCCTATATGTATTATAATTATTTTTAATTAAATAATAATGTATTTTTTTACTAAATACAAAAATTAAAAAATCGTTAATTTTTTAAACGTTTTATGGTTTTATAGAGTTTTATTGGCAATTGTTCCCTTTCATTTCTTTTTTATAGATTTTATTAATAAAAATAATTTGTGACTTTAGAACGTTATAATAAAATATTATAAGAAATAATAATTTATATTATATTATATTATAAAAGTCAGTAAATGATTAGCATTTGTTCCGATTAATAGCATTAACTTTGACTTCAAATATTTCTTGTAATAGAAAAACAAATAACAAAAGTGGCTAAGATATTCACTAAGCCGTTGACATCTGATTAAACCACATGAGAGTGGCAATACAATTATCACTAACACCTCTTTCTTTCTTTCTTTTTTAAAAAAAAACAACTAAAATTAAAGTAAAGTACACATTATAAATCAAATGAAATTGGATTGAGTAGGGACCATAAGAGGCTTAAAACCATGACGTAGAGTTGCATCCCAAACTTTGTCAATGTTGGTCATGGAGTAGTAAGAGAAGGAGCCACATTCATTCTCCTTCCAACCTTCTAAGGCATGCACTATTCCAGCTACACGCCATGCACTCATTACTCTTCTTGGCAACCAGTTCTAACCATTTTGTTTTTCCAAGTTTTAGTTCATCAAAACACAGCTAATAAACACAAACCATATACGTCTGTGTTAATCATATGCATGCCTACCTCACATGAGTCCACGTTTTCGAGATTGGATGGAGCTAACATAGCTGGTGTGGTGTGATATAAGCAGTCATTGCGTGATTTCTTAGGTGGGAATTGCGAGAAAGGAACAAAAAATGTTCCTTTTGCTGCCTTCTTTTGTTCTTGTTCACTCAATCCGTCACCTACTTGTTAGAAAAACAAACAAAAGAATAGAGAGAACAAGAACATTCTAGCTTTGGAGGAGAGGAACTCACTTTGTATTTGCTTGATTGAAAATGGCTATAACATACATCTATTTATACTAG
>JAOSBP010000005.1:1691567-1703973 GCA_027563825.1 Erythroxylum mucronatum
CAAGAAGGGATTAACGAAAAAGTTGTCACAATTCAACCCCCCCCCCCCCCTTCTTGTGTAGTTGATTATCATTGTATTAACGTGTGATTCACTTCAGGTTCATCCTCTTTCTGAAGGGAATCCAACAGATTCTGTTTCTTCTGACTCACCTGATAGTAAAGTGAATCGAAGCACTAAACATAGGTTTTGTATTGAGTTAATTTTTTTCTTGGAAATTCAAGTTAACAATGGTTATGTTCTATGTGTTAACTTATTCTATTTATGTTGTTCAATTCTAATTGCTAAAATAAAATTCATTATTACATTTTCCATGGTCAGTCTACATCCTCCACCTACCTTTGGTTCATCACCTAATCTTGAAGCACTTGCCCTTGGGGTGAACAAGTTTGACAGCAAAGAAGATGATGAACAAGTTTGCTTCATAATTTTATTTGGCAAGAGATGAGTTTTGATCCCATGGAGAGTGATTTAGGGGATTATTTTTACACCAGTCCAGTTGTTAAGGAGGAATCTATCACTGCTATTGATCCAATTAATGCTTGGACAAATTGAAGAATTGGATTGGCACGCGAAATGTTCAGTGAACGGTGAATATCTAGGTTAAATGAGAATTGACATTTTTTTAGATTTGAGGTTTAGTTTTCTTGGTTTAGTTTTCAGTGTTAGGAGGTTTAAAATTATTGTTTATGTAAGTTGTTGTGCTCATTTCTTTTTTATCTTGTATGATGTTATTGTAGACTATATTGTTCTCGTTAGTTGTTGATGCTTAATGTTAATTGGTATGAAGAATTTTATGAATGTTGAGTTATTTCCTTTATTATGATGATTATTTTTAATTTATCAGTATTACTTCAATTTGGTAGATAAGTATGTCCATAAATTTCCCGTCAATTATTTATAGTCAAAGTTCAAAACAAAAAAAAGCAAAAATTTATAATAATAATTAATAATAATAGTAACAATAATTAATAATAATAATAATAAGATAATTAATTTCATATAATAAAATTAATAAAATTAATAATTAAAAAATAATAATAAGTAGAAAATTTATGACAATAATTAATAATAATAATAATAATAAATTAATAATAAGTTTAAAATTTATAATAATAATAATAATAATAATGATGATGATGATGATGATCAAGATGAGTTTAATAATATAATTAAGAATTAAAAATTGCTTATGTGGGGAGAGGGGTATTTTTGACATTTCTTTATGTATTTTGTTTTTGTCCCTAGGACAAGAAATCTTGTACCGCAGTTTTGGAAGGAACAAAAATGGGTAAGGACAGCAAGCAAACACGACGGAGCACAGAACTTTTGTGTTCTTGTCATTCGTCCTCACCCCTGTGGACATTAATCAAACACTTCGTAAGTATATATACTAAGGACGAACGGGATGGACGACCTATTGTAAAAATGTATGTTCCGCGTTGTTATGTAGTCTATTGTAAAAATGTGTAAAATGGGGTATGTTGATTTTGCTTTGAGATGCTTGCCATAAGATAGTGTTCATTTTGTTTTACGGTCTTTGGTAATGAACTAGCTTTGCTATTACGTGATGATAATAGGGAGAGGCATCATCTATTTTTCTGGCTTTCAATTGTAAGTGGAATCTACTGTAGAAGAAATTTGTTGATTGATATTTTGCTCTTAGGAGTTATAAAATGCATACTTGTCTGTTTGTTTATTTCCTTGTCCAAGTTTTAGTTGTAAATGCTTGTATTGTAGAGAGTATACTGTGATGGCTAGTTCCGTGTTCTATTGGTTTGAAACAATCAAATAATCAATCCAAGCAATGGAACAACGAGTTGTACAGTTAAGTAAAAATCTCAAACTTAATCACCTTGTATATTTCTATTGCGGCTGCTTTGCTGGAATTGACTATTGGTAAACAAATTCAGTATGTTCCTGTAAAAATGTATAAAATGGTATGCTGATTTTTGCTTTGAGATGCTTGCCATAATATAGTGTTCATTTTGTTTTACGGTCTTTGGTAATGAACTAGCATTGCTATTATGTGATGATAATAGAGAGAGGCATCACCTATTTTTCTGGCTTTGAATTGTAAGTGGAATCTACTATAGAAGAAATTTGTTGATTGATATTTTGCTCTTAGGAGTTATAAAATGCATACTTGTCTATTTGTTTATTTCCTTGTCCAAGTTTTAGTTGTAAATGCTTGTATTTTAGAGAGTATACTGTGATGGCTAGTTCCATGTTCTATTGGTTTGAAACAATCAAATAATCAATCCAAATAATGGAATAACGAGTTGTGTTGTTAAGTAAAAACCTTGAACTTGATCACCTTATATATTTCTACGGCGGCTGCTTTGCTGGAATTGGCTATTGGTAAACAAATTGATATCTTCCATTAAAATAACTTATGATCGAAAGCATAGGGACAATTTAGCTAACCAATGTATTGATGTGTTGGTTTTTGTAGTTTCATTAATGTTCTTAACTAATCAAATTAGTCGTATGCTTCCTCACTTTTCTTCTTTATCCTTTTCTCGACAGCTTTGAAGCAAAAGACAATTAGAGTTAAAATTTCTGATATGCAAGAATAATATTCCATGCTTATTTGTCCAAGCATGCAAATTGTCTTTTGCTTCCTCAATCAAGTGGCCATAATGTTCAATGTTAACCTTACAATTGCTCTCTTTCAATGCTTTCCAATTGATCTCGGTGAATGGACATAGATTGTTATTAAGAAATAATATAGTAGAGTTTTAGTGATTCACTCATTACACCATGCAAATAAAGTAGATTTTTAGTTGTTGTGGTTCAAAAAGCTGCAAATTTTCTGCTTCTTTGTGTGTTGCAATCATCTTGAACTCTTTCCTTA
The DNA here is from genome assembly GCA_027563825.1 of Erythroxylum mucronatum. Taxonomy (NCBI): domain Eukaryota; kingdom Viridiplantae; phylum Streptophyta; class Magnoliopsida; order Malpighiales; family Erythroxylaceae; genus Erythroxylum; species Erythroxylum mucronatum. Next base: position 1,694,422 of record JAOSBP010000005.1, read on the forward strand.
TCTTGTCTTTGTCCTCATGAATTCAACGTCTTGAGCTATGATTTAAACGCATCAACCCCATCTTCATCTTCTTAATTTCTTTTATTTTCCTGGAGATATACTCATAAACAACGTGATCTAAATCTGTGGAAGCTTTGATCATCTTTCCCTCTTTTCCAATACCTAGCAATCTCTGCAACTTCCAAAATAATTCAGGTTTAATATGTCGATAAAATATCACCTCCATTAAGTTGTCTATGGCTTTCGAGAATTTAACTTATGGGAAATCTGTTGATAGACATTCAAGGTCGTAGATTGTATTTCAACCCAATCATATATTAACTTATTATCATCTTTTAAGTATGCAGATGGAATCATTATCATCGACGAATACAACAGTGAGTTTAAAGTCTGACAACGTTGTTTGCTATTATGGGATAAAGACCCCCATTAAGGACTTTATGGAGTGATCGTAATCCTAGCCGAAGGTTTTATAGATGCCTCAATTATCCGATGAGAATATATTGTTATTAGATTGATGAAGTTGTATGTTAAACTTTGTTTAAGGTATGTTATTTACGAAAATTGAATTGAATTTTTTAGGTTAGGAGATGCAAGTTTTTCAAATACGATGAAGAATTTAGTGAGAGAGTCATTGAAGTGATTCAAAATTTAAGGAGCAAATTATCAATGTCAAAGGAAGAGGTTAAAGGAAGCACAACAAAAGAGTTTGAAGAAAAGTTATTGAGATAAGAGAAAAAAATTTAAGTGTACGTTAATGAACATTGTAATTATAATAGGATTACTTATGGTTGTACTACTTGTTATTTGTAAATATGTTACGAGGATATTGTATTGAATTTGAACAATGTAATGGTTGATATTAATTTCATGTATCTTATGAAATTTTTGATTTTGAATATATAACTAATATACAATGGTTATCTTGTATAACAAATCATAATGAATATGTTGTATATGAATAATAAAATTTGGGAATGAATTATGTAACTCAATTGAAAAAACAATTCTACTATATATAACCAATCTATAATGGATAAATTATAGTATAACCACTCACAATTCATATAATGAATATGTTGTATATGAATAATAAAATTGGTATTTGAATTAATATACAATGAATAATTTACTAGTTGCATATGTAACCAATATACAATGAATAATTCACTTGTTGCATATGTTATCAAATATGAAAAAGGTAATGTAAGAGAGAGATAGAGAGAGGTTGTGTAACATGTAACATCCCACCCCTGACGGGAAGGGTAAAATAGTAATTTAGCAAAGGATGAGAATGATTGGGAGTAATTGGAATTGTTTAGGCATACTGGTATTTGCAAACAGTGAATTTGTGCACATGAAATAACTGTACATGCATTCATGATTATTTCTCGGTATTGGGCCTAAATGGACTTTTATTGTGAATAATGTGGAAATTGTATTTGAAAAATTTATTGGACTGATGTAGTACGCCATCCTCACTGGGCACGGACTCGGATATCACCAACGATGTCGGGTTCGGGTCACGCGAGAGTGGGGTGTTACATTTAGGTGGTATCAGAGCCCAGCAATACGAATGTATCTGGGCACAGTTTGAAACATAGGTCAGGTTGTATGCATATGAGTCGTGTCGTTGCAGACCGTGACAACTGATCCCTAGTCTGAGTCGCACGAGGATAAATCCTACGTGTAAATTTGTGTTAAGTGATTAAGTGAGAGAAAAATGAGACTGTATCAGAATGTGAGCTCAGGAAAGTGTATGGGCAATTAGGAAGGGGAGAAAGGAAAAAAATGGATAATGAGATTTATATTGGACTGTGATTATAAACCCTCGAATATGGTATAAGCATGACTACATTGACATGGACTGATTGAAGAAAGGAATGATATCAAAATGAATCAGGGGATTGAAAGTGGCAATATCACGACGAAAGAAAACGGAAATGTCTATAGCTTGGAAAGGTCCACTGTGGATATGAGGGACATATTGGTTAAAGTATGCCTTTGTGAGATTAAAAGTCCGAGATGATTAGGTAATTAGAGTTGTGACTTGTATATTCAACGAAATGGGGATAATTGGAACTGAGTAAAAAGTATATGGTCCGATCAGGCAAATAGGGATTCACTACATTTGTGTTAGTGGATATCATAGATGATGATGATAGCGAGATTGGAATGAGATCAATATTGTACCGTAACGGTCTACTTTAAACAAAAAAAAAGCGAAGTGATTCTAAGGTTAGGAAGAGATAGAAATGGTGAGATGAAAGTGTACAAATGAACTGAAGTGGACTCGTGAAACGGTTATGATCATAAGCGCATGAGTAGGGACCAAAATGGTTATGCGAATATTGTGTTAAGAGTTGTAAATCAGTATAAAGGGATATTCGGAGAAAAGAAAGACTGGAAATTTCTACTGCTAGTGTATCGGAAAATTCTGGATTGGTTGAATATAGGTATATGAAACGGAAATGGTAAATGGATGGGTAAATAGAGAGAGATACAGTGTATTTGTATCAATGATTTTGTCGTGTTTTGGGTGATGTGCTCCCGAATGTCCTATCAATGTGAATACCCTATGGTGGATTGTTTAAGGAAAAGAAAGAGATAAGTATGAGATGACAGTGTATAAGCCAAGTTGATGTGACCTTAAAAGGTCAAGCTGCCACATTACTGATATGGGAATAAAAATATGTGAAATGAAAAATGAAACAATGATAGTGATATATGAAAAGAGTTGTCGCTTTTAAGTTGATTTACTGTTGGGAGTATATATTGGATAGTAAGTTTATCATGATTAATGAAACTTATGTAAAAAAATATACATGGCAATAAAAGAGGGAAAAGATGGAAAAAGATCCTAAATGTAACATCCCACTCTCGTGTGACCCAAACCTGACATCGTTGGTGATATCCGAGTCCGTGCCCCGTGAGGGTGGCGTACTACATCAGTCCAATAAATTTTTCAAATAAAATTTCCACATTATTCACAATAAAAGTCCATTTAGGCCCAATATCGGAAAATAATCATGAATGCATGTACAGTTATTTCATGTGCACAAATTCACTGTATACCAATACTAGTATGCATGAACAATTTCCAATTCATCCCAATCACTCTCACCCCTAGCCAATTTACTATTTTACCCTTCCCGTCGGGGATGGGATGTTACATGAATAGAGCAGTAGACCTTGTATGCCTGATATCAGTGAATGACTCATATACTTGAAATTTAACAAGTGATAGGGCTCTGTATTATTATGATTATTAATGACAATAATTTTGTATTAATTATTGTTATTATTAATTAAATTATTAATGTTATCATACATTTTGTTTTTTTGTTATTATCAATTTATTTTTTAATTATTATTATTATTAGTAGTAGTACTAGTAGTCGTAGATGTATTATTAGTATTAGTACAGCATCCATTTTCTCTTTATTATTATAATTATGCTAATAAAAATTATTATTATGTCTAATTATTATTATTACAAATTATTATATAATTTGTATCTATTATTATTCAAAATAATTATTATTATACATTTTTGCACTTATTTATGATTGGTTATTATTTTTGTTGTTATTAAAATAATAATAATAATAATAATAACAATTATTATTATTGTTATTCGTGATTAATATGAAATTGTTATTATTATTCTTAGTTAATTTTTTAACTAATACAAACCATTCATAATAAAAGTACAAATGAAATACATATTATTAATCATATTAAGGATCAAGGGCATATTCGTCATTTGCACAATTTTCTTGTTCCGTCCCCTGCAACCAAACACATTCTGTCCCTGAGACGGAGACAGTTTTCTCTGTTTTGTCTACCATAACCAAACACCTCACTGTCTCCATTTTCTGTTCCGTTCCGTCTCCAAATTTCTGTTCCGTTCCGTCTCCAGCTACCGGGGACAGCAACCAAATGCAACGCAAGTAAAGACAGGACAGTAGTCTAATGCTCAGTGGTCATTGGAAGGGAAGTTGAGATCAAGGTCTCACCTTCAAGTCCCTGCAGTGGCAATGTGGGAGTTCATTCAATGTGGTGACTCCTTGTACGCACCGGCGTTGGGCCACCCCTCTGAGAAGCTGGCTGAGATCAGACCGTGATTTACCTCTCACTACTCTGTTGGGCCGAAGCGTGGGGGCGTCTAGGGTGGGCGATTCCACCTTTTGAGATCAAGGACACTAGTCTAATAAAAGTATTAATTTCAATAAATAAAAATCGATTTAATAGTAAATCTTTTAATTCAATTTTAAACTTTTAATTTTATTTTATAATTTTGTTTTAAAAAATATCAATAATTTCTTATAAATTAAAATAATTAAATTAATTTTCATTTAATAAATTTTCCCGATTAAACTTTTTTGAATAAAGATATTTTGTAATTATATTTTAAAATTTTTAATTTTATTTCATCTTTAATTGATTTTTAAGATTATTTTAAGGCGCAATTATTAAATCAGCCCAATTATTATTTTCGAGAATTTTTCTTAAATACTAATTTAACCTTTTAATCTGTAAGCCTTTTACAATAAATAGTAAAAGATTAAAACTTCGGGATATTACATTTATATAAGAGACATACAGGGTCTCAATCTCATATGGATTCAAAACAGACCATATGAATTTGGTCTACAAGATGCTGCAGCAATTTGCCCTGTCATGCTCCTGGAGGATGAAGAACACCTTTACCGCTTCGTACACTTCCTCTTTCGGCTTTCTAGCATCCACCTGACCATCCATCGCAACAAACAAAATTTTCAAAGTAATGGCTGAAAAAAGAGTATCAAATAAATGGATTTGGGCAAATTTAGTTTACCTTCCACAGCTTCCCCTTCTGTTCATAATAATTTATAACAGGTCTTGTACAATCGTGGAAGACCTTGATTCTTCCTCTTATTGTCTCAAGAACATCGTCGTCTCGGCCCTTTATAAGTACATACAAGCACACAGTTACTTGATCATATGTCCTGATGAAAACCTGACAACTTAGAAGTGATTGTCTAACCTCTTTGCGGCTAAGTGATCTCTTCTCCATCTCTTCGTCGGGACATTCGAAGTAGAGAACCAGGTCTGGATCAATGTTTGTCTGCATTTAACAAGTTACTAAGCAAGACACAGATCTGATGTAGGAAGTGTTTAGAAGCCATGGAAGGAGTCGAAAGGCTTACAGTTTCTTCGAAAAACGAACGTGTTTCCTCATCACGAGGGAAGCCATCAAACACAAATTTTGTGTTCTGACTCTCGTCCATAGCTTTCACAACAAGAGGCACTGTAACATCAGGAGGAACCAATAAACCATCCTTTAGCATTTTCCCAATCATCTCCCTGTTTCAACACAAGTTAAGGGAGCATTGTTGTTGCATCAATACCAAGATAATGATCAAACTAAATGTGAACTCACGCTTTGTCAGATCGACTTCTACTTTCTTTCCGTAGTATTTCCCCACTGGAGAGATGAGTATATCCAAATTCTTTGGAAATCCTAGCACATTGTGTGCCCTTCCCACTTCCTGGACCTCCTGCTCACAAAACAGACGTTAACAAGTTCACAAGATTGTCAAATCAAGCACATAACGTTTAATGTTTTCCACATGAATTGATGGAACTTCACCTAAAACTATGGCCACCTTAGGCTTCTTTTCAACAGAGATTTCGTTTGATACCTGCAAAAGAGACCTTCAAGATTAATACTAAACTGGACAGAGATAAATATATACATTCATAGAGATTCAGTGAAGAAATTAATGTATATGTATTCATTAATTTACCATGGCAGTAGTTCCCATTGTTGCTTAATAGATTGATGAGAAATGTTATCTGCAAAATCGATAACCTGAAACCGTATGACAAAACAAGATCTATCGTATATGAAATGGTCCTAGTAATTCATGTTAAGATCTAGCTGCTTAACTCCAAACAACCAAGCAAGATCGTAGTCATCATAGTAATAAGATATTAACTTACAAAATAGAAGATGAAAGACAACTAACTGTGAAAATTTAGGGTATAAAGTGATGCATGAAGATGGAGAACCAGATTGCTTTGTAGCCATATATAAACAAAAAAAGAAGAAGAAGCAGGTGATGAGTTATGACGATCAATTGTTTCACTTTTTCGAGAGACTTCTTGGAAAATGACGAGTAGACTTAAAGTTGACCAGATGGAAGTATAACCTGTTAAGTTTCCAAGAAACGGACAACACAACACCATATAATGCGCGTTCAATGATCTAAATACATGCAGTTGCATACATGTGAACGCATGTACATAGAAGAGATCAAGAGACAAGGAGAGTAATTAACTACCGTTGAAGAACCTAGTAGAGACAATTCAAAGGTCCAACACAACTAACACATCACACATAAGGCAAAGAGAAAAAGATGAGTCTGTCAGGTTACCTTTGATCGAAGTAAAACTTGAGAATTTTAAGGAATGAATGATCGGGCAGAGGAAAAGCAAGATCGATGGTGAGTATATATAAGCATTAATAATCGGAAAAAAGAGATAGTATTCGAACCTGCTTTTCTCCATTTCCGTACGTTGGAAATCAAAAGTGTGGAATTTGGAAGGAAAGGGGGGAGTGGTGGGTAATTGCATAATGCCTGCCTTTGTCGACAGATATGAGTCACACTAACTGTTCTTTGTCAGTCACTTCCACTATTAGACGGATCTAAATTCTCTGTCCAATATTACTCTGTCTCATGCAATCTCAGCTATTTATTTTGCGGGACTCACGCAAGACCCATACGGAATTCACATAAATAAACGGCTGAGATTTATTGAATACAATAAGACACTATAATATTGGACAAAAGATCTGAACTCCTGTTAGACATATACGGAGGATTAAGTAAATGCAGAGAGTTAGTTTTTTATATTGAGCAGTTTAAAGAAGAAATGATTGCCCTTTAACTTTGATGTTGATTGTATAATATTTCTTTATGGTGGTTCTGTTAAGGAGGACATGCTACATGTAATGAAGAAAGGATACTGTTTTCTCACCAAAAAAAAAACAAAAAAGAAAGGATACTGTTTTATGTTTGAACACTCTCTTTTCTGATAACATTAGAAAAAGACTAAAAGTCTTGGGCTTTGCCAAAGTACATATGATAATATGAAACCGTAATTATTTGACTGAGTGCAAGTCAAGCAGATACCTTTCTCTTTTAAAACTTGCTTTCTGTAAGAAGAGCGTACCCTTCATTTGGAAGCAGCAAATGAAGTCGACGTACAACTAATCTTGTGATGCTGCTCACTAGTTTCTTTTTTTATTGCTTTATGCTTTGGTTGCTTAATATCGAAGCTCACTACTTCATTGGTATTCTATTCACTCCCATGGCCCGTGCAAGCTAAGCTAAGCTAGCTTCAAACTAATAGGAATCGTTATGTACGACGAACACAGTGTGCAGGTTACTTTTTCCATCCTCTCATTACAATCAATTCTGAATTCTGATAAACAATTTCTGAGTTTGTCAATCTCAACGACTTGCAGAGAGGGTTATCTTCATAATTCTTACCATTACTCACCAATTCATGCAAAAAGGTATCTTGATATACTCTTCTGTTAATATTTATCTGTTTTATTTAGAAATTGGCATGATAAGCAAGAAACTAAGAAGGAATAATATCATCATGATCATTTTTTTATTACTGAAAATCTCGTTATTGATACAATCACAACATCAAGAACATGGAGGTAAATACCTTCAGAACTATAACCTGCTATTACAAAACAACATGCAGCTCAGATGGCCACGAAAAGGAGAACAATACATTTGGAATAACATTATAATGGAAATAAAAGGGCAAAACATAGCCTGAAAAGGGAAAATAAATAACCTCAATTAAATTCCAGCATGTAATCATATATCAGCCGAAGAAAGTTATGATGGTGTCACCAAAATGAAAAGGTTCAAGAAATAGGATGAAGAACCACCCCTTGTTCAAAACAAGTCTACGGATCAGAAAAAAATGTCTAATTTGTGAGTTAAAACTCATAAAACAATTGAAGCATCGGTCATATTCCCTTGTATCCAACCCAGGTAGTTGAAATTGGCATCTAATGATTTGAGACATCAACATGGGAGACTAAATGCTCACTTTATTCATAGTGAAGCCTTTCTGGTCCAAAAGGAATCAATGCCAAAAAGTAAACAGACCAGTAGGAGACAGATAATTACATCAACGATACCTTAATTTGATACTGGGTGAATATATCTGGCACAGTGAGTGAAACATCTAGACGGCTGCCTGCAGGCATATTGAAGAATCAAAAAGTGAATAAATGGGAAAACCTACAGAAATGATGGGCCAAGCTCTCAACCTCTCTACACTTCCATGTTGATATAGCTACTAAAAGCTATATCTTCATGAAAATCTGGCGGATGTTGAAATGTACGTAGAGGGTTGTGAAATATTGCAAAAAAATATTTAACAAGATAAGCAGTATGACTTTTTGGAAGATCAATTTGCAGAAAGTTCCAATTCTTTGTTTTATGGCCCAGTAAAGAAACTAAATAATATTTAGGTCTTTTTGGTGATAAATGGTCATCAAACTTGAGCGGGGTCTTTTAGAATTTATATATTTTTTTCTGCCTTTTTGCAACTCAAACTCTCAAAGCCTAAGACTTCACTGAATTACATTTGTGGTTTTCGAAGACTTCTATTAAACATAGACTACAAAAATGATTCAATGCCTGTTTTTCACAAGATGCAGTTCCTTATATATGAAATTCTTTTCCGAGAAAAATCTATTCAGTTATAGATATTGGTTTATATCGCACATGGTACAACAAAAGCAAATATAAGCCATCATTATCACAAGCATAGTAACACAAGCTCATGATAAATAGATTTTTGGGTTACAGGAACCATGTTTTAACAGCAGTAGAGAAATTCAAAGCTTGATTCAATTTATACAGCCATAGTAGACTAACCATATAATAATCAAGTCATTTTCCACAATTTTCAGTGGAATGCCTACACTGTAACACAAATAGGACACCTTACCTTCTCATCTTTTGGAGTGAAAACAGTTTTAACTGCTTCAAAAACTTCTTCAACAGGCTTTGCAGCATCAATCTATGTAAAGCAGCAATCAAAAGCTTAAATATCCATGTAAATATTGTTTAAGATATTTATATATCTAAAGGTTGGATGTACCTTTCGAACTTTCCCCTTGGAATTATAATGCTCAATCACAGGGAGACTGGACTGTAGGAACACTTTAAACGGCTTTCTGATTGTCTCTGTTATCTGTAACATCAGGAGGAACCAGTGAGCCCTCCTTCAGCATTTTCCCAATCATCTCTCTGTTGCAACGCAAGTTAAGGGAGCTGAACGTTGGATCAATACCAAGTTAATGATCAAACTAAATGTGAACTCACGCTTTGTCAGATCGACTTCTGATACGGAAACCTCAAGAAAACAAGGTTCTTGAAACCCCCTAATTCTATTGAATCAAAACCCCAATCTTTCTATTCTAAGAACATGCTAGTTCAAACCCCAATTATACGAAATTGAGACCCA
>JAOSBP010000005.1:1704073-1761351 GCA_027563825.1 Erythroxylum mucronatum
ACCTTTGATCGAAGTAAAACTTGAGAATTTTAAGGAATGAATGATCGGGCAGAGGAAAAGCAAGATCGATGGTGAGTGTATATAAGCATTAATAATCGGAATAAAGAGACGGTATTCGAGCCTGCTTTTCTCCATTTCCGTACGATGGAAATCGAAAGTGTGGAATTTGGAAGGAAAGGAGGGAGTGGGGGGTAATTGCATAATGCCTGCCTTTGTCGACAGATATGAGTCACACTAACTGTTCTTTGTCAGTAACTTCCACTGTTACACGGATCCGGATCTTCTGTCCAATATTACTGTCTTATTCTGTCTCATGCAATTTTAGTTATTTATTTTGCAGGACTCACGTAGAACCTATACAAAATTCATATAAATAAACGGCTGAAATTTATTAGACACAATAAAATACTATAATATTAGACAAAAGATCTAAACTCCCATTAGACATACGTGGAGGATTAAGTAAATGCATAGAGTTGAGTTTTTTATATTGAGCAGTTTAAAGAAGAAATGATTGCCCTTTAACTTTGATGTTGATTGTATAATATTTCTTTACGGTGGTTCTGTTAAGGAGGACATGCTGCTACATGTAATGAAGAAAGGATACTGTTTTATGTTTGAACATTCTCTTTTCTGATAACATTAGAAAAAGACTAAAAGTCTTGGGCTTTGCCAAAGTACAATTGATAATATGAAACCGTAATCATTTGACTGAGTGCAGTCAAGCAGATACCTTCATTTGGAAGCAGCCAATGAAGTCGACGTACAACTAATCTTGTGATGCTGCTCACTAGTTTCTTTTTTTATTGCTTTATGCTTTGGTTGCTTAATATCGAAGCTCACTACTTCATTGGTATTCTATTCTCCCATGGCCCGTGCAAGCTAAGCTAAGCTAGCTTCAAACTAATAGGAATCGTTATGTATGACGAACACAGTGTGCAGGTTACTTTTTCCATCCTCTCATTACAATCATTTCTGAATTCTGATAAACAATTTCTGTGTTTGTCAATCTCAGTGACTTGCAGAGGGTTATCTTCATAATTCTTACCATATTACTCACCAATTCATGCAAAAAGGTATCTTTATTTATTCTTCTGTTAATATTTATCTGTTTAATTTAGAAATTGGCATGATAAGCAAGAAACTAAGAAGTAATAATATAAAGATCATCATGATCATTTTTCATTTCTGAAAATCTCGTTATTGATACAATCACAACATCAAGAATATGGAGGTAAATACCTTCAGAACTATAACCTGCTAATACAAAACAACACGCAGCTCAGATGGCCACGAAAAGGAGAATAATACCTTTGGAATAACATTATAATGGAAATAAAAGGGCAAAACATAGCCTGAAAAGAGAAAATAAATAACCTCAATTAAATTCCATCATGTAATCATATATCAGCCGAAGAAAGTTATGATGCAGTAACCAAAATGAAAAGGTTCAAGAAACTAGGATGAAGAACCACCCCTTGTTCAAAACAAGTCTACGAATCAGAAAAAAATGTCAAATTTGTGAGTTAAAACTCATAAAACAATTGAAGCATCGGTCATATTCCCTTATATCCAACCCAGGTAGTTGAAATTGGCATCTAATGATTTGAGACATCAACATGGGAAACTAAATGCTCACTTTATTCATAGTGAAGCCTTTCTGGTCCAAAAGGAATCAATGCCAAAAAGTAAACAGACCAGTAGGAGACAGATAATTACATCAACGATACCTTAATTTGATACCGGGTGAATATATCTGGCACAGGGAGTGAAACATCTAGACAGCTGCCTGCAAGCATATTGAAGAATCAAAAGTGAATAAATGGGAAAACCTACAGAAATGATGGGCCAAGCTCTCAACCTTTCTACACTTCCATGTTGATATAGCTACTAAAAGCTATATCGTCATGAAAATCTGGCAGAAGTTGAAATGTAGAGGGTTGTGAAATATTGCAAAAAATATTTAACAAGATAAGCAGTATGATAACTTTTTGGAAGATCAATTTGCAGAAAGTTCCAATTCTTTGTTTTATGGCCCGGTAAAGAAACTAAATAATATTTAGGTCTTTTTGGTGGTAAATGTTCATCAAACTTGAGCGGGGTCTTTTAGATTTTTTTTTTCCTGCCTTTCTGCAACTCAAACTTGCAAAACCTAAGACTTCACTGAATTACATTTGTGGTTTTCGAAGACCTCTAGTAAAAATAGACTACAAAAATGATTTAATGCCTGTTTTTCACAAGATGCAGTTTCTTATAAGGGAAGCCATATTCATGACTCGAAAATATGAAGTTCCTTTCCAAGAGAAATCTATTCAGTTATAGATATTGGTTTATATCGCACAAGGTACAACAAAAGCAAACACAAGCCATCATTATCACAAGCATAGTAACACAAGCTCATGATAAATAGATTTTTGGATTACAGGAACCATGCTTTAACAGCAGTAGAGAAATTCAAAGCTTGATTCAATTTGTACAGCCATGGTAGACTAACCATATAATAATCAAGTCATTTTCCACAATTTTCAGTGGAATGCCTATACTATAACACAAATAGGACACTTTACCTTATCATCTTTTGGAGTGAAAACAGCTTTAACTGCTTCAAAAACTTCTTCAACAGGCTTTGCAGCATCAATCTATGTAAAGCAGCAATCAAAAGCTTAAATAACCATGTAAATATTGTTTAAGATATTTATATATCTACAGGTTGGATGTACCTTTCGAACTTTCCCCTTGGAATTATAATGCTCAATCACAGGGAGACTGGACTCTAGGAACACTTTAAACCGCTTCCTGATTGTCTCTATGTTATCATCTTCTCGTCCCTTTTGTTACAAAAAGAAGAATTGAGAGGTGGAAGGGAGAAAAGATACGTTAGAACAATGTAAACAATAAACCAATAAACAGTGCACATGCATACAGCACACACATTTGCAGATACAAAGTTCAAATGTATCCAACCTGGTTCCTATTCAATAGGCGTCTCTCCATTTCTTCTTCAGGACAATCAAAGAACAAGATGAATGCCGGTTCAATCTTGGTCTGCATAGCCATCAGAGCTTCAAAAGTTACCAAGATAATCTTTAACATTTTGCTTCACTTGAAATCACTCTCAAAGCTAAGATAGTAGTATCATGTGCCATTGCAATAAAGATTAAAGCTAAGACCTATTAAACTCAACCCTTCCTTCCCCAGTTAAGCATGAGTTAAAAGGCATAACCAACGACAATGACTTAAGCAGAAGGCTTACAACATCTTCAAATGCTGCACGGTTTTCCTCATTACGAGGGAATCCATCAATCAAAAATTTGTCATTGCCACTCTCTTCCATTGCTCTCTGGAGAAGCTTGATTGTCACCTCTGAGGGAACAATTTTTCCCTCCTTAATCATGTTTTGAATCATGGTGCTGTATGCACAGAAAAGGATGCCATATTAACAATAAGGAATTTGGAAGACTTGAAAGTTCATGATACTCTAAAATGAAATAAGAATACACAATCCACCATGCAGAACAAGAGTACAAAAAAGCACTGCATGAGCACGAATAGAATGAAGTACTTGATGGAAGCAACAAAACAAATTTAAATCAATCTTGGTTGGTGAATCAAACAACCCATCTTCCAATTTTACTAGCTATACATGCATAACCTTAGTGGAAAAAAGACATTGAATCAGTGCAATCTAGAAAAACAACTAACAGTAATTACATTTTCGATAGCCCTCTCAGTTTCTGAGAAATGATGCTCAGTAAATTCAATAACTAGGTGACAATGGTAAGGTGGGACTCGTAACCTACAACACAGGTCTAGAAATTTAGTATCTGTATGACAAAAGAACTTGTGTTTCTCAAAATATATAATGTATCATCAAAATTTAGTATCTGTATGACAAAAGAACTTGTGTTTCTCAAAATATATAATGTATCATCAAAAGAAGAAATATGAAAATATTTGCATAGGAAATACTGCTCAAAGTAATATAAATGTTGAGTTTATATACCCATTTTCAGAGCCAGACTTAATTTCAGCTCTAAGAAGATCTCCAGCACTAAGATGAGTGAAACCAAAATTTTGAACTATATTTGCACATTGGGTACCCTTTCCACTGCCTGGACCACCTGATCAATCAAGATCGAAGAAATGTTATTAAGAGATCACAAGAGACAAAAGGCTATTTGACCAATAAAGGTATGTAGAACCAAATAATGCACACCCAAGTATGATGAAGACCAACAACTGAAGTCAATCATCATAAAACTTCAATCCTGTACTTTGACAAGCTTTTAAATACATTAAAACTAGGCGCACTGAATTACTCAATGAATAGATAGATAGGGAGAAGAGTGAGGTCATGTTAAGGTTGGAAGTCAAAGAAAATGCTCACCCAAAACAAAAACGACTGTAGGCTTCTTCTCAGCCAAGCTTCCGTTCTGCCCCTGTAATGGCATATGCATGTCATATGATAAAAGATTGCCTTTCTTCACTTAAAAGACGAACATATAAGCTTATGCTTACGACTCACGTCAGGAATAGGTGTCTCAGATGTCAATTAGAACAATGCTCATATATATAAATGGAAGACATCAAGTTCCATGATTTGTTCATGTATTAGCAATGAAAAGTACAAAACCAAGTAGTTGAAGATGGGACATGGATATGATATTAAGAAGGCCAAGAATGACATGACAAGGGGCATAAGTACGAGTGAAAAATTGTACCTTGGTTGCAGAATCAATAGCAGTTGCCATGAGTGAAAATTAACCAGCACTTAAGCTGCAAACAAAAAAACAAAAAAAGGACGTGATAATTCAGATCTGAGATGGAAATATACACGAATCTTTTGATAACGTGAAAAAGATGAGAAACAAACGATGAACGAAGCACTTGTTAACGACAAAAGGCATGTTTTTGGTTGCAATTACATAAGAGTGATAAAATAGAGCAAGAAACTGAAATTAACAATCTTGATAAAGATCTTATAAATAAAAACAGCAAGTAATGCGGGGATGGTATGGATCAGACGTGAAATTGAGATAGGAGTTGCACGCATATGCCAAAACAGTTGAAAAGAAGAGATCTTTGCATAATAAGACGAAGAACTGCATGCATATGATATACCAAAATAGTTGAAAAGAACAGATCTTTGCATCATAAAAGGAAGAAAAAGAAGAAGAGAAAATGTAACAGATCCAAAAAAGTTTAATGGGGTGGTGGGAAGAGGAGATTTAGCTTCACCTAAGAGATCTGCAGCGGCAAAAAGAGAGAATCTTTCTGATCTGGTCTGAGATCTGAAAACAGTAGCAAATAACGAAAGGCTGTAGGAAGAGGACGGCAACGGAGAGAGATTGAAGGAGAAGAATAAGGTTACCTGTAAAGACGAGACACGAAAGTTGATGCTCTGATGAGTGAATCGAAAGCCTCCCTCTAGCTCGCGCGAAAAATGAGTCTCAAATCTAATGTTTGTTTTAAACAAAAATTAGGCTGTTGTGGTCAGCTGAGCCTCTCTTTCTTTCTACCAAATTGGCCCACCCCCAAAATTTTCAACAAGGACTACCTTAAATATTGAAATTAACTTCCTTTTACTTAAATGATACTATTTATATTTTATATATTCGAACCTCAAGGTACAGATGAGTTGATAAGGGGCTCTTCTGGTTTAAGCGAGGTCGTGGGTTCAAACTCCCTTTATGTATGCAGCCGTTTAAAACTTGAGGCCAGAGCTTTGCCTCCAGCAAAGGACCTACCCGGCTCAAGCGGGGTGTGGCTGGCTTAAAGGTACCTTCCCATAATTGGAACCCGCCTAGGACACCTCGTGAAAAACAAAAAAAAAAAATTTATATATTCGAGTATCAGATTAGGAAGTGGAACCAAACCGATCAATTTAATTTGAAACTCAGTCCGAAATTTAAAAATTAAGAAACCAGTTCAAACCCCCGTACAAGTAAAACAATTTCTGTTTTAGACAGGCTTGCTAGTCTCTTAACATAGATGAAGAGTAATGGCTCTTAAGAAATGCCTTCCTAACTTTGCCCTTTGTAGAATGCAAATAGCTGTATGCAGGAGCTTTCTTCAACTTCCTCACTGTCAGTAAATTTCTGACCTCCCAAGCACTGTTCCATGATCCAGCTCCTGCATATACACTGGCTAAAACAACATAGTTCACTGAATTTTCAGGGTCCATGGAGAAAAGATGTGTTGCTGCTACTTCTCCAAGAAACATATGGCCGTAGGTGCTACATGACCCAAGAATGGCACACCAAAGTGAAGCACTAGGTTTAATATTCATGTTGCACACCATATTATAAGCTTCTTCCAAATGTCCCCTGCGTGCGTAAAGGTCAACAATGCAAGACAAGTGCTCAGCTCGTGGCTTAATTCCATATTTACTAATCATGCTATTGAAGCATTCCAATCCTTCATCAATCAAGCCAACATGACTGCACGCAAATAGAAGAGACAAGAACGTGATGTCATTGGGTTTTAAACCTTCGAGTTCCATCTTTTTATAAAGCATAATAGCTTCGTTTCCATATCCGTGTCGCCCGTATCCAGCGATCAAAGATGTCCATGAAATAACATTCTTCTCCTTCATCTCACCAAAGGCGTGAGCAGCATCATGAATTTCTCCAGATTTTGCGTACATATCAATGAGGGCATTACACATTGCTACATCATGACAGTACTTACGTTTTATGGCGAATGCGTGAAGTTGTCTACCTATACTTACCGATGCTAAACTGGCACATATATTAAACATAGAGCACAGTAGAACATCATCAATTCCAAAATGCGTCCGTTGAATTTCTTTTAAGAGATAAAGGGCCTCAGTGCTGTTGCTGCTATCCTGAGCATACCCTGTCATCAATGCCGTGAAGGATACTACGTCTTTCTTTCCCATAGTGTTGTATAAATAACAAGCACTTCTCATGCTTTCACATTTTGCATATGCATCTATTAGAGATCCAGTCAAAGTAGCATGTGATCCAAAACCTAGTGTGATTGCATATCCATGTATTTGACCAACTTTGGAGAGGCATCTGGTCCTACTGGAAACCTTTAAGACACTTCCCAAGGTGAAACAGTCAGGGATCAAACCTAAAAATTCACATATTGTGCATCTATCAGGCAGATTTGAGGGTATAAAGCACACCCTGAAACAGCACAACACATATTATAGTAATGAACTGATATGGAAAACTTTATCAAAAGAATAGCAGAAAGTAACAAGATTGGAGCTTATAATTGCTACCATTTGTGCTGTCAGCTTCAATAATCCTTAGTTTCTTTTGTTGGTTCTATACTCAAATAACTTGCATGTCAATGAAGACTGGGCTGTAAAGATCTTTCTAACGTTAACTCAATAGGTGATAAGCCTTAAAGATTTTTACACAGGATCCAATTGAATGTACACAAACCACAGTTTTGAATCGTATTAAGAAATAGGTAACAATCAAAAAAAAAATCTGTCCGCAAATCTAAGAGGATAAAAGCTGTCATACCTTGCCTCATCATTAAGCGAAGCATTTGAAAAGATTGGTTGGAGAGCCCCTGAAATCCATATCCACCGATCATCGCATTCCAAGCAACCACATCCTTCCGTGACATTGTTTGGAACAAAGAAAGAGCATCATCCATCTTTCCACACTTCGAATGCAAATCAACTAAAGCACTTTGCACAACTACATTATCAGCAAACCTACTCTTCTGGGCACAAGCTTGTATTTGCAGCCCCCTCCCCAAGCACTTCAAACCAGTACACACCCTCAACAAGCTCCCGTAAGTAAACTGGTTGGGCTTAACCCCAAAACGACGCATATCCAAAAACACCGCCAGTGCATCTTGGTAATAGCCGTTATGTGTATAGCAAGAAATTTGAGCCGTCCAAGTTACTACGTTCCTTTCGGGAATTCTATCAAACACCTTTCTAGCATTTGAAACATCGCATAGTTTCCCATAAAAAATGAGTAATTTGGTGGCCAAGTGGAGATCAGCAAAGAAACCAGCAGCTATAATTTGAGCGTGTAGTGAAAGCCCCAGCTTTCTGGCTTTGTTTGCTATTAAAAGTTGAAAAAGGTTCATCGACGAACACAATCCAGTTCTACTTTGTTGGAAGGAACTTACTCAGGAATGAGATATTGGAGGGAGGATAAAAGTTTGATAGTTCCAACCGCAATTCAATCCAAAGAAATTAGTCAAGAACATAAGATACAAACAGCCATTATAGGACCATTCAATTGGCAACATGCAGGAGAAGTGTTATGTATCTTGCAGGGATGCGATTGCAAGTACTTTACTTTTTAAAAATTATGAACGATCATGAATTGGGACCTTGATGCCTGTAATTAACAACAAGCGAACTTGTAAAGAGCAAGAACCACAAGGAATAACAACAGAAGCTGGCAAACCATCGGGTGTCTCAAACCACAATTCGCTCTCTTCCCTCGACACTTTAAAGCCCACGTTCCCCAACTCCGAGGAATCAACACTGAAGTAATCCCCACAGCGGCACTGGTAAGATAAGATCAGGACTAGTGCGTCATCTTTAATCGTCATGTCCTCCAAGCTAAGTTCTTCTGCTACTCCCAAATCATGTCTGGATGCACGTAGCTCGTTGTCGTAAGCTTCTCGCGATTTGGGATTTCCCAAGATTTCCCAAGCCTGTTGGACCTTCAAAAACCTGTCGCGTTCACATGAAGTTTGGACTTTGTCGGGATGACAAGTAAGGAGGGCAGATCGGTAACTGGACCTGATTTCTTCCAAGGTTGCGTCTTCTTTTACGGAGAGAGTGACGTAGTACGTTTCATGGGATGTGTTCTTCCATTGAAGCATTTTCTTTACCACTGCAAAACTCGTACTATTATTGATTACTGACCCAATCTTTCATTTGGGAGCGAATTTCTTATCGAGAATCAGGCAATATCTTTCGTAGCCAATAACAGCAAGTATATTTGCGGTTTTGTAAATGATTTTCGAAGTCTTGTGACCTCCAGGTTTCCCAGAAGATCCCAGCAGAAAGAGTGAGGGTAAGCTAAAGGGAAGAGAGTGTAGATCACAGAGATGATGATAAAAAAATGTGCTTTGGCAAAGATTGCATGATTAAACAGAGAAAAGAAGAAAGCTTTTTATCATGCATGATTAAGAAAACCTGAGAGAGATAAAATCCCAAATTCTCAACAGAACAGAGAAGTAAAGAGATGTCTCTTACAGAGTCAGTGGCGGCGGAATGGGCTTACAATATGTGACCTACTCGATTATTTATAGGACTTCACTCGGTGACAATTACAGATATTAATGCCATACAAAATTTTTTGTAATCAACAGTTTACAATTTCTGTTCTACAAAATCAAATATGAAGATCCTCCACATATACAGGAACAGGAACTTTCATTTTTTCAAGCCCTTTTTTTTTTAAATACAGTTGCAGTGAAGCTATGCCAAAGGAAGTTTTGAATTGTCTTGGTTGCCTTCTCTACGTCCGATTCTATCCATCTGAGCAACCAGCATGTCATGCACTTTCACTTTTAGCTGCACAAAGAAACCACACAACATATGAGCTCAGCTCTGGTCTGATCTTGTCTATTCTTTTACATGTTCCAGACCAAACACAGAAGTCTGAGGTCAACTACACACTCATGCCATAAGAGCGTCAATTCATATATCAGAAAGGGTTTACAACTATCCATCCTATATATTCGCAGATGACAACCTTAAAGAAGGCAGGTTTTTTTTTTTTTTGGGAAACGGAGAACTGGCAGCCGCTACTCTTTTGAAAATAGCTGCAGTAGTTAGCTAGTTACCTGATCAAGCCCCTCTCCGCTCTTCACTGACACACGAATTGCCCCTCTAGGTCCCATCTTCCGGTATCTAGCCATCTCAACGTCATTATCGCTGTCTTCGGTAATAAAGATGACAGGAGACTCTTCCAAAAGATCGCTTTTGGAAACAACATCAAGCCAAAGAAGATCTCTGAACCTCTCTCTTATTTCTTTGTATATCACAAACTGCACATCAAACATCCAGGAAGTTCAAGTATAGGGAGAGACTGTGTGTATGGGAAGACATAACTACATGAATGCCAGTTTTCTTTCTGTTTAAAAACCCAGAGAACAATTGAAGGTACAGAGAGATCTAAGCTTTTGAGAGAACAAAGTGCACCACAATTGCGTAGCAACAACTCAGACAAGGTAGCACATCTTAATCAACCCTCTTCTCAAAACCCACAAAATCCTCAAGCAGATGAGACATCAAGGACTTTTAATGCCGTTATGTATCATTTTGTACCTGGTCTGAAGGTGATGTTCCACACTCTCCGGTTAAATCATGAACATAAAGCACTGCAGTAGGCAGATGTGAGAGGACAGCAAGTGTTAATTTTTCCAAGTTGTTCCTGTCCTCTGCATCGTCAAGCATGATACCAGAACATATCAAATTGAATTGGCCGTAAAGTAATATCTGACTATGGAACTACAATAATGCGACACTGATACTGATGGTCTAACCGTTACTAGTAAATACAGAAAGTACATTTCGAAACTGTTACTTGCTATGTAACTGGATGTACACAGATGAGATATCCTAACTGTTTCAAATTCTTTAATAAGTAGTCAGTCTCCTGAGCATCTTACCATCATGTCTCTTTAACAGACCAGGGGTGTCCGTCACCTGTAGTCAATTTAGTGTCAAAGAAGTTTGTGAAAGAAAGCAAGGCTGCAAAACTTTTTAGCATCTCAAGAAAAACAAATAGCCAAAATAAGTACCTGATAATGTTGAAAGTTCGATACAATATGACCCATTAGGATTCCTCTAGTCGTGAAGGGGTAGTTACAGACCTGTCTCCAAACATCAGTTAAAAAATAAAGAAGAAATAACCAAAGAGCTCGAAATACGACTATAAGTCCTGATTCTTTAATCTCCAAAATGATAAAGAAATTTCAGAAATGCTTTCCTTTTCTGTAGCCAAATATTAACAGAAAGAACATTTGTCTTAACTATTTGCACCATCTAACAGAAAACCGTCAACTAGAGATCCTTAAAGGAGATGTGAGCTCAGAATTTTAGCTTGAAGCTCACAGATCATATATAAGAAATAGATGTAAAAAAGATAGTATCTCTTGCAAGGAAACATTTAGCATCTCTAGCAAGTAAACATTTGCCTTGCATCTTGGATAATTACAATGAGAAACTAATAATCACTTAAAAGATCTGCACAATACAAACCTCGGGCTTCCCTGTTGAAAGGATTCGAATTAAGGATGACTTTCCAACATTAGGAGCTCCAACAAGACAGAGAGTTGGTGTTTCCAAATCAACCACTGGCATAGCCCTCAAAGTCTGCAAAGCACATACATATCACACTTTGAATGCTACAAAATCACTTTTACATATCAGGAAAAGAAAGGAGGTCAATTGGGTAGAGCTTGTATTGTTCCAGAGTCATGGACAATTTGAAAATATCAGATACAACAATGCTGTTATTGGAATAGTAGCACTAGCAAAGCTTCATAAAATCATTGAAGAATGAAAATCAAGAAATTCAAATATAACAGCCATAATATAGTTCAAGAAATATGTCAACTGCAACCAGGAATAACATCTTTAAAGTGAGGTAAAGAACAGGAGTTTATATCACATATAATTCAAGTGTTCCACATTAAAATGCATGTCTGCATACTATACGTTGCTGTACAATAGTTATCAAAATTGGAGGGCAAGGAGACAAAAATAATGCATATTAAAACATAGGTATTGATTTGGGAAGAAAAGCATCACCTTGGCAATGTTTAACAAATCATCAACAGCCTTTCCATCATGTTTGAAAATATCTTCAAGCTTTTTCAGACCCTGCAGAAATTACATTAGAGTCTATAATCATAGTCAGTACAGAAGTTGCAGGTTCAAGGAGATACTACCTCATTCAATCTCTCCACAGCTTCTCTTTTTGTTAGTGACTGCCCAGAAATTAAATCCAGTTAGTGAAAGATGTCTACCGGTTAGAAACAAAACTAACTAACTGATGAGTCTTCGTCCAACATTCTCACTCTGATTGCCATGTCACTAATCTAAAAATGGAATTTTCTCATGAGGACCTAATAAAGCTAATATAATGTGATAAAGAAACCAAGGATTCAGAACAAGTAATACATATGGAAGTAGCATAAACCTATAAAATGAGCATTTACCCTATATCTTAATCATGATAACACAATCTACATGAATACAACAGATAGAAGAACAATGCCACTCAACAACGTAACCAACTTCAGATTATCCATTGTTTACGGCATTTTGTTTTATGGTTCCTTTAGGTGGGTGCCAAGTTATCCGATGTTTACGGCATTTTGTTTTATGGTTCCTTTACGTAGGTACCAAGTTCTAAAACTTATATTTGTTGAAATGACTAGCCTCCTAGATTAGCAGGTAGGGAATCTAAAAGAGTTGACAAAATTGTCACGTTAGATAAGAAATGTATCATTCCAAATGTGTGCCATGCATCCAACATGAGAAAGCAAGTAGAGGGTAAGTTTAAAACATTGAATAGATTTTAGAAAAACTTCAAAACCTACAACCTAATTGAAAAAGGAACAAGATTGGCACCTCAGAAAAGTTAGAATAACCAAATTACAGAGAAAGGGACGCAACATATTAAATTCCATAATAACTCTAACCTTTGCACATAGAGAAGCACATTCCTTACCCACAGACACCACCTTCTTCCTCAGACCATCAACTTTTCCTAACACCTGTCAAACAGTGGTTGAATTTAAAAGTTGGATGCAAAAATAGAAAACCAATACACTAAATACAAGAGAACAATATGATATCTTCTTTTGCTAGTTTACAAGACTTCTCATGAAACTTGTGGATACTAATAAATGAATTCCATCACAAAGCTTCCTCATATGGCAACAGAAGTTCATGACAAATCAAAAGAAGTATGCAAGAAAAGTGGAAGGGTGATGTTCAGGAGGGTCATAAATATTCTAATATCAGGAATCAGGTGATTCTAATAGAAGTTTACAATAAACAGAATTAGAAAGTTTTACTTTAGTCTTAGTTTTCATAGTATTCTAATTCAAAAGATTTCAGCACATTATAGTTTCTTTTGGGGGGAAAGTCTATTGCCTGAGATCCCAAGAAGCTGCAAGGAAAATGTCATTAACCAGTTCTTCGCAACTAACTCAGGAATCAGGTTATTCTAATAGAAGTTTTCAATAAACAGAATTAGAAAGTTTTACTTTAGTCTTAGTTTTCATAGTATTCTAATTCAAAAGACTTCAGCACATTATAGATCCCAAGAAGCTGCAAGGAAAACATCATTAACCAGTTCTTCACAACTAACCTCTTCATAATTGCCATCTCCTAGGGTTAACTCAATCAGTGATTGTTCGTAAGGGTGAAGAACTTTCTTTTTTGGGAAATTTTCAAAATATTCTCTCAGTGGAACAGCCAATTCCTGAAGATTTACAAGTCACGTAAAGATGTCAGCTTTTTCCCATTCATGTAAGCAAAAGATTCGAAGTTAAATATTTGGACATGTTAACACAAAAAGAGAAGTTACTTTCATCAATGCATCCAGTTGCTTTGCACCTCTATTTCTTTCTCTCTTGGCAATATTCGCAATGCCTACAACAAAGATACATAAGAAAAGAATAAACTAACATTCATCATAGGAACCACTGGGGTTAATACAAGAGGCTAACCACAGTTTATAACCTTGTGTTGGTGGGACTCTCTTCGCCTTCCTCAAGGCTGAATAAAGAATATCAACTGATGGCATGACCATAGGTAGTTTTTGAAAAGCACCAAGATTTTCAAGCTCTGATGATGCTTTATCCTGATAGATTTCGATTCTCTAACTAAGTATTTTACATAGTTTATGCATAAAACGTACGTTTTCAGCAGAAATTCAATAATGAAGAAACAGAAAAAGGGGATATTACAAGAAAAAGAAGATAGCATCTTTGTATACCCAAGTGAAGATGATGTCATTGAAGAGGAAGTTAGCTCCCAAATTCATCAGTTTCCTCTTTCTTCCCTCCTTTATCTTTTGGTTATTCTTTTAAGTAACAGTAATGCAGGTAAATAAGCAACTAGAGAGAAAGAAGTAAAGGCATAGAAGGGAGCAAGTACCTTAGTTTGGTTGGGTGGTTTATTTAGGGAATTGGGTATATAACTTCCGTTCACAATTTCGTAAGCCACAGTCTGAACACTCCTACAAATGCACAAGTTTGCATTTTTCCTCGAAGCTACTTTGATATAAAGACCTGAATTTGGAATTCAACTTTCAATTCTTTCTCATATCAAACACGAAATGCCCATAGCTAGGTGGGAGGAGGAGAGATACCATCGTAGAAGATTGAGCTTTTTGACAGCAATTTGGTGGAAGAAACATGGCATAGCTGCCAGAGACAAAGCGCACCATTCATCTCTTCTCCGCCTCGTCCTCCCTCTTCGGATTGCAGAGCGACGGATTTCAGTTATTAGGACATTTGAGAAGACAAACTTTCAGTTTAAAAAAAGACGCATTTTTCCGTATCGGAGATGCCGCCGGTGGGGAGGAAGTAGGCCGCCGCGGGACTTTTAACGCTTTTTGAAGGTTAAAGCAGTGTTTAGTTACGGTGGGTGTTCGTAAAAGCCCAGAAAAGAGCAATTTAGCTCTTAACGATTATAGTGAAATCTAATGTCAAATTACTATTTTTGCCTCCTAAAAATGGAAACTTTAGAGAATCTAAGACCTTAACCCACTCAAAAGGCCCAAAAAATGGCACAAACACAATCTCCTCTGATTGAATTTAGTTTCTGCGTGGTTAGCGAGCAGAGAATACCGAGTGAATTATGAATTCAAGCAGCTTGCTTTCTCTTTATTCTTGCAGAAAGTATTGGAGAGAAGCCATAAATCACGACCACTACCTTAACAATCCGTAGATAAGTAGTTAATATTAAGAAAAGGTGATTCGATTCTGACATGTCATACAAGGTTACCAAACAAATTCCAAAAATGTAGGAGACCAGCTATACTGAGGAGAACGCCAGGATTCAATCCCATCAATAATATTGTAAGGAATCAAACAACAAGAAGCAACTCATTAGCCGGTGTCTGGGAATTAGTATAGGATTCACTATAATACAAGGTCTCCATAAAAAATGCACAATAAGATCTCAGCGAGCCCATGATACTGAATCAATCTCGTCCCTCGCCGCTTTGTATAGCTCGAGCCTTTTTGCACATTGCTGTCTTCTTTCCATCAATGCCGGGTCTTCATCCAACAATTGTGCAAGCTGCTTAGCCTGGAAAAAGCATACAAATTACTAACAGCCAGCAAGAATGTACCATGAGGATAGGCAAGACTCGGATTGTTGATTTTGCCAAAACATAGTACCAAGAATTTTTTTTAAAAAAAGGCCAAGTTCAATAGGTGAATGTTAGAATTCACAGAAAGCTGTAGAATTTCCTTAGCCACTCATAAACAGACACTTGGCGAAAGAGCCGCAAATCACAATGCAAAGACATGCAGAAATGTTACCTCTTTTCTCCCTATTAAAGTGTAGAAGCGATTTAAAAGGGAATGCTTAGCCTCCCTAACTTGGCAATAAACCACTGCCTTAGGAATTGTATTCTTTAGTGTCTCAGACACCATGGTGATATAAGAAGAGACATTTGATGCAATCCTCCTGAAATGCCCCTCTGTGTAACGGTCTATGGAAGGGGAAGCTGGATTTCCTCCTTGATTTCCTCCTTGATTTCCTGCTGGATTTCCTCCTTTCTCAACTTCCTGAGGGAGCCTCCGAAAGAACTCAACAGTTAGATATGAAGATTCCATATCCACCAATCGGACAACAGTCTTCTTGCCATCGTCACGGAATCTCTCCAAGGCTTCATTAGCAGCCCCAGCAATTTCAGCTTGCAGAGTTGGAAAGCGCTTTAATTCCTGTCAAATGCCAACAAATTAACAAACATCGATTCCTCAAAATGCTCATGGTCTTATTTGTCCAAAGATAACTTTTCATCAATCATTACCTGAGTTTCTCCTATTGACTTCCTTACGAGCTCTTTCAAAACAAAGTGAACCTGAATGCCAAATTTGAAGATCAGATAAAGACCAGGTAGAATCTTCCATCTAATGTTCAAACTTGAAAAACTTGAATAACCTATATATTATATAAAGAATAAACTACTTACAGCATCCACAGAAGCTTCAGCAGGTCCTCTAAAAAAACTCAATGCTCCCTCAATCAAGCGCCGATAACCTTGCTCTGGGGCTATCAGATGTGGCTGATAACCATCTGCTTCTGATACCACCCTCTTTACATTCTGAACAGAAAGATGGCGATCAAATGGAAGCTTCCTCAAAGCAGCAGGAAGTTGATTGTCAAAAACTCCATAAACCCGATCACCTCCAGGTCGCCTAAGACAGGAATCCAGGAGCATGATTAGAAATTTCAGCAATTGGCCAGGAAAAATTGGTCATCCACCAAAGAAATATATGATGAGAAATCCTTCCTAACAAAATCATAATTTCAAAACGTAATTCACCAAAGAATCAAGGACTTCATTTTGTACTAAACATATATTGCCATCTAAAAGAGCATATTAACACTGAGACAGTAGAAACATGATGCTTACCCTCCATCCAGATGCTCCTTGAAAATTCGGTCAAATGCACGACAAAGTTCCAAGATAGTGTAAAGTTGTGCCTATGAACACATAATCAGTCATACAAGAGGAAAACAGCATCTTGGCAGAGAGTAATTAGAATTAATAAAAGGTACGCACCCCAGCATCCACAGCAATGGGCCTACCAAGATGGTCCATCTCGGACTCAAGTTCATCGATAGTTTTGTTGATCATGGATGTGATGCTGGGTATCCGAGCCCTAATTACAGTTTCCAAGTGCTGGAACAGAATACAAATTCCAAGGGAAGGATGACGTAAATTACAAAGAGAGAAAAAGAATGAAGAAACTAAGAACAAAACCTATCCTTAGAATGACAAACCTTGGACAGAAGTTTTGCTAAATATTCTGATCCCATTTGGCTCGCCAAGTGTCCATAGTCAGGACTAGTAGCAAAGTACTCACGTTCCTTGCGCCTTGCAACAATCATGTCAACATTCTTGTTAATGTCGGCTTGGGAACGATTCACAATACCAACCCAAGGCTGTTGAAGGCGATAAGATCTTCCTTCAAGAACCTACAAATTAAGTATATCTGTAATTCCTGGTATATAAGAAATCTGTGCTAGCGTGCACGCAAGCGCACGTGTGTGTGAAAGAGAGAGAGAGAGAGAGAGTACATCCAGTGCATTAGTTCCTTTGTCCATCAAATCCAGCTTTGTTAGCACCCCAAAGGTTCGCTCACCTGGGTGATTTCCAAGCAAAAATTTGCATTTCATGATAAAATCAAGTTAAAGAGTAAACTTGACACAGATTTCAAGCACTAACAAAAATGAAATAGGTATACCAGTAGGATCCACTTCTCTAGCAAGTTTTATGGCGTCAGATGTTGCTATATCTTGATTGGCTGGAGAAATTGCGAGGATGATGCAATTTGGCTGAAAGTATCATATAGCAAATCATTGAAGAATGGAGTACATGAATCACAAAGATATCACCACTTTGCTTGAACCCTTTTATGCCTAGTGGATACTCTACGAGATCAACTACTCTGCTCCAAACAGCTTTCGCCTGGCTAAATAGAAGGATGCATTGCATACCAAACATAAAAGTAGAAGTTTAAGGCAACTCACCTTCTCAACATAAGTGCGGACCATAGCCTCAATATCTTGAACAATACTTTCAGGCTGTCCCTCTGAAAAAAGTAATGTTATTTCCATTCATGAGCTGAAATACTAAGACTAAAGGATACATGAGTTTATTTCAAAGTGAGAAAAGCGAGAGAGCATACCAACAGCAACTTTTGTCAAGCCAGGCAAATCAACGAGGGTTAAGTTGACAACTGTTAGGAGTGCAAAACGAGAAACAGTTTAGCTTATTAAACTTGGTTAAGAGTGCAAGAAGGAAATGCAGAGAATGAAGGACCAAAGTAAGGGGGAGGACCATTTGGAGAGTAGATGCTGAGATGTATAGGAACAGGCGATATCTGTTTGTTTTTCCCCGTCAATCTATCAGTTTCATCCTGAATTTCCTTGCGAACCATAGCTGAAACAAGAAGCATAGTAAACAACAAAGTAATTACTAAACACAAAAAAAAGAAAAAAAAATAGGTATGTGCATTTTACCAAAGTCAGAGAACCGTCTTTTGGGCAAATGAAGAAATTCAGCATATTCCTGGGTTCCATCCTCTGTCTTGTGAAGTTGCAAAACCAGAGGCCTTCTCGTCACAATCCCTAGAAGAATTAATACAACACAAACATCTCATTTCTTCCTGTTTTACTTTTCTTTTTAATTAAAAAGGGAGAATCTATAGTAGAAGAAAATGAAACCTGATCCTCGGGGAAGAAAGTCTCTGCCAACAATACTCTCCAAGACAGATGATTTTCCTGAACTCTGAGAGACACGATTCATAACAAGAATTGGATTCGTCAGAAATCTTCAAAGAGCCTATAACAACAAACCCTTTACATCGCCCATAATTAAAACATTAAAGCTCTCATCTTTTGTTGAAAAGGGAAAGAATTGAGTGTTAATTTCTCGAAAAAGAAAAAGACCTGGCCACCAACGACGGCGACAGAGGGCAGAGCTTCCCAAAGAGAAGAGAAAGAGTTGTCACCGCCGCCATAGTCGCCGAGAACAGTACAGGCCCTCTGAATCCTGTTAACAAGACCTATCAAGCTCTCCATAGTAGCCATTTTTGTGAACAACCCTAAGTTGTGTAATTTGGCAGCAGATATCCGATTGAAGAAAAGTAGAAGACGCACGGCTTGACTTGAAATGAACGCGTTGGGGTAGTCGAAGGCAAAGTGACAGGCGGGTGATGCTGTTATTATTTTAAAAAATCGAAAAAGACACTTAACTTATGATATTTTCGTGGCAGATGCAAAAGGTTACGTTCTGGTCAGATGTTTGAAATTTTGAATTTTGAATGAATGTCCGGAGCCAATTGTAGGCGTTATCCCTAATGACCACAAGCCGTCGGCTCTTCAGACATCATTCCAAACGTTTTTCTTTCTGTCTTTTTCTCTTTCTAATCAATTTCCGTAATAACGACAAATTATGATAACAGTCTAACAGTAATCACAATATTATCATCGAAATTACGATTACGGATCATATCTTTCCTTCGTTATTCGAGGTCAAGTTCCCACTTTCTTGGAAACGTTAGAATTGAGAGTTGTCTCCAGGACTACAATGTCTGGCTTAAAGGACAGCTTGTGTTAGGTATGCAAAGCAACAGTAATTCTTAAATTTTGCCAAACTTTTCTTTTATTATTCTAATTAATTTGTAAAACAACAAATCTGTTGAATACATAGCTACAATGTATGTATATTACATACATTCATGTTTTGTTAATTGAAAAAAAAAACAAATTTTGCATAAAGTTGCAGCCTTTTCGATATGGAAGGAAGAAGAAATGATGGGAGGCCTCTTTTGAACCAAATGAGGTTGGGATCATCAAGCCTTCTTATAGACCAGAGAAGGATACTCAGGTGTCCACATGTTATTCTTCACATACTCTTTCATTTCCTCCTAAAATCATAACATCAAAACCACATTACACTCTCAAATAGCAAACCAGTTCCATATATATGTGTGTGCATGCCGTGAGCGGGTGTGTGTGTGTATGTATACACTGTAATCTTAGATTTACCTCGTCAAGCCTCCGAAGCTCTCGAGCATCCATTTCCCGGTATCCCTCAGCAAGATCTTCTTCTATGGCTTCCTGCACCACTGCTGCTGCCACTTCCTTTGTTATATCTCTTATTCTGCACCCCACAAAAACCAATACCAGTTATATCAGATACGCACATCACCTCATCAACACATGGATTCGAACTGAATTTGAACGACTGTAAATGATGCCTGATTTAAGCCACTTACCTTGATATTGGAGGATATATTATCCCTTTTACCACCTCATCTTCTGTCATGTATGCGGCTAAGCTGCAATTTCCATACTTAAAGCTCAGAGAGATTAACCTTTGATCATGCCAAATAACACTACTCTATAGAAGATGCATACCATTCGGCTGCAGCCTGCAGCATGCCATCTGATATCATTCTCGACCCGGAAAGAAGAGTCCCCAGCCCAATCCTACAAATCACAACATAGATTGCTATATCTCAATATGGATTCTGAGTTAAGAAACACCTATTTTGAAGTTCCTAATATGAAGGTTAGGTGGAAGAAATTGACCCTGGAAATAGATACATGTTGTTTCCCTGATTCGAGTGGCCAATATGACCATTTCCTGCAAAAGTAAAATGATACATATTGAAGTAAACTGTCTCTCACACAAATACAAACACCAAAAACAAAATAGAAAAACTATGTTCGTGCTTTATAAATTGAACAGAGGCTGAAATTTTTCTTCTATCATGATCACAAATAGATTGAAGATGAATGAAGTAAACATTGATGCCTCAAGAATTTCAAATATAACTCGCAAACTCAGGGTCAGATTAGCCCCAGTACTTACCTAGATCTACATCTTTGAAAGGACTTCCACTAGCAAATATGATATTGTCGCCCACTACAGAAAATGCATCTTCAGGAGTGCATTCAGCTGTGAGTAGGGAAAAGTGAGTGAGCGAAAGAGAGAAGATCGGCATAAATAAGGGCATTAGGACCATGGATATCCAAAAACTCTTGCATTAAAAAAGCTTAATGAAAGAAACCATACCATTTGTAGTAGGGTTTGACATGGCAAAGATAGCAGGTCTTGTTGAAGTTGATCCTTTGAGGGCCTCTAGAACCTATTCATACAACAGTTAATTTGAAATGTAATTTGATGCTAGAGTAGAAAAGTGAAAATGCAGAAAAGATGTCCAATTTTGTTGCAGGGAGAAAACTTATCTAGATGGACCAATCGAAAAGTCAGAAAGCTTAGATGACATTCGGTAATCATTTGATTCAAGGCTCCCTTCGTACCTCTTTTGAAAATAATCCCCCAACTGCAGATAACCCAAGCAGCACGTCAGGCTTCACTTGTTGCACCTATTCAGAATAACTTGTGAGAATAGTACACAGGAATGGCAACAAATAACAGTTAATCACATCTTTTTAACGAAATTAAAGAAGCTCCACCAAGATGGATGTTTTTATATCCAATATTGATGTAATGAAAAGAATAGAAGTTTCACGTACCACTTCTATAAGACTTGAACCTTCCCTCAATCCTTGCCGGTTAGCTTCATTTACCTTCCTTGCAAATGGCTGGGCATCTGAGTCAATATTGTCTCGATCCTCCGTGATAAGACCCTAGATATACACAACAAATTAGTTCAGCATCCTATGCCGTGGCTTGTCGTGAAGATGTACCCGCACCAAAGCCAGGGTCAAATTCAATTAGACATTAGGATGTAAGATGTCCATGTATCTAGACAGCAAAACCAAAGCAATGGAAACCAATGGTTTTAACATGAATCAACCACAATAACTTTTCACTGTTGAAAGCATAGTTGACTTCTTACCTTAGCATCAACTACCCAAAACTGACTCCTCGCACTTTCAAAAGCAATCTCATTATTACCTAACATCCTAGCCATTGTTTTCCGTGCAGCATTTAGAACTCCTATTCCTGCACTGCATGCATGCAAAGCATCAGTAAATCTTTTTATGATCTATCAACAAACATAATAATTCCAACATATAGTACCATGCGAAACTCTTAACATAGATCACAAATTACTTACTCTACAATAGCTGACAGTTTAAATAATATACTTGAGATACCCACCTATGAATAATCACAATATCGATTCTTAACATTTAGAATGATACTATGTGTGGATTAGTGTCTTCATTGTCGACCATATATATCACAACAAGTTCATTCTAACACTAGGATTAAACAACATGTGCAATACCCAACTCAGCCTCCATTTTTAATTCACCTTGAATAATGCGTATGCAACCTGGAATTCCATACCATTATACTCCACTCAATTAGTTTCAGAATAATCTCAAAGGAGGGTTTGATCTCTTTCTAGTTTAACAATCAACTTCTTGCCAAAAGTTCATATTGGCATTATTAAGCACTTTCAAACCTTCATTGCGAACACCAAAAGATGCATTATCTTGATTTCCCATGGTGGACAGCATGTACTGGAACGATTGTCCATTTCTTGTCAAGTTTACACTAGAAATGTACAGTTAACCAATCACATGGTAGGACAAACAACTAACCTTCCAGCACCAGCAACAACAATCTTTTGCTTAGGAAAATCAATCATAGGCCTTCCTTGTGCTCTAACAGCTCCTAGAAGGCCAGCTATTGCAACCCCTGCTGTTCCCTGCATGATGAGTTCACATTAAAACACAGGAAACAGAAGGACTGGAAGTTGTTAACTGTTTGCACAGATGAACCAACCATTAAATACTTGCATATACATTTGATTTAAGTACCCATTATTTGACAGTTGAATTAAATAGAAAAATTAAAACAAAAATTCATCGAGTGGTAGGGAAACAATACTAAAAAGAACACAAAGAATATCATATTACCATACCAAAAATCATAATTGATAGAAGTGATTTATTTAGCCAATTGAGATGGTCAAATACTGAGTCTTTCGAGGTTGTGGACCCAAATCTTAATCTGTAGGATACTGATTCAGTTAAAGGCATCATGAGTCCATGACAAAAGTACGCACACACAGACAGAAATAGCAGGCCCACAACCAAACCCCATGAACCCACGTCCTGGCCCAGAGGTCTATAGATAAGATTAACAGTCCAAGACCAGGTAAGTAAATCTGAACCTACATTTAGCAAAGCTCTGAATCTTTAGCCCTGCAAAAGAGCCTCTTCGGACTTAAGATTCAAAGTTGGGTCAAATCCCTGGCATTTTTTAAAGTTTTATCTTGTTCAATTTGTCAAACCCGGAGTCAACAATGCCAATCTAAAGCTATCAACAACACCAATCTAAAGCTATCAATAATCATGGAATAGCTCATAAAATTGTGATATGAGACTCTCAGCTACCTGATTCTAGTAACTGATCATTTATTTCACATGAACTTCTAACCTCCTATCTTTCCCTAAAACCCTCAAATCCAAAGAACGTTTCTTTTGAGATTGTTGAAGATAGTCAACATAATCTAGAAAAGATCAACCAAAGAAGAAATTTGCTTCATTCATCATAAATGAGTAAAGTTTAAAACCATAATTGCATGATATAAAGTAAAGCAGAAGCACTCCTGTGCCAAGTCCCCTTCAAGAAAGATCAGAAGTGTAACGACCATGGATATGTAGAGAAATTTGTGTTGCTAGTAATATTTCACAAACAACATGGATCAT
This sequence comes from Erythroxylum mucronatum, assembly GCA_027563825.1. Taxonomy (NCBI): domain Eukaryota; kingdom Viridiplantae; phylum Streptophyta; class Magnoliopsida; order Malpighiales; family Erythroxylaceae; genus Erythroxylum; species Erythroxylum mucronatum. Next base: position 1,727,496 of record JAOSBP010000005.1, read on the forward strand.
TTTCAGAGATCCAGGACCTCATTGTTTCTAGTAACACCTATAAAAGAAGAAAAGGAGATTAAAAAAGGAAATGCTATAAAAGAATTACAATTACCTGGACATCATCATTGAACATCCTGTAGGTATTCCTGTATCGCTGCAATAGCTTGAATGCCCACTTGCTTTGAAAATCTTCGAACTGAAATGTTTAATATGTAAATAGATGTCACAGAAAGTAAAAGTTTAGGCACACCCGTGAAAACAGATGTACAAAGTTCACCATACGGAAACAATAAAAGTTACCTGAACAATCACATGTGGCCATCGAGTAAACACTGCCTCCATGAACTCATCAATGACTGCTATGTACTCATCACCATCAAGACGGTCTTGCTGTAATCCCAAATCTGTTCTTGCACAAGGAAATAAACCATAAAATTGATACAATCATGTTCTCAGTACCAGGAGTCAATCAATGCATAAACCATATAATTGACAAAGACTAATAATTACTAGTGCTGTCAGAGTGCAAGACTATCAAGATTAAATTACAAGAAGAAATGTGATTAATCAAGCTTCAAGATCAAACATACAATTGGCAGGGGTAAAGAGTATATTCATAAGAAGACGACAAATACTTACACAATGGGTCATTGAGCAGCTTGTCATTATTAGTTCCAACATCAATCATTACCGGAAGCACCTAGCAACAGGAAAGCAAAAATCTAAAAAAAATGAGATTAATTTATTCAGTCTCAAGTACCAGATACGATATCTTAGAACAAGGAGAACAATTACATATATCAAAATGTCTTTGATGTACAAACTCAACATAGTAATGACAGTCAAGTATAAAGACCAGATGAAGATAAAATTATTAAGAAATACTTCAAATCATCAACAACAAATATGATCAGTCTCTTTTACTCACTGCATTAGTACAAACAAAACTAAGCAGAATTAAAAACAAAATTATACCCTTTGAGGATTTATCCCTGCAGCAGCAACGTATAAATCTAGCTTCCCAATTGCAATTCCAATTCCCTGAACCCCAAGATCCCCAAGACCCAGAATCCTGCTTCCATCTGTAACAACTATCATATCAACCTGAAAAAAGGAAATAGATAACTTTATAACAATAAGATGAGTATTAAAACATGCATTGATATTCTAGTCCATGGCCCTTGTATATTTCGTACAGCAAAACATACTGTCTTCTTATTCCAATCAGCAATGCAGAGAAACCATCATTTCTGTTCCGATTTTTTCTTTCTTTATTTTTCTTTCTCAATCCTCACTAAGATATTGCAAGCGAAAGGCACTAAGGTTCCAAAGCAAATTGTATCAATCGCAAGTATGATACCTGCTCAGCTGGCCAATTATAAACCATGGACATCATCTCTCCACGGTCTGCAGCACTAAAATACATTCCCCTTGGCCTTCTAAATAAGCCACTGTAATTCTGACAAACACGGCCTACTGTAGGAGTGTACACTATAGGTGCATACTCCTCGATATGTGCAATTAGAACCTGTCAAATTCCCAAAATAAGTTTTGAGACATGGATTCTTAGGTAAATATTATTCAAAATATATAGCAATAATATAAAAGTTACACTACAATACTTCTCCTTGGAGGTTAGCAATGAGGAAACTAACTTTGTAATACATTGTTTCATTCCTATCATGCAAGCGATTCAATATCCGCCACTTGGCTAAAGCATTTGGATCAGATGGCCCATCTTTTGCTTGCTCTTCAAGCCTCTTCAAGTCAACCACTGTGAATTGAGAAAACCTCAAATATTCATAATGAAGGAAAAAAATAGCCTAGACTTCAAATAGGTTTGTGTATCAGCGGTTCAAATAGAATATAGATAAATAATAATGAATTTGTATAGCCAAAGCATAAAAAGTTGCCAGCACATAACAATAAGATGGAATCAAATGTAATCATAGGCCAAGCCAGAAACAAAAAGTTGAATGCTTCCTTGATTCGTTGTACACCTTTTTGTCTTTCACAAAATGAAAATGCCAAAGAGTAGAAGAAGTAAGTAAATCAAGCTAAAGACGGTGAGTTGGAAAAGCTTACTAAAGCGTTCAATTTGCTGATCAGAAGACATAATATTAGGAGGAAGAAGTCCCCTGAGATCAAGACGATCCCTTTCCGTCATAGAAAACGCCGTTCCCTATCCAAACATCAAATGCCAACAAAACGCATTGGCCAGGAAACAAAATTGGATCTTTGACCAGGAAAGTTCAACAAACAGAAAGAGGGCGAGGAGAGGAGCTAGAGAAACAGACCTTATTGAACCAAGGATCATGAAGAATATCAAGACTACGTTTGTGGACGATGGTGGGGCGGTGACCCTCCATAGTGGTGAAAGATCTAGTAGTCTGAGTCAGGAATAGAGCGTGCTTGAGACGTCTGACGAGAGCTGAAGAAGCTCTGATCCGATTGCAAAAGACTGACATTTTCCTGTGTCTGTTGTTGCTCCAAACAACTGAAGCAGCAGTAGCTCCAAAGCAGTAGTAATAGCCTTAAGGAATGAAAGAGAGATAGATTGATAGATTTAAAAGATCGGGACTTTGACTATGGAGTTGATGCAAAGTAATGAATAAGAGAAAAGGCAAAATGTTTTGGGTAAATCTTGGTCGTTCGAACAGTTAACTGACGCTTTACACAATAAGGTTAAGACTTATCCGCCTCCGTCTCCAGTTAAATGGTAGGAATCAGAATTCAGAAGAAACACACACACTCAGCACTTGACATCATCTTCTAATTAACCATGTCCATAACCAAAAGAAGAGTCTTTGTCTGGGCCAAAGGTCAAGTCTTTAATTTATAGGCTTAAACTCAGCTCTCTCTGTACCTCCAGCCCAAGTCTTACCCATAAGTTATTTTGAGTTTGAAGAAGACAAAAACAACTCAAAAACACATTATACGAACACATCAATTTCTTTTCTTCTGTATAAATTGCAACTTGCCCTTGAGTTGATAGAGACTGAACAGATCTAGGGAAGCTTCCAATGTTGGTTTCCTGAATGTGAACTAATAAGCCACCCCTAACACTGAGTAACCTAGTATTCTTTCCTCTTTTTTTTCTATGTTTCTTGTAAGAAATAACATACCAACTACATAGTTGTTTACGACAATGATAATATGACAATTTCTTTATGCAGCTTGTGACAAGGAAACCATACACAAAACTTGCAAGATTCAACTGTTGCAGGTATGTAACCCCACGTGAAGGAAGCTCCTGTCAAACTTAGCAATCGCTTCTGTATATACACATAAATAGGAACCACTAATTTGGTCCCAATCCAATCAAAAATTAACAGAACCTATTGAAAATTTGAACTGATGCAAAACTAATCTACATATTCCAAATAGTTTTATTTTAAAATCAACCCGAATCCGATCGAAAAAAATTTAAATCCGACCAGCTCGAGTAATGTTGGGACAGGGAACAAAATTGCATAATAATACAAAGTTGAGAACAGGATAGGAACTTCCTAAACCTATACGACGCCACATTTGGGTCAACGAAGTCGGTTGCGGATATACCAACAAAGAAAAACCAAAAAAAAAACAAAAAAAGCAAAATTATATAAATACAAGAAAATGACAAAAGCATACCTACGGAACTACCTTACCTGTCTGCCTCCAGTTTCTTTTCAGTTTTCAGATGGCGGCGCGTGCGTACGTAAGATACAGTTACTGACAAACGGGCGTGCGATCTTTAGCCACCGTATATCTGTTCCCTCCTCCCGGGACTTTGGACCCAAACCCAACCACGCGCCAACTAACTGGCGCTTGAACAATCAAATTAATTCTATAATAAATAACACACCTAAAAAGTTACCCAACTGAAAAAACAAATAATTTTAAATAATAATTAAATGCCCATTTCAAATTTTAATTTTCCATTTTCGCAATATAAGTTAACTATAAAAAAAAAATTAATTGAGATTATAAAAAACATATTTTTATATAAATCTCAAGCATACACTCTGTCTCTCTGCTTTTATTTGAACTTGTTGACTACTCCATTAAATTCACCTTCTTATATATGTATATACATAGATATAAATCCTTCCTTCTGCTCTCCGTTCTTGTTTAGATAGATAAAGATCAGAGGAAGAAGAAGACGAGTAGGAAAAGAGGAAGATCGTACAAGAGATATATACTTGATAGTCGGAGTAAATGAGGTGTAAGAAGCATCTGTTTGATCACAGTAGCGCCGTCGGCGTTTGCGCCACTTGTCTCCGGGATCGACTTTTTGTTCTCGTCGCCGCTCAGGCTCACGCTCACGCTCAGTCTCACGCACAGGCCCAACAGGACCCACGCGCTGTCGAAGCCAGCCGGAAATCAGATTCGCATCATCATCCCCCTCTCATTTTTCCACGCTCCGTCTCTCCCTACGTTTCTCGGCGCAAATCCGACGATGACTTTTCATGCCTAAATCAATCGCACAGCCAGCTTCTATTCTACACTACTCCTCAGGTAGGCCCCAGCTTTACATCGTCAACAACAGCGACGACGGCAGGAGTAGCAGCTGGTGCAGCGAGAGCTTCGAAGACCAAGAGTGGCAAATTCTCTCTTATCACCAGGCTGTTTCGCCCTAGATCCGATAAATTGAATCCGGATCCTGATGGTAATGGATCTTCTTCGCCTCTCTGGTTCTCTACCATCTTCTCAGCCGGCAGCAGCAAGAAGAAGCCATCAATCAACCAATTTTCGGTTACCTCCATGAGCCTTGGTGAACCTCGTCTACGTGCAGATCGAGGAATGTCGCCGGCCAGACGTGATGATAACGACGAGGACTGCGACCCGTCTCCTTCGTCGTCAGATTCAACGCACCCGTGGAAGAGGACGCCGACGTCGGTGCGGCGAGGCAAGTCTGGGCATTCCAGGAACACGTCGGGATTATCATTTTGTATGAGTCCTCTGGTGAGGCCAAGCCCTAACCGCCACTGGACCCAGAAGGCGACATTGCCTCCTGACTTGGGTTTCTCCGGTGACCCTAGGGCTCCGGCGAATCCCCATCTCTCGACGGCGGCTTCGTATTGCGGCAACCGATCAAGGAAGCTCGTTGATTTTGGTAAAGTCAATCATAACCGTTGATGTTCATGACTGCCTCGCACTTGACCGTGCCCGGTCCACAGTTATGCTTGCAAAAGTACGGTATTACCCCCACCCATCTTTAATCTCTCTTTTGCCTTTTCCTTTTTTCTTGGTTCCATTTGGGATTGGGGGTTAATAAATATAGAAAAATCAAGTGATGAAATTTTACAAAGCTTTTGTACACATTACTTATTAGAGGAATTTTTACTATTTACTATTTTCTCCTTTGTTTTTGAGGATTGTAAAATTTGTGAATTTGATGATATATCTTCCTTAACCCTTGGTTTATTCTTTATCTATTTATTAGTAATGTTTAGAACAAGAGGCCAGCGAATCATTTAATTTGTATATAATTTTAAATTCAATTTCCTCAATAATTCAATTCAACCCCATATTGGTAGTAATTATGTCTTGGTAGTGGATGTGGGTGTTCCCCACTAAACACGCTTGCCAAAAAGAACAAGAAAGAAATGGAATTGGGTAGTTGAAATATGGATCTAATAAAATCTAATTTCCTCTCCAAAAAGTGTTAAGTGGACTTGAAGCGACGAATTCCACAATAATTAATAATGACGTGTCACCCAAATTCATACATCCTCTCTAGTGGGCAGTGGAACCAACTTATTACCATTTAATTTAAATAATCATTTCCTTCAAATTATTACATTTTAAAGTTCACTCAATTTGAGTTTTTATCCATAATTTGGATTATTTATAAATAGTTAAGAATAAGACTGCGTATTATTGGACCTCTTCAGGTTCTTAATTGTTAGCATTTGAGTTGAGTCGGATTGATTCGGACCGGCTTGTTTTCTTAACTATCAACTCTCTTGCTTCTTAAACCCCGGCATTAGGAGCCATCAATGTAATTAACAATGGGTATGAGCATTTGGTTTGGTTTGGTTTGGCGTGGGGGGGTTGAGAAACAAATGGCAGGTGTGAGGAGGAGGAGTCCAGACTCCAGAGTCCAGACCACACCCATACACCATGGCGGAGTTTGGTTCTCTTCTCATTGGTTGTCAGAAGTTTAAATGAGTGGAGACCCCACCTGACCAAATCTAATTTAGAAAAAGGAAAAGGTTGCATAACTCTTTTTGACTGGGAGTGTGAGATCAGAGATGGACACGGTATAGAATTCACGGTAAAAAAAAGCAAGTACGGTAAATCCAGATCTCTCTTTCACCGTCAGATTCTTGTTTGTTTGTTTGTTTAACTAAAAGCCCCTTTTGTCTCCACCACTTAAATATAGTATTATTCCTTTTGCCTTTTTTTCCCTTTCATAATAAAATGTTCTTCTTTCATATTATAATTATTATTCAATTAAATCATCTAATATGACTTACTTAAATAATGTTTCTTAAGTAATAAACAAAACATCACCCAATAGTATATTAATAATTAAAAGTTATTTATTATGATTGTAAAATTCTTATCTTTTTTTAATAATTCATATTATTTAATTCATTATCACCCATGCCCAGTTGACATCTCGAATAAATACCGATTTTGAAAAAGTCTGTTACTACTCAGCTTCATCTTTATTTGATAGAGAGACTATTTTCGATAGAGACTTGTGTAATATGACATGAAATTACAAAAATTGTACAATTCATATAAACATGTGTACTTTATTAGTTAGGATTTGGTGGAGTTTAAGAGAATGTTTGAAGGTTTTGCAATTTTTCATTTGATGGATTGTTAGATTAGTTAGCTAAGAATTGAACTTAGGAATAGTAATCCTGACCCTAGCCTTAGTCCTACTCCTAGGTTTGTATGTGACATACTATTCCTATGTCCACACAGAAAAGATGTCTGTCTTTTTCTAAGTTGCCTTTTGCAGAGGGTAAGTTGACTTCCGCTTTTGCATCCATCCCATACTCCACAGCCTTTTAGACTTTTGAAGAAGCTTCCATTTGATAATTACTCTTTAATTAAATATAATTTTATGATTTTTTTTACCTCTTATTATTTTCATTTATGCCCAATTCCAATCGTTGAGATTGAACTAAAAATTTAGTTTTGCATTTTTAAAAAGTTGAAAAAAATCATTTGACGTAGAAAAGGGAAAATTATTTTGAAAGAAAAAGACATTTTGATTTTAATGGTTTTGTCGACTCAGCAAAGTCGTTCTCAAATTATTGTACAAGAAAGAAACAGACACTTAACTACCTAATCAATGAAGGCTCGAACAAAGAAAAAGCCTTCGGAACAGAAATAGAAAAAGCACTCTGTGTTCATGTGACTTACGTTTAAAACGGAATTAATTGAGCGTAAGAGGAAACTAAAAAGAAAATATATAGTTTGAAGCTTCTTCATATTCTTTTGTCCAACATTTTGTCGGGATCAAATCTTCTGTGCCATTTACCTAAGCCTTATTCTGTGCCATTTATCCACAACCACAGATTTTAGTGAGACCTACAAAAATAGATGGTTGTGGATAAATGGCACAGAGTAGGGCTTGGGTAATTGAGACAAAAGATTTCAACCCCATTTTATCAGGCGGCTTGTTTTCTTGGATGTTGTGTTGTATTTGAGCTTATATCAGTACAACTCTGTTCCGTAGAGTTTTTTTTATGCGGAGCTTTTTGGAAAAAAATTTTAAAAAAAAGTCAGTTGACTATTTGATTATCATTTAAAAAGGAATATTTTTAAAAGAGCTTCGTACAGTAGACTATTTAGTAACATAAAAATAAAATTTACTTTTAATTTTAACTATATATTATTTTGTAATAAAAATTATTTATGCATATAAATATTGTTTAAAGTATATTAAACAATATGCAAAGCATAATATATTAATTATTATATAATTTTAAACCATATAAAATACAAATAAAAATATATCTAACCAAATCTTTTATATAGATTATAACATAAGTAAACTAATATCGAAAATAAATATTAAAACATATAAAAAGCCAAATAATATTATATAAATTCTAAAATAAATATTCAAGTTGAGTAAATAGTTAAATACATAATAAACGGGAAGATGAGTTTGTGGATATTGTGAGAATTATGTGTAAAACATAAAGATAAAAAGGACTAAAAATAGACTCATTAATTGATCTGAAAAATCAACCTGAAAATTTTACTTTTTTGAGAAACTCTAAATTTGAACTTCTTAAAAAACTATATTTTGACTGTCAAAAAAGTTATATATATTAACAAAAATTTTTTTATTTTACAACTAGGTACCTATTTTTTTTAAAAAAACTTTTTATGGTGAAAAAAAAAAACTTATTAATCTCCCAAGAGCCTGTCCAAAAATGCACTTCAAATTCTTTTGCCCAAAATTTTTGTCGGGCAGCTTGTTTTCTTGGATGTTGTGTTGTACTTAATTGCAAAAGAAAGTGTGCTATGAAACTAAAAATTTGAATATCTCGAATTTAATTTAATTTTTTACTAGCAGACGATTTCAAATTGTAATTTCTCAAACATCTAGAAAGAATTCCCCGTTGGAACATTCAAAGGTCAAGTCTTGAACACATCAATCCCAAACTTTGTGCATCGTCACCATCTTGTGTGAATGTCTTGTACCTCTCAATGCGTAGAAATAGTGTTCCTTAATTATCAATGTTTGGATTACCCAAATCCTAAGCTTGTCTTGGAGGTTGTAAGAAATTTTCATTTTTATAAGACCAAGATTAAAGGAACCAACAAGGATGTTGTTATCTTATATAAGACAAAACCTACTCTACTCTTAAACTATTGCTTAGGTGTCTTCGACATTTGACTAGTCCAAGAGACAAACTTAATTTAATATAACAATTAAAAATGATATTTTTAAAAATATAAGAATTAAATTGTAGAGAAGTTTAGTATATTAATATTTTTTAAATATAATTCTGAGAGTAATTAACATTTTTTTTATAATTATGTTGTGACTTCAATTCAACAATAAATGATGAGTTGAAAAATGAACACAAATTAAGAAGAGGTTGAGGTCTTTCCTTTGGTGTCTGCACATTTAACGCAAGTGGACGAGGTCACTTTAACGTTCAAAGACTTTAACAAACGACGCCGTTTGAAGACTTTAAAGTAGAAAAAGTACATTGACAAGTTCTAGCTATAATCTTCTTACACGTGTCCTGCTACAGATCACTCAAGAAGTAAAACCATTTAATATCACAAAAAAAAAGTCAAAAATATCTGTTAGATAAAGCAAAATGTCAACTTAGTGTGAAAGTAGACTTTTTTCGTCTGAAATGGGTATTATTTATTCATATTGAAACCAACTGTTTCCTGCTCTCTTGGCCTTACCAGGGCAGCTAATACTATTTGCTAATATCACATTGATTTGAACTGTATTATGTTTATCATATCATATCAGAAGACAATCTGGGCAGTCTCTACTTTGTTATATGATCAGCAAAATGAAGGGTTTTTAGGATTTCAAACTTGGTCAAAGACAAAAGTTGGCAACTCAGAAACTGAAAGAATCAGTACTCTGTTCTGTGATAGAATAACACAAAATTGTGGCGAGCATGTGCAACTTGGAATCAAATATTACCATTTTGTGTTCTTTTATTATTTTAAGCGAAACCCTTTAAACTACACCTTCTTCTCTTACATTGCATTGATTGGATTCCTAGTTTTCTGCAAAATATGCTTCAGAGTTTGTCAGCTTCTATGTCCTGTCCTTTTTGGTGGATGATGCAAGAGAAGCATTACTGACAGCCAAAACTCGATCTAAGGAAAGAGAAGGAACAACGTTTTATTCCTAATTTCAAGTACAAATAGTAGCAGTAAAATCCTACCTACGGCCTCAAATCTTAGTTTAACAATGTTTGAAACTGAATATTTGTCCTTTTTGCTTCAACATCAGCTTCTAAGGAGCTTAGAATAAAGATTTACTAGTTATTTGATGAAGTAACTGCATCTACGTAATTGCCTTGCTGCAGCTACAATGCAACATCACAAAGAATGATGTCAGTTGCAACAGAATAGAAAATTTGGTCAAGGAGGTAGGTAACTTCTTCGGCTATGCTTTGCAAGAGTCTCAGACGCACAGAGGATCACGAAGAGTTTCCGTTTCGGAAACTTCAGTTTTCGTTCTCCTGGCTTTGGAATCGTCAAGATAGTTCTGATAAGTATAGGTAGCAAAACCCCAAAGAGCCATAAGCAACGCAATGACCTTGGTCGAATTCATCTTGTCATGGAAAACAATAACAGCAGCAATAGGAGATATTGCCAAACCAACGGTACTCATCACATTGGAGAAGAGAGAGGATACCACATAAATCAAGCCTACAACACCAACTGAACAAAGCTGCCAAGTCACTGCTGTCCAAACCAGAGTCATCACGTAAGAGACCCTTCCTGTACCAAAACTTTGCATTTCACCGTGCAGACTATTCCATTCCCCGCTTGCAAAAAGGCCCACAATGGAAACACATGACGCAAAGAGCGATGTATAAATCTGCATCTCCAAAGCCACAGAAAATGTTTCCTTTCTTATCACCTTCTGAAAAGAAAGCTGCATGAGAGAAAGCAGCAGGGAATATATTGCTGAAGCAGAAAGGGTGCAAAGGAAGCCGATAAGGTATTTCAACTTAGAGACTCCGGATGGCCCTTGTGAATCATCATTCACCGCGATCAGAGCAGCAGAAAATGAAAGCACAACCACGGAGTTGAGAATCAAAGAAGTAAACTTCTGAGAATTGATGAAGAATGAAAATATAGCATTAAAAGCTAATTGGGACGCAGAAATAAGAGAGTAAGTAGAGGCAGACAGGTACAAAAGCCCAACAGAATATAGATAATTATCTCCAGCAATAAGCACTCCAAGGGAGAAGTAGATCATTGCAAGAATTCTGACAGAAGGTGATTGGGTTGAGGTTGAAGGCTCCTGTGATGAAGGAAACAGAAAATACGGAACGAAAAGGATAGGGAAGCCAGCAGTCTGAACAAGGGTCGCTAACCATTTACTATTACCACCCTTGTCATAATAAAATCTCCCCAGAAGAATAGCAGCAGACTGGCCAGCAATAAGGAAGAAAATGTTCAGTGCAACCAAAAGCCACCACTTCCAGCGTTCGAGTTTGAGGAGGTTAAGTTGCACTGCTGGATTTTCAACCTTATCCCGAATTTGTTCGTCGTTCTCTGCAACAAGAATATTTAGACAAACATTAAGATAAACCAAACACAATTACTAATTTAATATCCAAATATAAACAGAAATGCTTAGAACCCAAAAACTTGTACTCATTTCTGGTTCTTAATAGACACAATGCTATTTTAAAGTCTGAGTAAAAGCCATATCAGAAGTTTGTTAAAGATAACATTTTTGTTATCTGAAACAAAATCAATGGAGGAAGCCATCAAGACCTTAAGTTCCAGTGTAACCAAGTCAAGTGCAAAGTAAAGGAGAGCTGAGCTACATGAGGAAAGTACGAGCAGAGCGAAACATATAATCAAAACTGTGTCCTTCAGTTGAGCTAAAACAAGAAGAATGACCCAATGTATACTTCTCACCAGAAATTCAGATCATGTATCCTCCACATAAACATGTTCATGTATCTGAATCAGAGGCATACACCAAAACATAACATTAAATGTTAAGAATAGGAATCTATACACAGAATCCCAAAAGGATTTATTTTCATGAATTTTCTTTACATCAAGCAAGCAGCATCAGGAGCATGATAAATGATAGTACTGCTACGAGTAAGTCAACATCTATCAGAAATGAATGCTTGAATTCCAGAAACAAGACTTACGCGAATCCATTAACGTGAGAGAAGAGAGACGGTGAGGTCAAACAAATTTTGAGAGTCCCAATTTCGGAAGTACATGTAATAGTTTATCAACAGTAGTTCCAAGTAATATCCATCCGAAAGAAAACGATTGTACTCTGTCAAGGAAGGTGAAAGTTAAAAACACCATCCATTCACCATTTCAGGGAGGAAGTAACAAAAAGTAGAAAGTTTCATTTAAACTTTCTCTATTGCATAAAGGCAAAAAAAAGTCAAAACCCGAAGTGAAAAAACCGCCTTTCATCCTGATTTCTTATTCAATTCCTCCACAACGAACGGAGGGAGAACGAAGAACGTTAAAAGTCGGAAACTTTTGTTCGAGTGCAAGATTATATGCAAAAAGAAAGGATACCCAACAACACAATGACGGAATCGAATCACTTAGTGGACCACTAAAGAAACCAATGGAGAGAAAGAAAGAGAAACGCACACCTGACATGTTGAGGAGGACGAGAGAGACTGAGAGAGCTCTGATTGTCACAAGGAGGAAGAGGCAAAATAACACGCACAAAAAGTCCGAGTCTTGCACGTATGTTACACTTACATGAGGATAAACTGATGGAGAAAAGAATCAGCAGACATGGAAGGAGCTTTTTTTCTTCTTAATTTTCACAGTAAAAACAGAGAATAATGGAAGGATCATACTCTAACGTGTCAGAACAAACTATGACTTTTCATCTGCTTTGGTGCAACTGTGTAACCGACCCACAAGTACATTTGGCTTTTGGCTTATCAATTGCTTTCACGTGTATCCTGTTCTTACATTTACTTGACTTCCCTTTTTCTTTTTACTTTCTGGATATAAAACAAATCTCAAGCTTGAGGTAATCTCAATTTTGAGGAATTTGTTCTACAATTGATTTCTTTTTTCAAGTGTTGGATATTTGCATGTTGGTTTTTCTAAGTTTTTACAAAAAAAATATAGATATTGCATTCTAACAAGAAAAGAAAAACCTTTGATGCAACCCTCTTACTGTTCTAACACAAGTTTGTTGGTTTTCCTAAGTTTTTACAAAAAAATTTATAATTCATATTTCATACTAATGAAGAAAAGAAAAAAAAACTTGGATCCAACCCTTTCTTTGTTTGGAATTGTGTTAGTTTATCAAGCAATTTATCTCAAAAATTAGAATCTACGGATCATTATATCCATTATCATATAAGGTGTGAAAGGAAAGAAATGGTTAGTAACACAACTTTCAATTTTGCTTGGGATGGAGAAAATCTTGAAGAGATGTGGTCCATAACAAGATCTAAGGAAGAGACAAATGCAACTATAGCAGTCAGTGTCTACTAAGAACAAGAACAGAAGTGTGCACAAACTTTACAGACACTCGGGGGCAAAAAGAAACATGCGAAGGGAATGACTTAAACAGAGCTCAGATCTCGATTTTGGGTATCAACAGGCACATCCTCCGGATTGTTGTTGTGACTGTGATGCATTTGCGTTGGAGGACTTGAGATTCACATCAACCATATCTTCTTGCTTTGTAGAAGAAAGTGTTTCCATTCCTGGTAATGCTGCTGCAATTTTCCGAAACAGTGCCTGAAATGGAAGTTGCAAATAGGAATACAGGGATTAGATTCAGCATTTGTGTTCTATAAAGTCAAAATTTTCACAACAGAATGGAAGCTTGCCTTTATATTGAAGCCAGCCTTTGCACTAGTTTCGATAAACATAACATTCATCTCGCGTGCTTTAGCTTCTCCTTCCTCTATTGATACTTGCCTGTAAAACCACCAAGTCAAAGATCCCAAGGGATGAGCGAACTATCCAGTTTGCTTGCATATAAGTAAATATTTTAAAAAAGAAACAGCTTTCTACGTTTCTCCAGAATCAATCATCAAGACACTTTAACAGAAATGACAAATTGCTGACTACTAATAAAGATGAACTCAAAACCCAACTGAACAAGAACCTTCATCAAATTGCTTTCAGGCAATCACATCCTATTCAGAACCATTTGAACCCATCACTAAGCGCAAAGAGCAATTGATAGAATTCTATGCGTCTAATTTGCACAGAAAACTAACATGGTGAATGCTTAAGTTGCCAGATTCTCCCCTTCTTTCCATTTTCAGAATTGCATATAAGAATTGTCAAATAATAACCTAAATTCTCAACTGACTAATAAGTATATACATGGAAGAGAAACATAGTAAAGCAGCAAATTGTGTTAGGAACATAAGGAAATGACCTTTTCTCCACAAGATCAGTCTTATTTCCAACAAGGACGATGATGACATCACTTCCACGCTCAGTACGAACTTCTTCAATCCACTTAGCTGTGTTGAGGAAAGACTGTCTACCTAGAGGTGAGCGGCAAGCAATAAGAGAGGCATGTAATGAAGGAAGTGAAAAATGTAAAGAAAAGGGAATGAAAGTACACACTAGCAACATCATAAACAATGACTGCGACTGAGGAATCACGAATATAGCTTGGAATCAGACTCCTGAACCTTTCCTGTCCTGCAGTGTCCCTGTAAGTAGAATCAAAACACCAGTAAGCAACATCAAATACCAGGGTGAAATGCCCAAAAGAGGGGCGTCTCTCAGATTCAGGATTAGGATTTATTCAACATACCAGAGCTGCAACCTAACAGTTCGATCTTCAAGATACATGGTCTTGGACAGGAAATCAATACCAATGGTGGCCTAAGAAGTGAAAACTGAGATTTTAACGTAACGTATTGACTATAGTTGACCTACAAAACCTAGCTAGAATCATAACTAGTTTGATCTGTTACCTGATATGTGTTATCGAACTTATCGTACATGAAGCGAGTGATGATGCTGGTCTTGCCAACAGACTGATCCCCCAAAAACACCAGCTTGTATTTGGCAAGTGCTGATACAGGCGCCATTTTCAGATACTCCTTCTTCTTCTTCTTCGATCGAGACCGAGACCGAGAACGTGATCGAGATCGAGATCGAGATCTCTGTACGCCCGCCTCTCTCGATCGAAAGGTGTTTTTAGTTTTGTTTTTCATTCTATTAAGAACGCAAATGTATAAGTGGGGCCCACTGAGCACGTGCGTAGTCCGTGATTATACTCTCTCTCTCTCCCCAGTGCGAGTGAGTTTCGGTTAGATTTCCCCAACTTTTCATCATCTTCTTCTTCTTCTCCTCCTCTCCATGGCTTCCACTCTGAAAAGTGCGTTGCTTCGCCATTTTCGGGTTTCTCTTGCCCCAGCCCGACCCAATTCGGATCCTTTAGGTTCTATCCTACGCTTCATGCCGTCGGACCATGACGATGATCGAGCAAAAGGAAGAGGTCCTTGACAGAGTCCTCGACGTCGTCAAGTCCTTCCCTAAAGTCTATCCTTCAAAGGTTTCTTCTTTTCTCTTTCCCTACCTTAATGCCCGTTGATTGATTAGAGTTCTTGTTCAATGTCACATTAGATTCGTGAAGAAGTCATTTTCTAATGTTATAGCTTCTCTAACAATTTCTGAGCAGGTCACTCCTGACGTACATTAATTTCCAGAAAGACCTGGGCTTGGATAGCTTGGATAATGTCGAGATTGTCATGGCTCTAGAGGAAGAATTCAAGCTTGAAATCCCTGAAAGGAAGCTGATAAGATCGACTCCTGCGATCTTGCTATTGATGATGTTCATAACCATCCATTGTCTAGCTGATTTACTCCGCCTTTCTCTCCTTCAGTGTTATGCAAGACTTCTGCTTTCTTTGTTTTTTTGTTCGATTTGACTGTAATGTTTCTATGAACTTGATCACAAAGGATCTCTGATTGCCAATGTTTGAGAAAGAGCAACTTTGAGGACTAATCTTTTTCATTGTTATGTGCACTTCATCTGATGCTTTCTAATTTCTAAATTGCCTCATGAAGAAATGAGGATGATATCTTACATCTTCAATTTCGTTGAATATGGCTGTGCTAGTCTTTTAACTTCATTTCCAGGGAAGTAGAAGTTGAAATCATGAAGGATGAGTCAAGACTAAAGACACACTGCTTCTTCCTTTTACATATAATGAAAATTTCAGAATGATGTTATAAAGACAATATGTGTAGTATATAGATGATATAGAAAGCTGAGATAACACAGCCTACGTCACAATTAATTCCTCCAATTCTACCCAAATGACCTCACATTCTACCCAAAACAGCGTACCAGATGCAGCAGAGGCACTAAGTTGGCAATGCTTTAGATATACTCTCAATCTTGAGGAGGCACCCTTTCCCAGAATCCATAGTTTTGAGAAAACTTAGCAGTGATGTTGAACTTGTCTATACAACTAATATCTCAAAATTATACTCTCAAGTAATTAGATTATAGAAATTAAATGAATTAGGTTGACTATGAAATCTTAAAAATTTTAACTTAAATATAAAAAGAGTTCATTTAAACTTCGAAAATATCAACTCAATACTAAATTCTTTTTTTTGGTTTTTAATTAAATAAAACTTGACCATTGAGTCATCCCTTTATTTGCTTTTGATGAGGTAATGCTTATGATTTGGCTTTCAATTCCTACTTCAATGCTTTTGTTTTTGCTCTTAATCATTAAATATTTAAAGTTGGCAACATACAACTCTAAGACAAGTGTAATTAGTCGTCACTCTTACCTTGTTCTTGCTTTAATTTCAAATCACGCAAGTTGACAACTCAGTTTTCATATTGGATACATCATACATCATTACTAATTATGAAACAAAACAAAGTTGTTGATCTACGCAAAAGACGATAGAGTCTTCCACCAGTTGGTAAGTGATCATTTGTTGAATATCTATCCAAAACGTAAGCAATTCATAGTTCCAATTCCTGCTTTTCCTTCCCTCCCTTGGAACATGTTAAGGAAACTGATATTATTAAGTCCACAGAAGAAGAGACAAAAGTAGGAACAAGGAGTAAAAATCAATGGAGCATATTAGTGATGACAAGAGCTAAAGCAGACAAACGATATGTATCATTGTTCATCTTCGTAAGTGGTGAAACTGCACCTTCTTGTTCCTGGAAACCATCTTCGCAAGTCGTTGGAGCTTCCATAACCCCGCTTAGTTGGATGTTCGCGTCGTCATAGCGCTTGGACTTGTAATCTGCCATGGCTTGCTTAAGATGTGGAATGGCGTCTGAATAAAGTTCCAGGCAATCATCTAGACGTGCCCTTGTAAAAGGGTCTATCTTTTGGTACTTCAGGAGTTGCTTCATGTAGAGCCTTGTATCGGTCAAGTTGTGATTGACCAACTTCATAGATATGATACCTAATTCCCTCAGATCAGCACAGTGGCTGCCTGGAGCCGCTTGGAGAGAGGTTACACAGAAGCTGTAGCTGAAGTTTGGATCTTTTTTAGCGCATATCTTGCAGGTAGCTTTGATGATATTGTGTGAAGTTGCGGCATGGGAGCTTACGAGAAAGACGAGAAGCAAGAGAATGGAGAAGGTATTAGACACCATCATTGTCGTATCCTAAGAGACTACTTTCTAAAAGCTGGAGTTGGAAAGCTAATTATAAGCTGCTACTGCTAGATTTTCTTCTTCCTTGTGATATAGAAGTTTGGACAATTTATAGACTAAGCACCACAAAGCTATGATGGAGATATATGATAAGATATAAAATTGAGGAAATGTGAAATCACCCCATATTGAAAAGGAAAGAAGAGTCAAAAACTTTTATAAACTCTTTTTCAAATGTAATCAACATACAGCTGAGGTCTATGATGTAATATCATGTGGCTTAAGGTTTAAAGGACAAGGGAATGGAAATGATGAAGTAAGGAAGAAAAGAATAGCAATTGCTATCTATTTTAGACTAAAGACGTGAGCTTTATGCAAATAAGTAACAACAACAACATATAACACATCATTCCCTTTTTAGGAATGTAAATATTGTGCACGTAATGGTCAAGATGATGTTTAAAACATACCATTTGCACATTTTGTAAGCTTCCCCCATGATTGTTAGGTAAAATTGTGACATTTCCCTAATAGTTGTTTTGCATGTGGTATGATACACCATGATACTTGGTGTTTGTATTACGTGCACTACTCTCATGTGCTGGACAAATTTATCCAATTTTTTTTCTCTAAAATTTAATCTTTTTGATATCAATATAAATTTTCTTTTCTGTTATATTTCGCTATAACAAGATCCCAAAATTTAGGATCGTTTGAATTTTCAATGTGATTCGAAATAATACATGATTAAAATTTGATGTTGCATTTTCGAATTTATTAAGGTTTGATTTGCATCATTATGCTCGATTAAAAGAATGAAGTTTGAAGCTTGCTATTAGTTTTCAAATGAATGGAATTTCATATTGAATAATAGGGGTTTATTCATGACGAGGCTTCTTCTTTCCTTCTTCGTATGTTTCTTTAATTTTGGTGGAGCTTGTTATGCTTGTCAATGTACTAATTATGATGAAGCAACTTTGGAGTAAATGAAAGTGGAGATTTGATATTAGGATGTTACTTTACCTTTTGTCAATCCAAATGGTCAAAAATTGTGCACCACATCCTCATCTTAGCTTAGAAGTGGAACATTTCTATAATTTTCCACACCTTTTGGACACATTGCCTTGCAAGTAAGGTGAATGAGCCCTTTCATAACTTGATTCACATCATGCACTATTCAAGTAAGATGCATATAGCATTGAGAACATGCATAATCAAACACATGATAAAGTAAGCATAAACTTTAACAAAGTTGAATACTTTAATTTGAATATAAATTAACTTAATCTGAGTTGTTGACTTTGAATTGATCTAATTTAAATTTGATTACATTTTTCTAATTTTTGACTTCAATTTTTTTTTCATGTTTGAATTAATTTAAGTTGGTTTAAAATATTCGAATCTAAATTCAAATCCCATCAAATTAAATTAAATTTATTAATTTGGACTAAGAATGGCACTAATTTCTCTTCCCCAAAATACATACTTTAATCAAATCATCATCAAGTGCCATCTAGGACCAAACAATCAATCTATAAACCCTAATGGAATGGCCCAAAAGTGCCAAATGAATGAAAGCCCTTGAAATGGTGGTTATAGCCTGTGTAGAGTGAACAATCCACCAGAATGTGATGGGACCAATTTCAGAAAGAAACAAGCTTTTCATGAAATACCAATACAAACAAAGCATCCACCAGCCTCTGAATCCTTAACCAAAACCCCATAGCTAAACTCCAAACCGCAAAACCTCTCACTTGTCACTACAAACATAGAAACAAAACCCCTTTAGCATTACCAAAAACCCTCCTCACCACTTGTCTCATAAGTTCTGTCTTTCACAAAACTGATACACAAACCCGCGGATAAGGAAACTTTTTGAAAGCTCCGTGTTTCCCAAATGGCGAACTTGAGGTCAGCAATGGACTCCGCCTTCTGGGACCAACCCATTTCGTCCCCACAAACCCTTGAAGGCTGTGCTCGCTCCATTCCCGGCGACCCATTTCCGCTTGACGCCACCCGAGCCAGCAGGGCACTTCGGATTCAACAACTTTCGCTTATGGGACCAGGGTTTCCTTTTGGTCTAATTCCATCTTACTCTCCAACTTCCCAAAAGGAACTGGGTTCTTTTTCTCTTCAGTCTGCCCTGCTCAAGCTTACTGCCGCTGACTGGTACTCTCTTTGACTTGTTTTTCATTTTGATTATTTTTGTGTGTTTTTCATTTTGATTATTTTTGGTTGTGCTTTTGGGTTGTGAGGTGGTGGTTTTAGGATTTGAGTTTTTTCTTATGTCCAGTTGTTGTTAAAGATAGAAGCCTTATTATCGTTACAGCGGATTGTGGTGTGGAATAGACTACATTCTATCCGAGTGTAATCACCTTGCTCAGTGCGAATGTTGATCGTGGGATTGCTATAGATAAGCATGAGTTTTTTATTTTTGGTTAAAATTCCATGGAACAGTACTTGCTTCAAACGTATTATTAGTGTTGTGAATTTTCCCTCCCAAGACAGATTTTTAACGGGAGTATCTGGAGCTAATTGCCCTCCATCTAATAGTTCTAACTTGCTCCTTCAGTTTTTAGTTTTAGGATGCAAGTGGCAGTTGCAGGCTTTTTGACTCTATGTGGGGCTTATAAGAAATTGAAATTCTTCGTGAATTTCAGAAGTTTCTTTCTCATTAACCTCAAAGAACTATGTTTACTACGAAAACGTAAATGAGAAGTTGGACAGACAAGGTTGCATGAGTTTTCTTACTTCTCTCTTGAAGGGTACTTGCTTTGCCTTGGTTCATGATTACACTCATTCTTGTGTTTAATAATACCTCTCTCCACAGTTGGCTTGGGTTAATTGGGCAATTCCGACCCAAAAAACTGTTTTCATCCATCAAAGCAGAACTTTCTAATGCTGAGGAATTGGATTACTCTTTATTTAAAGATGCAGCCAAGCATATTTTGGATAAGTCGCTTTATTCTATGAGCTTATTAGCACAACTTTCCCTTACTTCCACAACGTCTCTGTTGCTGGGCGCAGAGCGGCATGGTGAGAAGAAGAGACCTCGCTACAAAATGATGCTCTATCAAAAGGCATGCATTTATATTTCATTTGTCTCCCATGCTCTCTTTCATTTGAGTAGAAAACTTAGCAACTTTGCAGCTTCCCTTTTACATTTATTTGATGATTGTTTTACATTCTCTTTAGTCAGATTGTTTTCAAAGGAAAATGTTTATTCTGTATACTAATAGCCACACCTAAGGCTTGGTGATTCATTCCAAAACACTTCTTTTTGCTGACTTTTTAGTTTAGTTCCTGTCTCTTAGAATATATTTGGAAATGGCAAGAAAAGATAGATATGGCTTCTTCTATGAGACTTTATGAATAATAAACCAAATGCTTAATAATGATATTTTTATTACCTTTAATTTGTTAATTTCTGTTATATTTTCACGAATGGGGCCTTAATTTCGCTGAGATGGGGAAGGAGGATTATGCTTTCATTATTTAATTTTCTTGTTTGTTGTGTTGACTTAACTGTTTCACTTGATACTTTGTGGTTCGTAGCTTTCTGATCATGATATCACGTTGGAGGCTGGATGGCCAGAGCTGTATATTGACCGTAAAGGAGGATACTGGGATGTCCCAGAGTCGATATCCTTAGATATGTCTTCCCTTACATCTGAATCTGGGTTCCGGTACCGTTTTGGTATCCACAAAAATACTGGTCATCCCCAGGCTGTCAATGGCACAAATGTTGAGGCACCTTTGGCTCTGTTGCCTGGATTATGCGCAAAGGCTGCCTTTTCATACGAGCAGAGCAAGGACTTTTGGAGGAAAAAGGAGACTAAGAAGGATCTTTTAATAAAGAAAGAACAGGGTTGGTTTTGGCATACTGCATATGATCAACGTATGAAAGAACCTCATGCAACAATATCTGGAATTATTGGTAATTTTTCTGGATGCAGTGTAGTGACTAACAGTTGATAGATGTGTTTGTTTCTTATGCCTTTTATTTCTTCATTTTTGAAAGTGCACCATTCAGCAATGAATGGTCGCTGCAAGATTAGCAATTGTAAGATAAATGTTTCAGATTCTTGTTTTTCTCTTGGAAGAGATTTCACATGAATCACTTTTCTAGCTCTAAGTACTTCTTTATGAAATAAAGGGGAAAAAAAGAAGAAGCTTGATGTTAATTATTTGTTCCATGCAAGGTGGTACGTGCGAGGCCTGGTTAAGCGGCAGTGAGAATTCTGTAAATGCTGATGGAAAAAGAAGCCCATTTAGTGCTGATTTGTTTGGGTCAGTTTGCTATACATTCCAACATGGGAAGTTCAGAAAACGATATGGTGACCTCACCAGGTTAGACGCTCGCCTGGACATCTGTTCGGCGTCTGCTCTTACAAAGAAGGTCTTCAATATTTTGAGGAGATCTTCAGACAGTGCAGAAAGTAGTCCACTTTCTTCTCCCAAGCTGAGTTTGATCCTTCAGCAGCAGGTACCCTTTCTCTAACTTCTCAGTCCGGAGAAGAATAAACCAGTTAACTTCAAATTCACCTCAAAGAATAAAGCTACGCAAAGTTCCTTATCGTGATAGCTCCTTATTTTCTGCAGATTGTTGGCCCGGTCGGCTTTAGAGTTGATTCAAAGTTTTCACTAGGTTCTTCACCAGAGAGAAAAGGGCCCCATGTGGAAGACCTCATATACAGCTTGACTTGTTCATTGAGGCTTTTACGTTCTGGAAAAGTAGTTGCTTGGTATTCTCCAAAAAGAAAAGAGGGAATGGTTGAATTGCGCTTGTTTGAGTTTTAACTCAGTTGGAGCTTTTTCCTTTACATGTCTTGGGGTTTTCGTTGTCCAGCTCCGGGTTTTGGCCATAATTTTGACTGCAATAACTTGGAAGTCGTTACCCTTTTCAATTTTTTGGCATTCTTTCAACATGAAAACTTCGAATCAGTGAATCTTTATCTAGGCTAAAACTTGTTACCAACTTTTTGTTTCTGCTTCCTAGTGCATCTGCTCAACGAATAATTTCCATTTCCTACTTTTGCGGGCTAATCATAATCTGAAATGGTTATAGAGTCACAATTTAGTTGTGAAGAGTTACTATGCTGTTCCTAGATTAGGTGCCAAGAACATAACCTTTAGTCATTCCATATTTTTGATGTAATAACACACAAGAAAACAAAGAAAGAAGGGCTAGATTAACCCAATCCCAAATTGCAAGTCTTCAAAAAAATTTTCCCAAGATTACCAATAAACAAGGCTCAAGAACCCTCTTAAGGATGCCCCTCAATAACAATGGAACAGAGAAATCTCCGTCTTTACTCGACCACGGCTAACAAATCATCAACTTTGCAGAAGCAGTGTTTGGCTTCCGTGCCTAGATCAACCTGAACAACACACAGATATTCAGATAATAATGATAGAGGAGGCAACACCATTGCTTTGCTTACAAACCACAATGTAATCAAACGTTGCAAATAGATTGTAGTTTTCCCTGTTTAACTAATGTTACTGACCTCATATGCATTTATGTCAGAAAATAGAACCTGCAAAAGAAATTAGATAGCCGAGAGGTCATCTTTCTTAACATTAATTTGCGGAGAAGCATATTACTCTGACAAGAGAATGATAACTTAGAAATCAATACATTAGTTTCTTAGGACTCAATCGACTGTTTACTACTGCTTACCTTCTTTCCCATCTCCACCTGTCCGACCTCAGTACCAACAGAAAGTACCTAAATCAAGTATTTGCATATATTAGAAGTGACAAGAATAGACTTCCATGTACAAAGCCAAAGCCAAAAGCTGGCAAGCCGGCAATTCACTCACCTCCCCCATGAGGTAACGCTCAAATTTGACAGCAGATTTGGGCAACAGAACCCCACCAGCAGATTTCTGCAGCATTAATTTTATATATCAGCATAGTAGATGAGATTTGATAAGGAAATGATAAACTGATCTCGACCTCCTTTACTCTTATACTTCACAACCAAATTGTCAGATAACAGTTTTGGATGGGAATATGCAATATTGTCTCCAAGTGCGAATCAAAGGTGTAACTATGATTACCAAAACTTAAAAGGGAATGGAATCTGGTTCCACCAGTTGAAACTGAAAACCCAAGTTAGTTTTGCAGGTGAAGATTGCATATTATCCAAAATCCCGAGCAAACAAACGCACGTAACTAAAAAGAATCGAACTTCTCAATTCCAAGTCTGAACATTTAATCAACAAGCCATTTAGAGTATTCGGACAGTGCCAAAAAACTTTAACTTTTGGAGTCGAAAATGAAATGAACAAGAACACAGAACATGGCACAAACAATGAAGTAAAACAGATAAACATAAAGGGGTAGGAGTAGACCTCGGGTAGCTCTTCGAGGCGGATAAGAACTCTGTCAGCTTGAGGAACAACCTACAAAACCCAAACAACAGTTATGCAGCAGAAGTTAAACCTCAAATAAACGAGCAAGATTAGATATGAAAAGAGAAAAATACAAGACCTTTGCGGGTTCCCATTTCTTTGCAACGGCATTAATTCTCAAGGAATTTCTCCTCAACCCTCCTGCAATAGTAAACCCCAAAAGGAATTAGGTTAAAAAAGAAACCAGCAACCATTGCTGTTAAGTAGTCTAAAAATTAAAATACATAAAAGCGACTAACCTACGAGTGCTGGACGAGCAAGAGAAGGCGCATTGGTGTTGGGAACAAAGAAGGACCTTGCAGGTACTGTAACAAATGTAGACGCCATGAGATAAGGTAGATTCTGAGGGAGAGGAAGACGAAGAACCGAGTACTACAGTACAGCTACAACTCTTTCTAGGCTCTTCTTTTTGCCTGCTCTCTCAATATATAGAGACTATTTACATTATATATCTATTTTTATATTTATTACATATATTTCCCTTTCATTTTATTGTTCCAAAGACATTGGATCGAATATTAAAAAATTATTTAAATAATCTAAATCCATATTATTTTAATTTTATTTTAAAATAATATTATTTTAACTAAAAATTTAATTTATTTAAACCAAAACTTACATCGTCTTAATTTAAAATTGTATCATGCGGATAATTTGAAAACAATTTTATACTGATTAAGGATAACAATGCGCATTATTAAATATCTCAAATTTCGCTTATCAGTAAAAATTTTACTAAATGTTGTTGTTATTATTTAATTTAAAACTATACCTAAAATTTAATCTATTTGAGTATATTTTATTAATTTCAAATTAGATCGATTAGTTTGCTATTTTCATTTTTATGTCCTAACAATTTCTTAAATTCAAGCTTGCTTTAACTTTTAATTAACTAAAATTTAATTAAATTAGGTAAATTTTGACTTAATTTATTAATTTTAATTATTGTTATTTAAGATAAATAAAATTCAATAAATAATATATAAATAATTAATGTTTAATAATTTGTATTTGATTTTTTATAAGTCTATAATAAATAATTTCTTTATTAATTAATAAAACATTTACATATTTTTTTAATTCTTCCTCAACAAAATTTTCAATAAAATGTGGTTGTGATTTTTATAAATTATTATGTATAATATTAATCAATTTCGAGCAAAAGATTAGATAAAAAGTATCCAAGAAAGATACTTTCTTTCTTCAAATGTACAGCTATGGATGGGGCCACCTCTCCTTAATCTCTGCAAGACTGCAACACTTTTATCCTTTTTCTACTCACAGTCAAAACCTCCGTAGAAAAGGAATGTTGGTGAAGGAGTGAGACAGTGAGCTCTCAATCTGCTGCTTTTAGGGTTCTTAGGCCTGTCACCTTTTTCTTTACCTCACACAGTGAGTGCTGGAGCAGGATTTTAGTGTTGGGGATGATGTTGGTGGTTGAGAAGAAGCTCTGTTTGTCACTGTCGATTGCTCTCTGTTATCTGCTTCTAGCTGCTTCTTTTGTTCGTTCTAAGCATCATCATGGTAATGTGCTCTTCTTTTCCTCTGTTTCCCTGTGAGCTTGCATGTATATGTGTCACTCTCAGGGGTCCATAACTATGAGCTTGGAGTTGGGATTGTGTCACTGTTATCGATTGTTCAATCTCTATTTTGGTTGTAGAAATATGGGATGAGTGACTTTAGAACCCTAGTTAATGGGGAAATTAATCCATGGAGGAAGTGAAAATGTAGGTTTTGTTGATTCGTTTTAAAGAACCTTGAACTCTTGCTTTTGCACCTTACGATGTTCCGAGGAGCCGTTAACATGCGAAATATCCAAGCTTTTAGGGAAACCAATGGCTTGATGATTGCCTGATAAAAGCTAGGGCTCGAGTTTTTATCGATTGAATTGACAGAATTACTGCAGATTTCAGTTTTTTGTAGCCTAAGACATGCAATGAAAGGTTTCTACCCATATCTTGAGTAGGTGATGATGAACCAGAGCTAGATGCTTTTTGTGTTTGTGTCTGTGAATTTACTAGGGAAATTGTTCTGATCAAGCCTCTAACAAGGCTTCACTAAATGGCATCGGAGTTTCGTCATGATATTCCGAAAACGCTCCTATTGTTCATGTGTTTGGGAAGTTGGTCTGATCAAGCCTCTAACAGGGATTCACTAAATGGCATCATTGAACATTTGGAGTCATGTAGTTTGTCATGACGTTCCAAAAACGCTCCTATCGTTCATGCATTTGGGAAGCACAGGGATTGAACATCAATTTCATTACCCACCAAAGAACTTAAATTGGTTGTGTTTATTGACAGCGATATATTTTATGCTTATACTCTTTTCTTCAAGTATATGTGCATATAGGTAGAGAGTATGGACAGCAAGCAACTAAGTTTGTTGTTTGGGAATCATAATCCCTATGCAAAGGGATTGTTTTCTTAAAACATCATAACTCGAAAAATTTAGTGTTAAAGAGATGTTTGGTATTAGAATTCAGAACAGCCATAGTCAGATGATGCACGTGTTGTTGCTTCAAAAATTGCTCTTAACAATTGATTGTTGTATTACCCTTTGATTGATCTTCAGGAAACGCTGCGAATGATCTTGTTGACATCATTAACAAGAATAGAACGGCACACAAGCTACCACAGTTGAATGACAGCCCCGGTCTTGGCTGCATGGCCCTGCAATATGTTGAATTATGCAAGGGTAACTGCACTGGCAACAATGCTGTTAACTGCAAACCACCTGAAGATGACTTCACCGAGATTTTCGCTCCAAATTGTGGCGTAGAACTACCGACTTTCGGCACAATAACAGGCCACATAGTGGGGTGTCAATCCAAGTATCTTGAGCCATCAATAGCCTTTTCACATGTTCTTGTTAAAGACAGTAAATCTTTATCACTTTTGAGAAACAAGTCGCACAGCCAGGTTGGAGTAGGCTTGATCGGGTTTCATAAAGGTCCCTTCTTTTGGTCTATTTTGTTCAGTGACGGTAAGACAAACTCTACATTTGTTCTGGAAGATCGCGGCACAGGAATTAAACAGAAGGAAGGGTGCTATAGTGGAAGCACATTCCCATGCAGCTCCGGACATAGCGTATCTGTGCTTCTGAACATCATCTTCATCATCAGCTTGGCTTTCCTTCAGATCTGTCTTCTGCATCATTTACACCAAGCTTGATTCTTGACAGTCTTACTCCTGCTGAGAAAGAAAAGACTCTGCTTTGAGATTCTGAGGAAAAAGACCAAGACTTCCCATTGTACAAGCTTTCATTGTAAGAGATTCAAATTTTGTTCAATCACTTTCCAGTTCCACAATTTCTTGGTAATTCAGTTTGGAAAAATGGAGTTTCTTGAACCTCCAACTTAAATAGTCAACTAAAAGCTAGTTAACCTAACATTACTAAAACAAACTAATGCTATCTGACCCTACTCCAAGCTATTAACTTTTCTGCAGGTACCTATTGACAGGGCATTAGGGTTTTGTCCTTTTACCATCTGTTTCTTTTTCTTCTTCTGAAGGTTAGATATGCATTCAATTCATGGTACCAAAGTACTAATTTTTGTGGCATGAAATTAATCAATTACCTTATGAATATATTTTTATTCTTCACCATCTTTTTTGAATTGTTTTGAACATAATAACTCATTTTCTGAAATTTGAAACCTTCTACAATAACAAGAACAAGATGATGAAAAGTTAATACCCAATTAAAATCTTTCAAAAAGTAATTAAAAATTTAAAAAACTACTTTATCTACACCAAATTGACTAACTAAGAAGTGCTTTTTGAATGAAATTAAGTGTTTCTTTGCATAATTTTTGAATAAATTAATAATATAGAAAATAGTCAATCCCCAATCAACATGTTTCAAAAATGATTAAAAAGAAGCTACTTTATCTATACCAAGAATGGAATACAAATGAAGGAAGGTAGCTACACGTGTTATATTTGTTGCCCTTTCTTTATCCACTCCTCAAACTGCTTTCATTTCTTTTGGCTGCTTGTTCTTCTACGGCTTGTCGTTTTTACAGAGTGGAAATAGTAATAATATCTAGTCAATCTTCTAAAAAAAATACAAATATATATGTATATATATATTATTGGGAATTTAACCTCATTATACTATCTATTTACCGTTCATACCCCTGAGAACCAACGGAACAGTTCGCTGATCTCCTCTCCAATGCGGTTGCCCTCCAGATCACACTCTACTCCCGCCACCGCGCTTCCTATCTCCGTCCGTCGACTGCTTCCGGTGAAGAATCTTCCTGAACTCCTGAATGAGCAAGCTCGCGACGACAGTGAGTTCGAAAGCCTGTCAACGTACTCCTTCAGCCAACTCCTTCCGCTCGATACGTCCGACGCGAGATTTGCTTGTTGCTCTTGCTGAGTCGCCTCCGTTCCTGTATCCTTATCTAATACGCTTCTCTGTTGTTGTGTGTGGTCCGTGTAAATCTCCGATTCTTCTTCCACTACGTAATCGAAAGAACCGAGCGAGTACGAGGCCCGCGAGTCAGGGGCGGAATCCGGTACGCCTTGGCGGCGGCGGCTGATGGAACCGATCTCGAGACGGAAGCTGTCGCTGTTGTTGGAGAGTGAGCTGAAGATGTTGGAATCAGAGACTTGGATAGAAGAGCGGCAGAGAGGACAAGTTTGATTGGATTGGAGCCACATGTCGATGCAAGCCGCATGAAAAGCATGACAGCAGAGCGGAAGCAGCCGCAGCTGGTCCTGCGGTTCGAATTTGGACAAGCAGACGGCGCAGTCGGCTTCTGAGGAGGAAGAGCGACGTTTGATGGAGCTGAAGGTGAAGAGCGGGAGAGCATCCAAAAACGAAGACTGCGGAGTGTCGGGAGAGACTCGGTGGGAGTGGCGGTTGGAGGAGGATGAGGTGGTGGTTGTGGTCGGGAGAGTGATGGTGGAGGGAGAGAGGTGTCGGAGGCAGCGGTGGTTGAGTAGGCGGAGGAGGAGGCAAAGAGTGACGGAGAGGAGAACGGTTACAGAAAGAATAAGAAGAATAATGAGAATGCTGGGCTTTAGACCCTCAAACGGCGCCGTGTTCGTGTGATGACCATTGTTATCGTTGATAGCTAATATAGAAGGAGGAGAGTAAGCAGAGTAGGAGGAGGAGGAGGAGGACATTGTTGGCTTTGCTTTAGCTACTGCTACTGTTACTACTGTTTCTGGTTAGTGTTAAGAATTAAGAGAGAGTGGGAGAGAGCTTTATTGGCTTCTATATAATAAGAGAAACGAGAAAGAATGAAGGCAGGGAAAGAGAAGGCATGTGAGATTCACGCGAGCAAGTAAAAACTAGTGAATGGACATTGCATTTACATGGAGGAGTTAGTGGCGGTGGTGGGTGCTTGGCATTAAATGTGGGAGGAGGAGGAGGAGGAGGAGGAAGAAGAAGAAAGGTCAA
This sequence comes from Erythroxylum mucronatum, assembly GCA_027563825.1. Lineage (NCBI taxonomy): Eukaryota > Viridiplantae > Streptophyta > Magnoliopsida > Malpighiales > Erythroxylaceae > Erythroxylum > Erythroxylum mucronatum. The sequence goes on from JAOSBP010000005.1 coordinate 1,756,605, forward strand.
TGAATTAACTCAAGAGAGACATCACTCGAGTAAGACCAAACTATCACCTTCTCTCGTTTGCATTTATTTACTGTGGTGGACAATAAGGTAAGAGAGGACACATGCACTTCCATGGCTGCTGCTATACAATACAATACATTATTAGGAGGAGGCTGAGGAAAGGAAGATCTTAACCACTGAAACCATTTAGTATTTTATCAGTTGACTTTCTTATTAGATAAAATTGAAGTGATCATGATCATCAAGAGATGCTCTTGGGGCAATCACGACCTTGTCACTACTCCATAATCTTGTCATTATCTACTTTGACGATTACTATAATAATATTCAATTCATTCCATTGTTTTTCCCTCACATTTCTTCCTCCACACTCCTCTCATCTCATGCTTTTTCGTCGGAGCCCCTTTCCTTTTCCACCAACACACCTGCATTTATGGGTATTGAATTTCTTTACATTTCATGAAAATAAGTCTATCTTTCTTGCTTAGTTCATTTTAGACACAAACGATTATGTGTCGGTGGTGATAGTTTGTGGCAGATGAAGTCATAAATATACCAATACCAATATCTACTATTTTATTACTGTATGTCTAGTTTATATCCATTTGCAGCTTTCTTCAAATATCATGGTGTGTTTTGGAAGCAGGTTAAACTGTTCTTATGATAAATTGGTACTAGGAAAGTACTTGAAACTAACATATAAAGCATTGTAGATTTCATGATAGGTGTCTTATTATTTACAATGGCTTCTAATGACTTTCTTTCTTTTTTCTACTTTTTAACTCCTTTGGAAGATTTGCGTTTCCTTTTGTTTGTTCTCCTTAGAACCTGGCTATCTTTTGTTTGCTGGCATGTTTTTGCACAGAATTTGTTAATCAACTTTTGACAAAAACAGTAGCAGATTGACCTGATTTTATAAGCAACAATAGAAAAGGAGAAGCACAGGATTCATGTTTTAATTGGGGGATTTGAATGGTAATCAAGCTGCCTACATACATGTATATTTTCTCACCTAACTTATCCATTACTGTCAAACATCGATTGCAATCGGATGATTAGCTCAGCTAAGCAGATAGTTTTCGTGTATTGTCCTTGAAATCCTTGAAAAGGGACTCGTGAAACGAATCAACTTTAGGTTAACTTCCAGCTGCTGGACATGCGTAGCAAAGCATACATTTTTGTTTTCTCCTGATGGGGCAGGTACTGAACTGTTCAACAATTGAGATTTGAGAGTAGTATTACTGTATACTCTGCTGCTGCCACCTAGTAATGTTTTACATGGGCCGAAGTTAAAAATGGTCGAAAGGAGTTCAAGGTCGACACATCAACCTCAAGTGAAAACTACACCGAGGTAGGCCGCTGTTCTAAATGACTTTGTATGTAGATGTATGTAATGTTTGAGAAACATTAACTGCTCATGCTAAGATTCTAATACATTTTTGCATTTAAGACCAATATATACCACTTGACCCCAGCCAACTTCCTTCCTTAGATATGTGTAGTGGTAGTTAGGTAGTACATACACTAATTAACTAAAATCAGGTGGTTTGCCTCCTAGAGTACAACAGAACATTAAACGTTGGAATTGAAACCCATGACCTACCCCCCATTTAAGTTCCGACACTCGACCATTCTTTCTTTACACACTTGTCTAAATGCTTAAAATTTTATTTTTAATGCACAACAACAAATGTTGATTTGCCGCACACATTGTAGAAAACTGCAATGCCGACATCAGGCAAAATAATAAGAAAAATGACCAGGCCTCTGGCACTGGCTCCATTACTGTCCCTGACTTTGCTTCATCTGCACTCTTGGCATGAAACCCCAAAAACTAGTTCAAGAGTAGGACCCCATATGTTTAATGAATCCACGTAAACAACCTTTAGCTTTTGGTTTCCAAAGTGAACTGCTTAAGTGTCCTTTTTAATGGCCTACATACAAGGCAAGCATGCATGACCAACAAGATTCCTACTAGCTATTCGATTTTAGCTACATTGGGATTTGGAAACATGTACTCTTCCTTAGAAATGGTCTCTCGTTATGTACAAATCATCGTATCTAGCAGCTTACATAAGTTATTCTTTCCTTTAGGCTAAAATCGAAGGTCTTATTGACCCAAACCAAGGCAGAAATTCCTCTTTATCTTTTGTTTTTCGCTTTTGTTTCCCCTAAAACTTCAACATTACTCATTCTGCACGCCTTGATAGGGAGTCAACCCTTTTCTTGATTTAAGAATTGGTGAAATATAGAGTGGGCCGTTCACTGGCTTTCATCTCCCTTTTCTGATATTGATATAAATAACTTTTTATTGGCAATTACCTGTGACTTTCTCCGGTGCAATTGAGAGGTGAAAATCGAACATATACATTGGGAGGGAAATCAGTGCGCAGATCATCTGACAGCTATTGCAGTCAACAGCAGTCCAAGGCTACATATTCTTCAGGGGCCTCCTCTGCCAGTCCAAGATCTCATCTACAGGAACAGGCAAAGGGTCGAATACCGCAGAGCGATGCGTGTGTTAGCTTAATTGTATTTAGCTTTTCCTTTGTATTAAAAAAAATATTTAGTCAAGTAGTTTCGTAAAGAGATTTAAAAAGAGAAAAGGATCAATAACAACCGGAAAGGCTTCATAATTCCCATTTTCAAATCCTTAATTTGTGTCAAATTTAATGGGATTACGGCATTAATTAGTTGCAGATTATAGTTCACTGACTTCAAACACTTACAACAAAAGCATATATAGGTCAACAGTTGAGGAAGCTAGGCTTTATATAGACCTCTATTAACGGTGGCAACCCTTGTCAATCCATTGATTCAGGTCTGAGTACTGACCATGAATCATGTGAAGACTGATATGTACAATTTCTTTTTTCCCTCTTTAGTGTTCCTGTTTAGTATGTATCATAATCACAAATCAGATTAAAAATAGCAGTAGAATCTTTCTGTTTAGTACGTGTCAGAAATCACGAATCTGTTATTGATGAATAGATTTTTTAGAGATTTTGATTCCTCATCATTTACCATATTAACAGACGAAAAAACAAAATAGCATCTTTTACTTATGCAATACATTGCCTATGTGTGTGTGTGTGTGTGTGTGTGTGTGTATATATATATACGTATAATTACTACACAAACTTGACAAAGAAACTCAAAGCCTGGTTTCTCTGACGAATAATCAATCTGTGAAGGTGGTCATGACGGATAAAAATAGCCAACCTAAGAAAACTCAAGGCTGTCGGAAAATTCCAATCAAGGCCATAGAAAACCAAAGAAAAAATCTTCTCACTTTGTCTAAGCACCGTCATGGGCTTATGAATAAAGCAAGCGAACTCAACATCCTTTGTTGAGCTGAAGTTGCGTTTATCTCCACCAATGTCGGCCATAACAAAGTCTTTGGCTTTGGCTATCCCAATGTCGACTCCGTGTTAGACCGGTATATCAACTGGAATTTTAACACAGAATCACAGACGGAGAACAACGATCGTATACAAATACTAAAAGAGGAGAACAAGGAGCACCTGAAAATCCTGGAGGAAGAAGAAAAGCGTCTTGCCATTGTTGAGGAGCAGAACAAGAGGAATGAATGTATGAATAATGGATTCTGGTGAGAATGGGATGAGCCTGTAGATGATATGGAGTTAGAGGAGCTTGAATACTTTAAGCTCCGCCTTACACAGCTGAAAAACAAGGTAGTTTAGAGGAAGGTGGAGTTAATTGCACCGACAAGTCCATATATCTCAAACAACTTGCTTGCCGGCGGTTCTAGTTCTGGAATTCTATAGTGCATTAAGTCTTGTTTTGGAAGTAGCTACATAAGGTCTTTGTTTGCTTATCTTTTATTAGGCTTCTTAAAGCAGTTAGTATATTTTTATATTACTCTTCATAAATTTAAATACTCGTTAAAGTAGATTCATCATTTAATCACTCATTCGAAGTACATTGGAGCGTTATTGTTCTATCTCAAATTGAATTTAATATATTAAAATCTAAATAAAAAAATCACATAATAGAATTTAAATAAAACCTAAATTACACTACAAGAAAAATAGAGTTTAGCGACGGAAATTACCGACGGACTTTGTACATATTCCGTCAGTAAGCTTAATTAGCGACGGAATGTACCGACGAATAACGGCGTCGGAGAAACGGTTGTCGGTAAATTTACCGACGAAAATTTGTTTCCGTTGGTAAATTTACCGACGGTTATTATGTTCGGTCGGTAAATTTTTCAGTCAGAAAATTACCAACGGAAACAAATTTTTTCGGTAAACCGTCAGTAATTACCAACGGAAAAAATTTCCGTCGGTACCTTTGCTCAAAACTATTTTTAAAAATTTACATGCAAAGTGTTTAGTTTCTGTAGGACCTCGACCTCTCGGGCCTCGCGTCCTCAAGACCTCGGCCTTCAGGGCCTCCCGCCCACCCTCTTGTAAATATCGGCTGCTTTGGGCCTCGGCCTCTAGAGCATCGCACCCCCACAGTTTTGTTTTTCCACTTGACTTCCCAGGAGGTCACCCATCCTAGTACTGCTCTAGCCCTAGCACGTTTAACTTTAGAGTTCTGATTGGATCCGGTGCGTTAGGGCATGGGAAACGCGTCTACAAGTTTTCTGTTTCCACACCCTCATAAGGCATGCTTCGTTTTCCTCTTACCGGCCGTTATTATTGTTTTTTCAAAGTTTTTTTAATTAGTTATTTTATTTACTTTAATTTTTAAAAGTTTTTAATTATATATTTTATTT
>JAOSBP010000005.1:1781727-1795105 GCA_027563825.1 Erythroxylum mucronatum
GCTGGATCTTCACTTCATTCGGGACAAGGTTTCAGATGGTGTTTTGGAAGTCAGATATGTCAGCACCACAGATCAAGTTGCGGACTTGCTTACGAAGCCCTTAACCGCCGCACGATTTTCATACCTTATCTCCAAACTCAACCTTATCCCAAACCCCAGGTCTCGTTTGAGAGGGGCTGTAAGAGATAAATCATTCGTGTGTGTGGATAGTGGCTCGGTCAATGATTCTTGCAGGCCTAAAACTCAGGCCCATTTACTTCAGTCCAATAACTCAGCTTCCTCACAATAACAGAATGTTCCTGTAACATAGATAATAATTATCCCTTTCGGTTGTAACAAACTCTAGCTGTACAGATTCGTTAATTGCTGTATATATACCCCATCAATGAATGGAAAAAGGTGTGGCAATTACATCATATAACTTTGTCATAAATAATTACAGTATAATTACTACACAAACTTGACAAAGAAACTGATCAAAGCCTGGTTTCTCTGACGAATAATCAATCTGTGAAGGTGGTCATGACGGATAACAACAGCCAACCTAAGAAAACTCAAGGCCGCCGGGAAATTCCCATCAAGGCCATAGAAATTCACTTCCAAGCAAAAAGGCAGAGCACAGAAAGAAAGAAGATAGACCTAAACTGAATACAAACAATCATATTCTCACGTTCTTCGTAGCGAATACGAAGAAAACAAAGAAATCATAAAGTTGAGTGAGATGGTTGTAGTGTTGAGAGAGAAAGGAAAGATTGAGGAGGAGATGGAAAGAGTTGTGACGAAGTTTCTGGAGGAGAATCCAAAGGTGGGGAGAAACTTGCTTGCGGGCGATTCTAGTTCTGGAATTTCATAGTGCATTCAGCCATTGTTTTTTTTAAATATAAGTTTGAAATAACAGGCGGAGTTTATACTACTAAAGCTCCTCCGACTCCATATCATCTACAGGCTCATCCCATTCCCACCAGAATTCATTATTCATACTTTCGTTCCTCTTGTTATGATCCTCAACAATGGCAAGACGCTTTTCTTCTTCCTCCAGAATTTTCAGGCGCTCCTTGGTACTCCTCTTTTAGTATCTGTATACGATCGTTGTTCTCCGCCTGTGATTCCAAACTTATATATATATAACAAAAACAATGGCTGAATGCACTACGGAATTCCAGAACTAGAACCGCCGCAAGCAAGTTTCTCCAAATTGGGCACTCCCACATTTGGATTCTCCTCCAGAAACTTCGTCACAACTCTTTCCATCTCCTACTCAACCTCTCATTTCTCTCTCAACACCATAACCATCTCACTCAACTTTATGAATTCTTTGTTTTCTTTGTATTTGCTACGAAGAACGTGAGAATATGATAAAAGACAGGCTGCTAGAGAGAGAAAGAAGAGTTTGTGATATGAAGATGGAAGTTAAAGGAATGAATTTTGGTTTTGACATGTGAGGAATAATTTACCTAATTATTTATCGGACAAGCTTAAACTTATGTCGATTGAATGTATCCCCTTATCCATTAACATGGTCTATGTTCTGAATTTAAATGGACGATTATATTTATCTAATTACCCCATTTCAGAACACGCATATCCCATTATCTTCAACTAAACTTTCGGTTCTCCTTCCAGCAGCTTAGCACCAGGCTTTCAGAACACGCGTATCCCATTATCTTCAACTACTCCATGCATGCAAATTGGCAGTCTATTCAACTACTCCATGCAAATTGTTCGTGTAGAAAAACAGAATAGGGTTGTAACAATGCTCTATATAATGAGCAGTTTGAGAGCAGACTTAATAGTAAAAGCAGTTCCAATCTCCCTTCAATTTTTGTTTCCAACAACGATGTCGTTGTCTTCATCAATGGAGTCTCTGATCCTCTAGCTTCACAAGATCTCGACTCTCAAATTCGGCAACTTTAAGCTGAAATCGAAGATCTCATCCCCTGTGTACATCGACTTTTGCCTCGTTCTCTCCTACCCTTCGACGCTTAGCGAGATTTCCCAAAGGTCGATGCACACAGGAGATGAGATTCCAGATTTCAGCTTAAAGTTGCCGAATTTGAGAGCCGAGATCTCGTGAAGTTAGAGGATCAGAGACACCATTGATGAAGACGACGACATCGTTGTTGGAAACAAAGATTGAAGCTTTATACTGTAGTGAACGAAGAGATTTCATATCCATTCTTCGGTTTCAAGCTATTTCTTATCTGGGTTTTCTCCTAGCTCTATATATCCACAAAAGTTTTGATCTTTGATGCGTGGGGCTTCAGAATATGCATTATACTAGCTTAGCTTGCTCTGAACTACCTTGTTCTTCAGCTGTGTAAGACGGAGCTTCTAGTACTCAAGCTCCTCCAACTCCATATCATCTACAGGCTCATCCCATTCCCACCAGAATTCACTATTCCTACTTTCATTCCTCTTGTTATGATCCTCAACAATGGCAAGACGCTTTTCTTCTTCCTCCAGAATTTTTAGGCGCTCCTTGTACTCCTCTTTTAGCATCTGTATACGATCATTGTTCTCTGTCTGTAATTTTGTGTTAAAATTCCGGTTGATATGCAGGTCTAACACGGTGTCGACACTGGGGTGGCCAAAGCCAAAGACTCTGTTATGGGCGACATTGGTGGAGATAAACGCAACTTCAGCTCCACAAAGGATGCTGATTTCGCAACAAAATTATTACTAAATTAAAAAAATAGAAACCTTTTAATCTATTTTTTTCATTCAGCTGCTCGCAGTTTCCATTTAGTAATTTTGTGTGGTAAGAGTACTCTACGATATGATCCAATTGGTAGTTTGAAAGTGGAAGTGATGTTACTAACAGTGAAAAGCTTTTCCTGCTGCAGTAGTAACCAACCCTTTTGTCTGCACAGCTCGATCTTTGATTTCTCAGTGTTGTAATTGCAGATTAAGAACTGCTAACACAGTTTGGCTGTTCCTGCTCTAATCAAAATCATACGAAAAGGGTTCAGGAGGTTCTTGAATCAACGGTACAAAGTTGTACATCTAATAAGCAATCAATCCTATTTGCGAATCGTTTTTTAATTTTCTGATTTGATTTGATTAGTAATTAACGTTGTTAAAAATTGATAATTTTATTAATTAATCTCCTATTTTTAACTAATTAATTTTATAAGCTAAAATAAATATATAAAATTTATTTAACAATTTCTTTTCTTAATTAAACTTTACATTTTTCAATAAATAAAAACAATATTTTCAACCATTTTTTATTTAATGAAGTTTAATCTTTTAAACTTTAAACCTTTTATATTGCCAATTTAACTTCGTTTTGAAATAAAACGAAATAATATTAATCTGACTATTAATTTAAATATGATATAAATTTATATTGATAAATTTTATTAAAATTTAAATTAGATCTAAATTTAAAATTTTAGTTTGATCAGGATAAAACTATAATATTATATTCGAGTCCAGTCCATTACTAATGCTTAAGTAATTTTTTAATTTCAAAAATTAAAAACATAATTTTAATTAAAAATCGGATCAAATTATAATTTTTGAGCCCCTTTTAAAGGTTGTTCCCACTACTTTTGACAAAGTGACCGTTCATAGTGCTGAGTGGGGTAAGTTATGATGTTGGGACCAACTCATTTATCCTACTCACACGCATGATAATTCCTCAACAAATGATAATTCCTCCTCCTATTCTATATAGTAAATCAGTTTTTCGTGAAATGGACTATCCTCACTAGCTAGTAAAAGTAGATCTCTTCACCTTCAGGCTTCAATTCCAAGCCTGTTCCAAGAAATTTGTATAGTATGAGAACAGTATGGACAGGTTTTAAAGATCCGAGTAAAGAGTGGATAAATCTGGTATTATAAAGATATGAACCATACAAGAACTAGAAAAAAAGAAAGATGCTAACCCGGAGGATAACAGCAATCTTTATATTCTTTCTGCAATCTCAAAAAGCTTTTTTTTCCAAGATTTGATACGTAGGGAACAAATCTGTGACCTAACAGCTATTCACGTTTTGACCGCAAATCTGGTACTTTGGGAGATTATTACAGAATCACGTGGTTAAATATGTTATCATCAGGATCATTTTTGTCCTGAAAATACTCACTGCTAAATCGTAATTCTGTCGAAATTCGATATGCCATTATCTAAATTAAGACAACAATAACAAAAGAAAGAACAAAATGAACACTTTCCACTCATTCCAGCATCAAAAGACGTAAGGTTTTGTACCTGAAAGAATGGAACTTTTTTCTTCTTTCTTCTACTTTAAGCAGAGCAGGCAGGTGCAGGTGCATACTGGTGGAAATTTCAACCATCAAAAGAAAATGAAACAAAAGACCATATGATATAAATAGTATCTTAGAAGATGTTCTTGTGCAAAGGTCTAATGATATTAATAGATAATGTTAGTAATAAAATATTTAGTTGGTATGGTAAAGAGTTTCATGCACGTGCATGTAATGTGCTCCGTATTCTAAGAGAAGGGAAAATGGGGTCAAGTTGGCCACCACCTCCTTCGCTAAATACTCAATGATGAGGAAAGGAAGGTACTATCGTTGTTATTATTATTATAATAAGGAAAGAACATACCACCTTCTTTGCTTGTTGTCCAATTCAAATATCAACCTAGAAGATCCGGGAGATTCTTGACGAAATCTGCCGGATCTTGCTTTCCAAACTGTCCAGATTTCCTACAGGATATGTATCTTTTAGAGGACATGACTCACCATTTAAGACATCACCCACCTTCTTTTGTTTCTCATTGTTCATCTTCTTTTTTCTGCTACCCTCGTTCTGTTCTTCTTCTCCTTGTGTTCTTGCAACCTTATTTGGATTCTTGCATCATTTCTGCAACATGGGTTTGGCCACAGAGACTCAGTTTCATGTCCTTGCTGTTGATGATAGCCTTCTTGATAGAAAGTTGATCGAAAGGCTCCTGAAGACGTCTTCTTATCATGGTATGTTGCGTTCCCGGTGGTGAAACAAAGAAACTCTGTTGGTTGTTTAATTCCATGTTGATCTTGATTGTTAACGATCTATGTTTCTTCATCTTCTACAGTTACAGCAGTTGACTCTGGAAGTAAGGCTTTGGAGTTCTTGGGTCTGAATGAGGACTCTGAAGAACATAGAGACTCAAATCCAACCTCTATTTCTCCGGATCATCATCGCCATGACATTGAAGTAAACTTGATCATCACAGATTACTGCATGCCTGGGATGACGGGATATGATCTCCTAAGAAAGATCAAGGTAATTTCTTATTGATTTCGAGTCGTTCCCAAGATCAGTGTGTTTGACATGTGCAATCATTCACTGGAATCTGATTATAGATGTTTCTACTGGCTTCAGGAATCTAAATCGTTCAAGGACGTACCAGTTGTGATAATGTCTTCAGAGAACGTCCCAGCGAGAATTAATAGGTAAGATCAATCAAAGAAATAATTTCCCTTACATGATTATTAAGTTTGATCCACTCTATTTTGATATACGAATTACCAACCTTACATTGCTTGATGGGTATTGATCAGATGCTTGGAAGAAGGTGCTGAAGAGTTCTTTCTGAAGCCAGTTCAATTGTCAGATGTGAACAAGCTTAGACCTCACCTGATGAAGGGAAGAGTCAACGATGATCAGCTCAATAACAAGAGGAATGACATGGAAGAAATTCACTCACATGATAGAACGAAAACCAGATACAATAATGGATTAGAAGTTCTATGATTAGGAAGGAGCGGGAGAAAATTTCTTGATCTGATCTTTATCCATTTTTTGTTCATTTTTTTCACCCTCTCTATAGGATTGACTATACAAGCTTAATAGAAAATTTTATCCAGAGCCTGAACACACTTTGTAATGTTTTTCTTTGAACATCTAATAACATAAGAAGATAATCTGAATCATTCGAGGAAGCAACCTAGACATTGTAACTACAGAAATCAAAATGTTTCACAAATTTTGTTGTTTAATCATGGCTCATGAGTATAAAGGTCCCATTTCTCTCTTTCAATCAAACGTGACGCCTGAGTCAACTGTACATAAAGCTATAGCTAATCTATTCATCAATCGACAAAGAAGTTTCTGCTTGAAAACTATAGCCTATTCTCCATTTTTCAATTATATTTGGTTGTTGAAGATAGGCTAATTCCAACTACCTATGCTAATATAAGAAAAAACAAAATGTTCTGTAAGAGATTCTGTGCATAATATCTAATATTATAATGCGTAGAAGCAATTTTCTAGATCATACAATCTTTTATCCGTTTACTTTCTCACTTCAAAATCAATAGTACAGTGAACAAACTTGAACCAAAAGATACATGAACTATGATATCTGAAAATAGTCAAAGACAGCTCACCCATGCTAAAACAGAAGAAAAGAATGTCTAGGTTCATGCACAGCTTCAAAAGGATGTTTTACACTTTTACTTTTGCTTCCTGCTGGAGAATTATGATCTCACACATGTCCTCTGATGCTTAGCCTGCATACACAAGTATCAGCAATTTTCAGACCACAAGGGAACAGATACAAGGTTCAAACTGAAATGGATATTTGGGTAGAACCAGTCACTTTTGTGATCTCTCATGCAGTCATGCAATTCCATTTTTAGCTAGGAAAGCATTGTTCTCTTTGCTTATAAATCATCACTTGAATCACCTACTCCCAAAGTCACTGATTGAAGCTCGTCTAGGTTATTTGGTAAAACGGAAGGATTAAGAGAATGTGGAACTACAAAGTGGAAATATATATAAACGTTTGCAGTCTAATGTTCAACCGAATCTCAGCAATACAAGTGAGTGATCCTGTCTTATCTTCTGGGATCAACAGAAAATGATTCATTCCGTCACCAAAACATAGAAATCAGACTACCGTGAACAACCAAGTAATTTTCCTTTCTGTTGAGCGCGATAACTCTCAACATATAATAGGAAGGAATGCCTTTCAACACAAAATTGAAAAAATATAAGGGATTGTACTCCCAACGACATAAATCAATAAATAAATACTTTTCTTCTCTAATTTTTTACATGCTTCATCAAGATTGCAAATGTTAATAGACTACTAGAGCTAAAAATAACAAAAAAATTATATCCATGTTGTGCTCCTAGGTGAAATAGTTGAATCTTGAATCCCGTAATTCTGAAAACGTTGGGAGATTTTTATTGGAAAAAGGGAAATCTCTGCCCCCGTACTTGTCAGCACAATAAGTAAACTGAAGGTCGTTCAATTGCCAGACACCACCTCAGTTGGAACCAGTATTGTCAACACAGTCAAATTCACTTCAAGAACGTGAACAACTGCAAAAACAACAATCGGACAATATTGAAATGATCAAGTACTGTACGAAAATAATATTAGACTGCAACATCAAAACAAGCAAGAATGCATTGTTAGTACCTTCTAGGTTCCAGAACTTGTATGCACAGAGCTGAGATGAGCTAAATAATTGCTCTCTGCAAAATCATGCATTGAACGATGAGGACGTCCCACTTGAGCGTCAAATTTTCCAACCCCTTCTTTCAGCAATCTTCTACACTCATCAGGGTCCTAGAGAAAAAAGTAGGGAAGAGGATCTCAAAGTAACTGTATAAAGGAGAGAAAATACAACTAGGAAAACAAAAAAACTGCAGCAAGGGTATCGAAGAAAAGGCAGGGAGATGCAGTAGTACAAACAACAAAAATCTATGAATTGGCATGACAAAAACAACTTTGTCAGAATAGGTTCCTAACAAGATTCCCTCTCCGTGCCCCTCAGACAGCACTTGCATGAATAGTGATTTAGACGATGGTAAATCAACCCAATGCAAACAAAAAACTGAAAGTCTTCCAATAGGTTCATTTATTTCAATAAAATTATAGGTCAAGAGAAGTAACTAAAAAACACTTCAGTAATAAGAGGCACTCACTATTTTACATTTAGTTCTTTTAATCAAATTAGGGCAGGAGTAACCATACCTGCAGGAATTTGAGCATCAGCTCTTCAATTGTACTACGCATTGCCAAAGTCTCCACATTAATGGGGCGAGTAGCACCCATACGATGAGCGCGACTAATAACTTGCTCTTCCATGCTGGTAATGTTTCAATATAAGCCATTCTTTCAATTCAAATGATGAAAACAGCATAAAATCTGTAACATGGCGAGACATATTGTGTGCGTGTGTCCATGTGAGTATGTGTGTGTGTGTGAGAGAGAGAGAGAGCAGGAGAGAGACGGAGAAATGGAGGGAGATTTTTGCAAGTCAACGAAGCTTCATCTCATCAGTATTATGTGCTTGTGGTAACTGATTCGATTATGCAGACAGAAGCTGGGCAAGACAATCCAAATCCAACAACATATTTCAAACATATGGTAAAGGGAAATTCATACTGTTCACATATAACAATTTGTTTACTAGTAAACAGAAACAATCATGAACACAAATTCTCCTTTCAAGGAGAATATAAGGTGAAAAGTTTACCTTCTGTCCCAAATTGGTTCCAATAAAAATACATGTGTAGCAAAGCTAAAGTCAAGACCCAATGCAGCACTTCCATCCATTAAAATAGCTGTACAAGTTGGATCATCACGGAATGCAGCCAATGAAACTGTCTGAAGGGTGGAATACACATCTTCAAAAGTTCATACCAAAGCAAAATATAAATGCAGAAAAGAAGAGAAATAGCAAGATATACCTTCTTGTATGTATGCAATGGACCAGTAAGCTCAACCCATTTGATGCCTGCCTGTGTTAACTGTCCATAAAATGAAATGAAGAAAACAGTCAATCTTAGAATTTATTAAAGAAGAATCAGAGGGACCTATGACTTGTTACTAATGAGCAGTAACAGATACCTGCCGTCCAACCACAGCAAGATGCTCCAGAAATTGAGAAAATATGATAACTTTTTCGGTGGATGTCTTGTGAGAGTCAAAACAATGTTTTGAGGAGACCTCAAATAATCCACATGAATTACTAATCTGGGACTGATGAACTTGCTCTTCAATTTTCTTGACATCATTGGAATTGTTTACAGAGTAAAAACTCTCTCTATTGGCCTCCTGCAAAGATTTCAACCTCTGAACTATATAAGCTGCTTTACTGCTGGATGTTGATTCCCAATCTGGATACCATTGATCCTGCGTCGACATTACACAACCAAATATTGGTAATCCCAACATACACGAATAAAAACCATTAAGATCATATTTTACCTAGTAGTAAGGCCATACCTGTTGGTATGCAGGTTGCAACTCAATAAGATCTTTGGGCACAGGCCATTTTGGGTTGGGATTTTCTGGCCGCGCTAATGTTTCTGGAGATTGCATCTCATACAAATAACCACAACCAGGAAAAGTACATTTTTCACGATCCAAAGCAACACAATCAAGGCACAGAAGATGCCTGCAAGGTGTGATGATAGGTAGACGACACCATTGCTTGCATCTGACCCAAATAGTCACAACAGCCAAGAAAAAGGGGGGTCAGGAAGGGAAAAAAAAAATCAGCAATTCGATACCTTAACATGTGTCAAAAGCTGTCAAAATTGATCAACATTTCATCAAATGACAGAAAATTATGTTACCTGAAACAGTTACCACCGTATTGCAGACTATATTTTATGAAAGCATATACCTCTGAATCAGGATCTAGACCGTTTTCAACTAATACGTCCATTGTTTCTTGAATATCTTCCCCAAATTCTTCCACTTTTATATGTCCAGCCACACAGCAAGACTTCCTCAAATTCATAATAGTAGCACTGCGATGTTTCCATTGCTTTGGATTTAACAAACTTTCAACATGAGATGGATCATTCCAGTCAGCCGTTAGAATGTTCCGCCTCACTGTAGCAACAATTTCATTATAACTTCTTGCTTGCACCTCAGTGAAGTTGAGATATGTAACTTTCTTGATGCATGGCGGGATATCTTTTAAATCTACTTTTCTAGCACTAATCAAGCACCTACGTAGCAGTTGCAACAACCGTGAGCGGCCTTCCTCCATTTCAGCCTCAAATGGTCTAAGAATGCCTGTTTCCCAAGACTTCTGATTCAGTCCATAAGCTTCCTCATGTAGGAACCTAAGCATTGGCTGCAGATGTGACACCTGGCTATCAGGCGTATTAGGTGTAGGGGTTCCTGTCAGTAACCAGCGATTAGAAGCTGTCAATGAAATAACCATCTGTAATTTATTTGTCAAGTTAAGACTGGAACCAAGAGTATGCCCTTCATCTAATACAACCCTCAGCCAATGCACTTGCATTAGAGGACTTGTTTTATTGGCATCCCACTCAGCACTTAGTCGATTGAACGTTGTTATAACAACGTCATAATCCCAAGCCAGATGGTGAGCGGAAGGTTTCCTGTGATCAGTCCAAATGCAGAGCCGCAATTGACCCAGTTTGACATGCTTTTCAATTTGGCTCTTCCAATGCTCAACTAGATTGACTGGAACAACAATCAGCGTTGCTCGTGATAAGTATAACCTCACTGAATCCAAAGGTTGGACAAGAGCCATTCTTAGAGCAGCCAGATCAAATGCTAAGTTGTTAAGCATCCGAGGATAATGCCAAGTAATACTAACCCCCCGACTTCTCCTTACAAGGCCAAATGCAAGAAATATTTTTTCAAGCCCACGAGCATCATAAAAGGGACTTAACAAACCCTGTGTTTCCATAAGGGAGAGACGTTCAGGTGAAATTGTAGCAAACCAATTCAAGCCTTTCATGGTTTTAGAATTTAATAAAGAATAGTGCTTCTTAAGCACGCTGACAAAATACAACACATTTTCCTTCCTCCCATCCGAGGTTCCTTTCGTGTAAAATCCTGGTAGTGATGTTATGGACTCACAGTTGTCCCAAGGTTCTTCTGGATCTTCACAATTCCTATGCTTAGGATTACTGTTCATGCTACAAAACCATGCAACTGTGGTATCAGCAACTGCATCTGTGAGCTTCCTCCACTTTTGGCAGGCATCACATTGAATCCACATTTCATTATGAACTGAACAATCATCTTTTGCATTCATACACGACATATCACGTTGTTTTCCTCTAGAAGCACAAGCTGAGGTGCTTGATCTTTCCTTCCTATTGGTTAAGTTTTTGCCTGCATTCTTTTTACTTCCCAAAGTGGATGCTTCCTCAAATGCATGGAAAAGATTTTGTTTAATGCAACTCAAATTCCGTGTCGATCGAACTGCCCTTCTTACTGGTATGGAGCATGGTGTTGATAATGAGCTCATTCCTCTACCAGAATAATACTCATTAAAGTCGCCCAATTGCTCACCAGGATCCTTTAACTTTAGTCTTTTAGATGATGAAAGGTCCAGGTCACCAGGTTCAATATGATCCAAAGATAAGTGTCCTCTACGAGCACTCCGGCTGATTATACCTTTTCCCACAGATTTGTTATTACTGGCAGTCAGCTCATAATAACCACATTTATCATCACCGTTGTGAGCACACCATGCTACCTGAATTCCATCAGGTGGATCAGCCATTGTTCTTTGTGTCTTCAGAATAAGAGAAAGAGCAGTGACAGTTTTACCTAGGCCAGGTTCGTCACAGAACATTCCTCCACGAAAATCTCTTATAGTAGGCACTTTTGCAGTAACTATTTCACCACTAGCAGTATTTACATAGAAGGGAAACCCATCAATAGTTGAGAAGTTCATGTACAGAGGATGCGGCAACTCTTTGGCATTCCTCTCACGCTCTAACATCCACTCTACTGCTGCCTGCTGATGAGGAAATAATTTAAGTTTCATACAAGGCATTATGGATGCAGTCAAAGATCTCAAATGGCGACATGTCGCAGCAGTCCTGGAAAGATCCATAGGCCCAAGTGTACGCAGAATTTTCATCAAGATATCGTCACTCAAATCCCAAATACCCAAGCCAAGAGACTTGTCCTCTGGACACAATGTTGACAAATAAGACTTTTCTCCAGTTGCCAAACTTGGCAAGCTCTTAAAAATCTCTTGAAGTTGAAAATGCTTTTTCCTTGAAGAATCGGGGACATCACATGCCAAAGTGCACTCAAGAACATGACAACCATACACATCCCAAATATTCCGATTGCCTCCATGGTCCTTAAAATGCACTCCTATATCTGAAAGCAATGAGCTTCTCTTCTGCCAGTCGCAACTGCACACTTCACTCGTATCAGCAAGATAGTAGAAGCATCAACTTGACATCAATTTGCAGCAATAAACTGCATTATTAGTAGTCACACACACACTAATGTAACATGAAACCAAAAATTGTTTGATTGATCTAGCAAGAAGTCTATCCAAATACACGTTCAAAACAACACATCCTTACTGGCAAATAAAGATTGTTCCATTAATGGAATAAAAAAACATAATCACGAAAAAGCGGGAAGCAGACCTTAGATGCTTGAAGAGAGCGCCAGCAATTCCTCCGGATTTGGGGAATTGCCAGCCGTCCCAAACCTGAATCGGCAAGAAGACATCGACGAGAGCTACAACTCTCGCCCCCTCATTTCCACTCTCACCAACATCCACGTGCAAAACGGACGCATCTACCTTCACGCAATTATGGACTACCAATTGGTGTATCTGGTGGACAACGCTAAAGCTGCCGTTGACCACGCCGACCATCCGCAGCTTCCTCTTCCTAGAAGCGGCGTCAACAATGCTGCCTTCGTGAAAGCCAATAGGGGAGAGAAAGATATCGTCGGGGGTTCGGAAGCCAATTCGGCCGCCATCGGAGAGAAGGCGGCAAGGAGTGAGAGGAGTTATTGCGGTGGAGAGAGAAGTCGGAACAGAAAGAACCGCGCAGAGGTAACCACCGAGCTTGTGGGCCGGGTAGGGATTTTCTTCTCCACCGTCATCCATTGTGATTAATCAACTCCTTTGGGTCGCGCCTTTTACTTGTATTTATAGGATACAAGTCAAGCCCACATGGCTCAAGTCAAGTCAATCTCGTTTATTTTTTATTTAATTAATAAAACAATATTATTTTAATAAATATTTAATACATTCCAACGGTCGCTTTGGGCCAACCCGACCTCACTCAACTCGAACCAACCCGAGTCTACTCAACTCGAACCGTAATTATTCATTTTAAACCGAACATAAATATCATCCTTTTTTTTTGTGAATAAAATCAACATTAGCGCAAAAAACAGACAAAGGCAGGGAAGACAAAGAAAACTAACCCAAGCCAACATGCTTACCTCTTATACCCGGAACCTAATAGCCTTTCTCTTTTAACAAAACAGAAGCCGAACAATCTGAATTTAAAATGGAGACTAAACAAGAAGGACGATCAATCCAGTGATGTGGGTTTGCATGTAATAAGACTATCCTGGCTAAAGCATGAGCCGTCTTATTGGCAATCCTACGCGTCCATTGAAAGGACAAGTGAAGGAAATGTCGCTTGAAT
>JAOSBP010000005.1:1795205-1837542 GCA_027563825.1 Erythroxylum mucronatum
CTTGTCTTGCTTTGTCTTGAATTTCCCCTCCTTTCCCACCAATTTGGTGGGAAATATATTTGGTCTAAATTTCTCTCATATTCTTCTCTATTCTCTCCCTTTCCCTTGCTTATTTTTGTCCAAACAGTAAAAAAGAAGAGAAATTGTATTTCTTTTCCTTTCTTTTCTCTTGCTTTCCTTCCATCCAAACAAAGGCTAAGTATCTGATTTACGATGGAAGGCCCTACTACTGGATGAATGTGTTATTAGTTCTTGGTTCTAGGCAGATCTCAACCTAAGACGCACCGAAACGGTAAATTGGAGTTGTGTTCGCGTGTCAGACACGCACGTGTTCGTGTCGGACACGTGTTTGACACGGACACTCACAAAGAATACATATATATGCTCTATATTTTTTAAGAGGGGCTTATAAAATACAAAATATATATGAACTATTAAAATATTAAAAGTCTTGAAATACATTAATCAATATATATTATATTATGATATATTTTGCTTAAATTTTATAATATATTTTGCTTACAGGAACTAAGGAACTAGAAACATCTGATTTAGCCTCTTGCACACTTCACTGGCAAGAGCAGACTCATCTGTTATTATCTAAAGTACATCTCAACTCTTCAGTCTCTGGCTTTTCTTCAGCAAGATGAATAAGTACTTTTTGACCGCTCTCATGATCTGAGAAACCATACAAACTATCAAATCCACCCAGAAAAATAGAAGTAGCCCGCTACGGGCAATAAATCAAGCTCAAAACATTACCTGAATCATGGCATTTTCCACCAGAAGGACTAAGCCCTTGCTGCTTAAGAACCAGATTTTGAGTAGGATCATGGAACCCAGCTTCAAAGTTCTTCCTGTAAAGCATGTGCAATAACAGCATCGTTCTCAATATGATTTGATTGATATCAAACTCAAAAATGTTAGTCTCAATTTGGGCTCTTAGCCTCTTTTCTTTTGTCAACGCTTAATTCCTAAATCTATTGAATGGTTATAGGAATTTATTTTTCAACATTCTTGCTATTTCTAAATTATCTCACTGATATACTTAATTTTATAATCTATATCTAATTAAGATATTAGCCGATAAAATGATTAAATTATATTAAAAAAGGATGAACAGAAAATACTCAAAATCACATAAATATTTATCAGAATATTATTATGTTTTTGTTAAACTAACCTTGATATAAATTATTTAATTATTAAATTGAAGAATTTAATTTATCTGATCATAAAAATGATTTAAAATTATAATTTATTTTCATTGCTAATGTATTTAATAATAAACGGGTGAAAAATGAAAATATATTTTAATGAAGTTGTAGGTAAATTTTTAAAAATTTATAATTAAATATGAAATATTTAATAAATAAGAATTATTATGAGATTGATCTTACTTGAACATAAATAGTATTTAATTAAAATTAATTTTAATGTTAATTAATTAAAAATCGAAACTTATTTCATATAGATTACTAAAATGTTCAAATTTTATAATAAATACGTCATTTGCCTAACACTTTATAATCTCTCTTAACACGTAATGTAAATACTATTATAGTTTGAACATGTGTGCAGTTACTAAGTTGAAATAAGTTAATTTTAAAAACAATTAGAAGAAAATAGCAAGGAAAAAATAAATTTTATAATAAAATATGAATTATAATTTATAATTTATTATGCTTCATGTATTATTAATTTAAAGTAATATTATCTTTCGAAAAATTAAATTAAAAATTTATTCTTAATATGAAAAATGAGAAAATTACATTTAGAGAGGATAAAATTTTTAATCATGTTAGTCAAACATTTTAAATAACTTTTAAGACAAACCTTTGATTTTTAACATTTCAAAAGCTATTGATTGCATAAACCAATAATCTCGGAACACGACATTAATAATATTCTTAGAGCTATTTTTTAAATTTTGACAAAAAATTACTACAATACTATAATAAAATACGAATATATTGTACAATTGTTTAATTAACTTTCTTTTGAAAAAAAGCAACTAAAAAATAAGTTTAAAAATTATAAATATATAGTGTTAGAAACTAAGGCTATGTTTGGTCAAACGTAAGGTTTTTAATGAAATAAAATGGAATAAAATGAAATAAAGTGATTTATAATATAATAGAATGTAAATAGATGTAATATTAAAATTTTGTTATTTAGGAGAGATGGAAGAGTTTATAATGTAATACAGTGAAATGTTGTTTATTATTTTACATTCCATCCTAAATTCTCTAAATCGGAGATAACTTATTTTTACTGTTTAGGATGAAATGAGATGTAATGTGAAAATCTCCTCTTTCATCTTCTTCCATTCCATTATAAACCCTCATCTCAAACAATGCAATAATATTCCATTCTATTTTATTATATTAATAAACATTCAACCAAACATACCCTATGTAATTTAAACCCAATGTTCACTTAAATAAGTTATTGTCATAAAATATTCAAGTAAATAAAAACATTATATGTTGATTTTTAAATTTTTATCAAAGAGAAGAAAGTTTAATGATAATTAATAACAAAATGAATGAATTATGTTAAAGACACATTACATATAATTCTATTGAAAACAATCTCCCTACTAAATAAAAATAAGACTACGTACCATCGGACCTTTCCAGACTCCACACCTCAACAGACTTCTAATGAATGTGTCATTGTTATTGTGAATTATGTTAAAGATGTTATTTTCTTCAACAATACCCTTAACACTTAGATTAATTTTAATATAAAATAACTTATTTGAAATTTTAAAATGATAAGAAACAACTAAGAGCATCAAAAATTAAGATAAGGTGAACTTAATAATTTTATTTTAGTAAACTAAAACAAAGAATTAAACTAAAAATTAAGATAAGGTGAACTTAATAATTTTATTTTAGTACACTAAAACAAAGAATTAAACTAAAAATTAAATTATTTTTCTACTAAAAGAATTAATATCCGGTGCTTTGTTTTCAAATGGTTTGATTCGAGATGAACTGGTTAGGTAGCTTGATCCTCTGTAATATCTCCTCTGTTCTTACTCCGTGTCCGAAGAAATTTGTCACTGAGAGAGAATGAGGATCTCATCCCAGCTTGTGCTCACCCTCACCAAGCTGTATTGATGATTCATTGCCAAGTACAGCGAAGTGGTGAAGCCTTTGATTGGAAAGCTTTTCTGACCAGTCGTCGCTGTTGCCAAGAACAAGCCACATTTAACGAGATGACATGCTCGAAGAGTAACTTTTTTGGAGAAATAGCATCAAAATTCATGTCAAATCCACTCCTGACAAACATAATCAACAAGTGCTGACAAACTTAATCAATGCCAACCCATCTTCTAAATGTTTTGACATGCTCAAGTCTATATTTTTGCACCTCGGTTCTTGCCTCTGATGCTTTTAAAGACTTGTATAAATGCTTGTGAAGCTTCAAAAACTCGGCTCTATACATCCCCTTGTCCGTGTACATACCTTGCCCTTTCATTTGATCAATGACTTCCATCACTCTCTCAAAGTAGCCTCCTCGAATAAAGCTCAGTAACAATAGCTCATATAGATCCCTGCTCATCTCTAAGTTTCTACTCTTCACATTCTCCTTCATGTCTCCCCACAAAATTGTAATCTCTCGATACTTTCCCATAGAAGAATAAGCGAATATTAGATATGCAAAAGTTTGCGTTGTGAATTGAATTTTCATCTTTTGCATTCTACGATATGTCCTTAATGCATCACTTAACATTTGGGCCTTGCAAAAGAAATAGATAGAAGAATTTAACTCATAAGTCACAGGAGGAATAGGCATCTGCTCATCCATTTCTCTAAGTAAATGGTCAGTTAGATCTGATTTACTACTGGATGATAACAATGATTCTTCACCTGCAGCTTTAGAATGACATATGGAGGCAACCATCTCATCAGAACCATTTGAAAACAAACCACTCTTCCTCATTTGTCTTAACAGCACCTCTGCTTCTTTCATCATCTGTTTACTGTAATAGGCTTTTAAGAGCGCCATATAGGTGTTTGAATCCAGGGATGCTTCAAATGTTTCCATGTCTTCCAAGATGTCATGTGCAGCTTCTAGCCAACCCACGTGAATGCAAGCATCAATTACATCAGAACATAAACTGTATTCTCTCTGCTTATGGTAGTCTTTGCACATGACATGCAAAAGCTTTGAAAGCTCAATGATCTTTCCTTGCCGGCTAAGTCCATTGATCAGCTTTGCGAGGCCTTTGTTACTCACAAAAAGTTTCCCATTTTTGCGAAGAATCAGCTCTTGTTTATGATCCATCTTAAGAATAGAATCTTTCTGTAGCAACTCAGGCATAATCTGTAACTTCATACCAAATCTAAGATTATGTGAACCAATGGGAACAAAGTAGGGCTTTTGCAAATTCCCCACAGCATATTGATTGGATAAAGGCGCCTGGATTCTGTGTATGTCTAACACAAGCTCAGTAGCAGCATCAATGTCGTCAAACTTAAAGTGCAACTTCAACAAATTATCATAGAAAGGTTGATAATGACAAACAAATGCTGCAGACACTCGATCTATGTAATGTTTAAATTTTTTGAGCTCATCCCTTTGACCATTCATTTCATAGATCTGCGCAATGATATTTATTGTATGTGCATCAGCTACAACACCAGTTTGTGACATCAATTCCACTAATTGTAGGCCTTTCAGACAAAATTTATGTCTCACACAAGCATCAAGAACAAGGTTGAACAATAATGTACCAGGTCTTACTACCTTTGGTCGATTACTCTTTTCCTCCAAAAAGAGATCACATATCTGAACTAATAAATTGGACGCAAGACAGGTCCCAATCTCAGTCTTGACCATGTGCAAGATAATCAGCAACAGTATACTCAATGGAGATGAGATACCTCTCTCCAGCATGACCCTAAGGATCGTGGATGCAGGAACAGGCATCTGTGCTCTTGCCAAGGAGAGTGCAACCTTAGTAGGGGTTTCGGCCTGAAGTAAATTGGGATTATCTTTCAAAATCGCTAAGACCAAATCACTTGCTTTACGCAACCAATTAGAGTCAGACGAGTAAGTTAGTTCAACAATCAATCTACTCACTAAAGAACCCATGGGAAGACCATACAACTTTTTGAAATCAATAAAACTTGTCCATGCTTCATCAACCTGGTGATTCGTCAGAGCAATTTCAAGCTTCCTCAGAAGAACAGCATGTGTAGATGCTTCCCAACATAATCTTTCGGGCTGATGACTAGTGCAAAAATGCCCAACTTTAAACGGCTGGTGCTGCTTAAGCTTTACATCTTCCACCAAAAACCTTCCAAAATTTTCAACAGAAAAAAAACCACCACCCCTTTTCAAAGTTTGGTAAGTTCTCCAACTAGCAGGCCCAATAGGCAATTGGTGTAAATGGATTACTAAGTGGGTAGGCAATAGGATTTGCCTTGCCAAGACTAGAGCCATTCACATGAACTCCGGAAAAGTATTGAGCTCAAGTGAAACTCCTATCGAAATAGTGAAATCTCTGAGATGCATAACCAGTGAAGCAAATAACAGTATTCTAATAATAGTAATCTGAAACCTGCGTTTTGTTATTAAAATAAACTTTAAGGGTAAGATTACATGAACAAATAGCTAAAGCGAACCTGAAAAATGTTGGAAATTAAAGGTTTGTGAGGAGTTTTCGTGGATCATAGGAAGGTGGCCGGGGATGGAGGCCGTCGACGTCCAAGACTGAAGCCGGAGATGATAAAGATGTCGCCGCTTGCGCTGAGATAGATGCGAAAGGGGCCTTCAAATTTATTTCACATATTAAAATAACATAAAAATAGACCTTTTTTGTTGTGATTTTTAATTCTTATTTAATGTTTTTAATTTTTATCTTTTTTAAATAAAAACAAAAGTTGTTTGGTTATTAATATCTAATGCTTACATATATAAAATATTAAGATAAATTATTTTTATAAATAAATAAACTAAATAAATTTTATTTTAATCTTGTATATAATATTTATCGAAAATTATCAATGAAAAATAATATATTTTATTGAAATAAATAATAAAATTTCTATTTATTTCAATATATTTTATTATTAAAACAAAATTTTATATAAAACTTATATATTTTACAATTATTCTAAATTATATTTATTAGTAATTAATTTAATTTAATTTAATTTATTTTTAAATTTTAATATTTAAATTAATTATAACAATTGAATTAAATTATTATATTAAATTATTCATAATTTTAATATTAAATAATCATATAATATAATCTAGTTTATAGTAAATTAAATTATTAAAAAACAGAAAATAAAATCGTTTTTTTATAGTTTTGTTAAGTTTTAAAAATTAGAAGAAATCAAAACTAAAAACAGATTTTTTATTGAGTTTAAAACAAAAATTTTAAATTCTATAAAACATATATAGAAACAAACAATTAGATTTTAAATTAATTCTCTTACTTTTTTATTTTAAAGAAAATTTATCATTTTTTAAATTTAATAACTTTAACATCAAATAAAAAAGTATTTATTAATCTGTGAATTAATAATAATCAATTTATAAATTGTATTTATAATTTAATAAATATTTATTTAATTAACTACAATTTCGTATATTTGATTATTAATTAATAAACCATTGAATCGTGACATTCATTGCATTTATTATTATTTTTATATTTATGACAATTTAATAATTCAACTAACAATTAAAATTAAAGATGGAATCAATAAATTTTAAACACTTGACAATTTACATTTCGCTTGAGCAATTTTCTGTGCCTTCAGAACATGCGAAAACAAAAAAGAGGGTACTTGATCTACTCTAAACTGAGAAACAAACTAATTTTACCTATCACTGCCAGTAGTTTCCACCTCACAGCGAGACATTCATTTTCTTTCTAACCAAACCAAACAAAAAGAAAAAAACCAATAACTGCATCCTTAACTGGCAAATTCATCCACCTTGGAGTTAAAGACAAAACTTGGAAATGTTGTTGTGATGTCCCTGCATTTGATTTAGACACCAAGTCACGTAACATGATAAAGAAAGAAATCAGACAGAACAACAAAATTGCAGAAGCTGGTTTATACGTACCTCAAGTATGGAAGTGTCATGATTTTCAACAACGATGGATTTTTGCGGACAAAGTTATGCCATTCAATTTGGTCTATCTTCCCATCATTATTCGCATCGGCTTCCAAGAAGGTCTGTCCAAAACATAGAAACAAGAAAAGGATAATTAACCCCCTACGGTAATCAAGAGACAAAACAACCACAAAGCAAAAGAAGTGCTGCAAACAATTGTCAAATGAACATTTCCTCGTGCATGAGAGCAACATCAACTCACTTTGTCAAGAATTATCTCAATCGTCTCATCTGCCAACTTCATTCCAGACTCGCAAAGAAGAGCGATTAGCATTTCCTTAACCTGTCAAATTTACAGTCAGTGGACACGGCCGAAAGGAGGAGATAATGCATTCAACATAAAGTTACTATCAAACTCGCAAGGCACACTAATCAACACCAGGAAGAAAGTTGATATGAACTTTACCGAAAATGTATGTCATCTAACAAGATAGTTCTCCAAAATTTTTAGGATCAAAGAACAGAAGCTATCATTTTTTATCCTCGTATCTAACAGGAAAGGTCCCCATAGAAAACATTAAATGACACAACCGTAAGCTCATGCAAGTCATGCTAGCAACCTCAAAGTTTAACACTTTCAACATACATACATCCAACCAAAGAGAGCATCGCCATACCTCGTGGCGCTCGATGAATCCTGTGTTATCCAGATCGTATAGTTTAAATGAAACTGCAAGTTGAATAAAAATATAAATTTGTGAAACTAAATATTAATTCAAATCCAAGTTAAACATATTGAAGATAATGACCGATTCTGAAAATACTCTTGTTGTTCATTATATTTCAACTTACACTCTATCTTTTCTTGTTGTGGGATATTGGGATGGAAGACATTGAGTGCTCTAACGAAGTCACCAAAATCAATTGCTCCCTTATGATTAACGTCAAACATATAAAAGATCTACAAGACAAAATGTGCAAGCAAAATGAAATTTCATTATGTAACTTACAGAAGACTACAAGGGGATTAGTTCTTAAAAAATGGTTTCTCTCCCTGATAAAAAGCAATATGGAGTTTAAGGACCAGACCCTATTTGCGAAAAGACTTTCTTTATTTCTGTTGTTGAGAAGAGCAAGCTGAAACTCTTCCTGCACACAATCAGAAAGGATTAATCGCTACAAGTTATATTAATAATCAAAATATGACGAGAGACCTTTCTGCTAGCAGAAAAAAACAGTCACATGTGGAAATGACACCCAGTGGTGAAAGGGGATTCAGATAACTTGTAAGAATAAAACTGCAAGTTTCAATTGGAAAACGAATGTCAATGACATACCTTGCTTATTAATCCATCATCAACTACAGAACTGCTAATGCTCTTGAATAGCTCAAAAAGGGCTTCAACTTCATTGACACTGACTGATGAACGAAAAATAACACAGAAATCAATATTATCAGAAAAACAAGGATATTGACTGGAAGAACACATGAAATGAAGTTGATATGCATAACAGATAGAAGGATTTAGATACAATAACTTTACATGCACACAGGTTAAGATTGCACTAATATGAACAAGGAAAGTGAATTTCACTTTTAACAAAATTCTAAACTTATTTTTCTGGAGGTTGCAGCTAAAAGTTTTAACAAAGGAAAATTATTGACCAACAACTACAAGCAAACTCCACAACTTTTCCCCCCTTTCATGAGACTCGAGTTTCATGAGAATAAAACAGAGTTTAACAGCTTGGAATGTTGGCAAGCACAAGGGCTCGTAGAAAACTCGTATGGGTACTATTATTCTGTATCAAAAAGGAAAAGGAAACGATCGTAGTACAAAGAACAAACTAACAAAATAAATTGGATGATGAATACTCACAAGCAGTTTGTCCTGAGAGAGGAATAGGGTCCAGCTGGCCAGGATACTGTCTTGCTACTCTAGAACTAAAGCAGCCCATTTACAGACGAAGAAGCACGGGCGTATACAACAAAACCTAGGCTTGGAGCGCGGGGCTTCACCGACTACAATTCATTGTCAAAATCCATCTTAACCTTGCAAATTACAAATCCATCACATTCAAAAACATTAGCATACAAATTCCAAAATAGTGATGACACCTCAATTTTCATCTAAAGATTTCATCTTTTTATAACACTCAGCAAATTAAATAACCCAAAACACATTCCCCGCCCTTTCAATTATACCATGCAAGCAACAAACCCAGAATCTCCAATTCATGAATGATTACATTTCTACAATACATAAAAAGCAAACTGGTGAAATGGAATATTCGAAGCCTTTATATTCTCAACCCCCCAAACCCCAAGTGAACAAAATATGAAGTAACAAAAATTCCGTCTCTTATATCCTCCACCTTTTTCCTCCAATTTCTCAGGAGCCAAGCAAAGGTTGCAGGAGAAAACGAAAACAGACAAGAACTCAGAGAAAAGGAAGCACAATGTTCTCTGAAAAGGAAAAAAGATCACCAAGGTATGAACGCTATAGATAAGACAAAAAAAGCCAAGAAAAGAGAAGAATAAAGAAAAGAAACTAACCGACCACAATCCTCTGCCAACCGGCGCAGAGAATGGAGGAGAAAAGAGAAGAGTAAAGAAAAGAAACTCACCGACCACAATCCTCCGCCAAAAGGAGCAGAGAATGGAGGAGGTTGGCTGAGATTTGAGAAGGCGAAAAATTTATACCAAAGAGAGATTGATGATAAAGAGGAAGAAGCGAGGCTGGCAGTTATAGTAACAGATAAAAGAAGCCACACGGGACAATTTAAAGGCTGCTGATCCAACAGATGTTCATTGATTTTCTTTTTACATTTTGCAAGCCATGCACTTTCCTTAATCGTAATCATGACATATAACTGCCAAATATATGAAAGTCACCGACAAACACTGGTTGCTGGTTGTCTATTTTTGACCTTCTTTCCCTATCTCGAAAGGAGAAACCAAAGCCACATCCAACGCGTTGAATTTAGAAAATACAGTTGAGTGAAATTAAGAAAAGAAAAGAGAACGCGTGCGTGCGTGCGTGTGCGATGAAAACGGTAGAACTGGAGCATCTCTTCCGAGGGTTGTTTTTTCTGTTTTTATGAGTTACCGATTTTACACGGTTAGTTTCACCCGCTCACCTTTTTTTTTGTAATTGTCATGTTGAACTTTAATTTATAATAAACATTTAAAGGCAATAAAAATATAATTTCTTTCTTTTAAACATCTCTTAAAGCCTATTTAGTTGGATGTTAATTAATAGAGTATAAAGAAACAGAACAGAACGGTTTAGAATAGAATAAAATGTAATATAGTGAAAAGTTGTTTAAGAGGAATGTAATAATTCGTAATGTAATGTAGTGAAATGTTGTTTTGAAGATTGATGAAAGAAAAAGTAATGTATAATAAATGACTATTATACTTCTGATATTAAAATAGTTGTTACAAGAAGATTAACGTTATGATTTTAAAATATAAATCATGTCCAATTAAAAAATCACGGTTAAAGTCATACCTGTGACAAATAATTATATATATATTCTATTTTAAAATAATAAAAGTTTCATTATTTGATTATTAATTATATAAAAATATTATTACTAATTATTTAATAAATTTTATTTTATTTTATTTTATTATATGTGATTTGTATTTAAAAACAATTTATTTATATTTTTATTTATATAGAAATATATACAAACAATTAAAAAATAATTTTCTCTATTTTTATTTTTCATTAATAAAATTTTTTATTATTAATTATATACAATTTATTATTAATAATATAAAAATATTATTATTAGGATAAGGAGAAATAATATAAAAATATTATTAATTATATACAATTTTTGTGGACCGTAATAAATGAGTCTGGATAAAAGGAGGTTGTAGTTAGAAGAAATAATTGGTATTAAGAAAAATTATCGAGGGTATATTAGGTAGTATGTATTTATTAGTTTACGTTCCATTCTAAACCTCCCAAATCGGAGATTTCTTATTTTCACTGTTTAGGATGGAATGGAACGTAAATAAAACCCTTCATTTGCATCTCATTTCGTTCGATTCCATTATAAAACCCTCAACTAAACGATGAAAGTGTGTTATATTCCACCTCGTTCCATTACCATCTCCTTAACCAAATAGGACCTTAATTACTCAAGAGTAACTACAAAATATTTTTAATTTGAAAATTAGTTTAGATATTATACAACCAAAAGATATGTATAATAAAATCATAACTACGAAATATAAAAATGCATATATTTATTTTACCTATAATTCCCATTTAACACTTTTTGTAGTAAGCAAAAATTATTTTTGTGTTATTTAAGATATGTTGAGTTTGTTGAATTGAAATGAAAAATGTCAATTTTTAATCAAATTTAAATTAATAAAACATTAAATCAAATTGTACCAATCTTTATTGGATTACTTATTTTTGTTTTTATTTTATTTTATTATATAACAAATAAGGTGTCAATGCGTGCCACAGAAGAAAATATGAATACATAATTTTAGAATAAATTATGCTTTTTAACATATAAAAAAATAAAACGTAATGGTAATCGTTAATTTCGTTTTGAAAAAGAAAGGTGTAAAGAAAAAAGAGCAGTGTTTCCTTTTACAGAACAATATTATTTGACCACGTTTCTGATTTTGTCAATTTTAGTCAAGTGGGAACCTGGGCTCGACGTTTTAATTTTGTGCACCAGTTTCCAAATCGAAATTTTCATTTAATTGATGTTAGGACTGCTTATGTTCTATTAAGAAACTTATGTTTTATTTTAAGAAAAATAAGAATTTGTTTACTTTCACTTCAGTTTTTTTAATTTTATATATTATTTAACAAATTAATAACTTAAAATTAATATCTTAAAACTAATCGATGATTGTCTTGTCTGCTACGCTACTTAAGGATTAAGAGAAAGAAACAAGAACAAGAGGTTGGAAAAAGGCAATTGGCATGACGTGACATAACATACCAACGAGGTCACATGACATAACATACCAACGAAGTCGTTAGGTGATGTCAGTAATGCCAGCTTCTGACATGACATGACCGTAACAAAAATTCTTATTTTGACACGTAAGTTCAACTCCGCGTGTATTATATAAGGTCGGCACCGGGTGGGTATTCCATTTCAACGAATTATCCTGTGCTCCTTCCGTCTATTCATCCGTTAAATTCACGTGTATTATATATATATAATATAAGGTCGTTTAGGACTATAAGGTGGCTAATTCGAATGTTTTTTTTTTTTTGGAATAAAATCAACGTTAGCGCAAAAAACAGACAAAAGTAGGGAAGACAAAGAAAACTAACCCATGCCAACAGATTTACTCTGTACACCCAGAACCTAATAGCCTTTCCCCCTTAACAAAAACAAAAGCCGAACAATTTGAATTTAAAATGGAGACTAAACAAGAAGGACAATCAGTCCAGTGATGTGAGTTTGCATATAATAAAGCTACCTTGGCTAAAGCATGAGTCGCGCTTATTGGCAATCCTACGCGTCCATTGAAAGGACAAGTGAAGGAAATATCGCTTGAATGATAAACAATTAAGGGTCAAAATTTCAATCTCAGACCGATTTGGCGAATGAGCTAATATTGATTGGACAGCTGCTAAATAATCCGACTCCACAATGACCTTGGCAAGCTGTTGGTCTTTTAGCCAAGAAAGAGCTTCCCTTATAGACATAGTTTCGGCAAGAACTGGGTCAAACAGGGCAGGGAAAAAACCTGAAATAGCAGTCACAAACTTACCTCGTGCGTCCTTAAGAACCGCAGCAAAATCTTCCGTCTGAATATTCTTTGGAGAAACAACGAACTCGCTGTCTTCTTTCTCCCGAATAGAGAGCTTTGGCAACCCTGAATCCATGAAACTAAGACGAAAATCTAAGAGAGACCAACGTAGAAATAATACCTAGACCTCACCTTACACATGAACGGTAAGACCAACACTTGCACTCGTAGAGAAAGAGAAAGAGGCAAGACCTGATGTAACCCTAAGCCAGACGACAATTCTATCGCTATACTCATAAATATCATCCTTGTTATTATTTTTAATAAGTAATTATATTTTTCATTGTTAAGTCTAATTAATTGATAAATAAATCAACTTGTTTTGTGTTTATATATTTGTTCAACCGAAACTAAAATTGAAAAAAGGATAATGAGTTCGACAAGGATAATCTAAAACCGCAAATTTTACAAAACATAAGGTCCTGCAGCCTGCATTCCCCTTCATTCGGTGCCTGGTTGCCTTGCGTGAGTCGGAAAGAGATCGGATTCTATTCTAGTGCCGCGCAGACATATCGGTGAAATTCCATCATGATGTCCGACAGGATGGCAAACCAGCCCCGGCCTGGGGGCTTGAATAGGCTAAAGTGCAACCCTAGTTATAAGTTGCTAAAACAAACTTTTGCTACTATACTGCTGATACAAAACAGACAAGAGACAATGGACAAACAAATAGTCAGACATGACAGTTCCAAGTTTTCTTCAACTGCAGGACAACAAATGCTTCTTCCTACTACTGAGGAGGAGTTTGGGAATGTGGTGGCGGCCCTGGTGGAAGCGGCGGAGCCATGCCCGACTGATTTCCAGACTGCAAAATATTTGCAGAAAAAAAATCCTGATCATTAGCTACATATAAATCCAAACAGAAGCTGCCACCGTATTTGGATTAAACAACAAGAAGATAATACCTGGAAAGGATTGAAACCGGGCATCATTGGCATCTGTCCACCTTGTTGCCGGTTGAATGCACCACCTTGTGTCGGATACATTTGGGATCCACTCTGCATATTCGGAAAACTACCACCTTGAGGGGCACTACTTGTGGCTAACGAACTTGAGTGCATCGGATTCATGCCGCCCATAAAATGACCCTGTGGTAAAGGAGGAACCATCTGATTCATTGCACCTTGCATTCCCTATAAAAATGATCGATCTGGTTGAAAACTAATCCAGTTCAACAAGTCATATATACTACTGAAACGCATTTTATAAGATCCACAAATATGTGGCGCCAAGGTGATCTGGTGGTCAACATAAAATCTGACAATAAAGAATCAGTATAGACCAATATCATACCACTGGACCAGGCATTGGCAATTGGACGGATGCCGACATTGAAGAAGGTGGTGGTAAAGATCCATGAGGAGGCATTTGTGGAGGTCCAGGGGGAGGCCGAGTTAGATGAGGATGAGGAAGCAGGGGCAGATGAGCTGGAGGCTGTAACTGCTGCATGTTTGGAGGTGGCATCGCCATAGGGGGCATTTGTGGAGGGTGTTGCTGTTGCTGCTGAGGATTTTGTTGATATCCCTGCTGCAAAAGAGAGGGATGTGGACCAGGAGGCAAAGGCGGTGCTCCCAAAGGTAAAGAATTTGGATGAGGCTGCTTTTGATCTCCAGATCCATCAAGTTGAATAGATGGTGGCATTGCAATTCCAATACCGGGAATGGTTCCCTCATTTCGAGTCAATCCAGGAAGAAATGGTCCAGGAGTAGTTGGTTGTTCTGATACAGGAAAATTACCAGGCATGCGACCGGCAAAAGCAGGATTTTGGTCACCATAGCCTGATGGAGAGTACAATATTTAGAAATTGAACTCCTAGCCATGTTTAGATTTAAGAATTTCAACTCGTATAACAATGCATAAGCTATATCAGTCAATATAAAAGGTAAATTCCATACTATCAAAGATATCACTTCTTTCAAGTCTAACCTTGGTTATGACCCATACTATATTTATCACGAGCAGTGTCCCCAGGTCGATTTCTGCACCAGAACTTCGTCGTGTGATCATTGCTACCACTGCAGATGAAATAATGAAAGTTTAACCAACTGAATAGTAGGTCAAATCTTCACGAAGTAACCCAGAACCTACTTGAAACACCAACAGAAACTAGAACCACATATAGACAAATGAAAACAAACAGAAAAGCGAACTTCAAGTAAACTCAAAATGTTTTCCATGTCAGAATCAAATAACTTCAGATGCAGTTTTCATCAAATTCACCTTGCTTTATTTTTCTTGTTCAAATGCACAGAAACTTTTTACAATGAAGGGATTCAATTCGTCAATTGATTGATGAACTACAAAAATCTACATTGTAGGAATTGACAAAGAAAATTAAGCAAATCACAACTGACAAAGAAAAGTAACAATTACTACACCCTCACCAAAACAGATCAATTTACAGAAGGGTGCTCCTAGGTTGGCAATAGTTGATTGCTAAATTCTTAAGCACTAATAATTGAGACATTACCTGCAAAGAAGATAACCTATAGGATGCCAAGCAAGATCCCACACACTATTATCATGAGCATTCGGAACTTCAATTTGGGGAGTTTCATGCCTGTGCATCAGAACATTAACAGTCATAAGAAACAGAAGTTAAAGGTAAGATAAATTTTCAGCAGGCCACATGTAACATGATGAGAGAACCATATAACAAGTTTTCTGCAAACCGACATAACAACAGGCACTAAAAGATTAATATATTAAGTATAAACATGAAGAATCTGATTACTAATAGCTTCATAGAATAAAGGTACTAACATGGTATAAGACAAGTTTAAGAAAAAGGTAAATAAGATAGAAATGTAGCTTACCCAACAAGCCAATGAAAAATGGATCCGTCAAAACTCCCACTGACAAAGTATTCTTCATGAAATGGATGCCAAGCCAAGGCTGAAATAGAGAAAAAAACTTGAGCCACAATAAATGCCCAAAACTTAACACTATAGATAAAAGCATGAAAACTAGCTGCTAGGCAAAAATTAGAGTAAGTGTCAAGTTAAAACAGCTATAAACAAACTGAATCACAGAATCAATGGCATTTCAGACAAATTTTGTATCATCAAGCCCTGGAATAGTTTCTCTCTACCTGAGACCTTTACAATCATCTATCAATCCATGAACTTTTTCCCATTTGGGACAGATCTCCCAAATACAGCTCTAAGAGCAATAAAGCACGATCAAGTTATCAATACAGGTTTACGGGCTAACTTTTCTTTATTAATTGTACAATATGACCGAATACTTGCCAAAAAAACTTCCAGCTGTATATTATTGCACCATTTATCTTATCCGTGTTCATCCGGCTTTTATTCAGTTGTTAGCTCAGCTGAGAAAACTCCCACCCTATACGACTTGTATTTGAAGAATATGTTACTAACCAGTCACATCCTTTCGATGCCCACGGAACGATTCAAGCTCCTTCATAGACCTTATATCATAAAGCTTGAAATTCAGGAAACAATATTGTTAGGAGAAGAAAAAAAGTGAAGCTAATACGAAATCATATGATGACAAAAGGGCACATTTTTTATAGATCTTATCAAAAGTATCTCACCTTAATAATCTGGTCCTTTGCAGCGGTAAGCACCCAGTTACCATTTTGGTTCCACTTTACACAAAGCACAGTATTCTTGTGACCATGACTACATAATAAACTCTCGAAAATGAGGAAGAAGTTCCACAGCTAACTATGAGATGATCACCAATAACATGGCACTTACAAGGAGCAAAGCTCTTTCCCAGATTTAGCATCCCAGATTTTTACAAGGTTATCTTTCCCACCTAAAAAGAGGCTAAAAGTTATTAAGAAGAACTTGATGAAAGAGTATGATTTCAGAAGAAACTAAGTCAAACCTGAAACTAATAGTGATTTCGTGGGATGCCAATCAACACTTTTCACATCCCAACCATGGCCTGCCTGAGTTCAAAACATGCATAGAAAATTCTTAGGTTATTTCAGGCACATCATAGTATACACAGCACAAAGATTTTAGGGATGAACTCCAACTGTGGAGTAAACTATAACAATACATCAAGAAATAAGGAGAAGAAAACAAATCAAGCTACTATAGTAAGCTTTTGATGACATTCATATCAATCACACGTATACACTGTTGTAACCCACATAAGAAAAGGAATGATACACCACAAAATACACCTCTAATTGCCACTCACTCTAACTCATCAGCAAAATCCCACCAAAAAAATCTTGAATCACCTTAGAGTTACTTTGGTAAAAACGAACTTTCTCAGTTTTTCTTTTTCTGTAATGTCTATTACATCAAGTGGGAGCTCAAGGAAATACTAAATAATTAATTTATTTCAAAGACATATCAAATTATAAAAAAATAAGTCATCAATATTGAACTAACTAAATCATATGCTAGTGCAACTAGAGAGATCACTTTTGGCCCATAAAAGGATGATTCAAACATAATTATAACTTATTGACTCATTAGAATTACATATAATTGGGTCATCAATAGCCTAGCATTTAGTCAAACAGCATTACCAGTTAATGAGCGCTCTTCTTGGCACCGGGCAAAGTCCCAAACTTTGACAGTGGTATCGTCGGAGCAAGAACAGAATTTTAAGTCTGTCCTACAAAAGCTGTTCAAGAGGTCATTAAGGAATATTATATTGGCATGCATGAGAATGTAACAGAATATGAAGAAAAATATATACCTCAAATCACGAACTGACTCTTTATGAGCAGACTTATTGGCCTTGACATTATTCATGTTACTTTGCCAATACCTAAAAATTTCCCATAGTTATGATTATCGCGAGAAGAAGAAAAAGAAAATTCCTTTCACGTTCATAAGCATGTCAAAATAAGCAGGATAAATAATGCAGAAAAAAGTAGGCACATTACTTAATTGCACCCCCATCATCACCAGAGATCATCCAGTTATCATTATGACTCCATATCATGGATCGAATTGCTTGGTCATGGGCCTGTAGATTAAAAATTGTGAGGAGCAATTGATCCAGCTTGCTTTCCTCATTACAACTACATGGGTATTGTAACATACCTGGAGAATCATTTCAAAGTTAAATGACTGTCCATTCCAAAGAGTGAATTCACCACTTTGAGAGCCTGTTATTAGGCGCCTCCCATTAGGAGTCCACTAAATATGAAAGAAGAGTCAGAATACAGTGTCATTATCCGTGATGTTTTTTTATAACTCATACAAATGAAAATAACATAAACTTTTGATGAAGAATGAAATCATAAGTGAAACATCCTTGCAATATAAAAACATCAAAAGTGGAAAAAGACAATTAGATACAGAAACTAGAAACAAAGTCAGAAACTTCATTCTGATAAGACTTACCAAAACTCGATTAATTGAACACCGATTTTTGTTTAGTGACGTATGAACAAACTTGGCAGTAAAACTAGTTGACGGGTTATCAGAATAAGCAACTGGGGGCAGCATCTGCACCACAATAATGGAGGGACATTAACCAAATCAGAAGCACATAAACTGAGGTTATAACTACATCAGTCAGGCATTTATTCAAGAGAAACGAAAAGAACAAGAACAAGAACAGTATTATGCACCGACATCAATAGCTGCAGCAGTAGTGGGCTGCAATGCTGTCCTGTCCCTAGATTCCTGCTGCCACATTCGATTCTGTATGAAAGTTGAAATAATATTATACAAAGCTCAACAAATGAGCAAGATTAGCAAAACCATAATATAAAAGAGATAAGGATCATCATTACCTGGATATATCGGACAACAGTGCTTGTATAATCAACTGCTCTCCTCTGGGTTAGCTTCCTCATTCTTTTTGCACCAAAACCATCACCGTGTGCTGCAACAAGTACCCATTAGTCCAAAAATATATTGGAACTATTAGAAAAGCAGATTCACAGTTTAACCATCATATAATAGGCTGCAAGAAAGACTACCAACGATGAAACTTGTTACATTTACCATAGAAATGCACCTAAGAAAATCAAAAGATTACCATCAAAAGAGGGAGGAGCAGAGGAGTGGTGGTAGTCAGGTGGATTGAGAGTGGTTGAAGAGGCAGAGGGTTGGCGCATCATCATCATGCCTTGCGGTGGAGGTGGCTGTTGTTGATACTGCATTTGTTGCTGCTGTTGTTCGTACATCATCCTTTCTACAAACCAAAACCAAATCCAAATCCAAATCCAAAATCAAACCCTAACCCTACTCCTAGTATCGCCTAACAGTCAATGATAAATGGGAAGATCGATGTAATCATAAGTTGGCGGGTTAAGAAACAATCGATTTGGGTTTGTGGAGAAGAAAAATGTAAGCCAATGAGCAAAAGTCATACATATCTACATATATAAAAGAATCGGGTGGATAGTCCGACCCGTATGTGCCAATGGTTTTAGGGCATAACATTTTGAGCTCCTTAAAAAATAACCACATGCCAGAAACCCCTCTGAATTATCAGAAAGATCAAATCTTGTAAGCTCTTCCCGCCTCCATTGACGCGGTAAGGACCTCTACTTTCTACTCTGTTCTGTTGAGAATATGGGATTTTGAGATCTCTCTTAAGTGTTGTTAATCATGCATGACAAAAGCTTTCTTCTTCTCTCTTTTTAATCATATTATCTTTGCCAAAGCTGAAATCTTTATCATGTTTGTGATCTGCACTCTCTTCCCTTTAGCTTACCATCAATCTTTCTACTGGAACCTTCTCTGAAACTTGGAGGTCATTACGAGATTCGTGTTTGACTGTTTGTTGTTTGTGCAAAAGGAGGACTATACAGAGTGAATCCACTTATATCCACATTTTAGATCCATGTGTTTCAGTGCATAATCTTTCTGTCAAATTTGGATTTTGGCATCTTTGTTTAGCTTCTAGTAAAGTGTTTCATGATTGGCGATCGCATCTCCGCAAGATAAACAACAGTTCTCGTGCATGTTTCCACTTCTATGGTCCTATAATGGCTGTATCTTAGCGAGTTTCTTTGTGTTGAATTGTAGGTGGCACTATTAAACTTTTCTCTCTCAATATCTCATTGCCTGAGAAAGTTCTTTCCAACAAAGTGTAACTGGATTGTCTTCTTGTGGCTATTGTGACTTGCATGCACTTCTTGTAGATCATTCCCAATATCTCAGTTCTTGTTAAGTCTTTGCTCACAAGTGAGGAAGGCAGTTGTCTAATGGCTACTTCTGCAAAAGTTCATGCTGTTGAAACTAGTAACGTCAATGGAGACTGGACAATTGTTGTACCTCGACGTGGCAAACAGAGAAGGAAATTACCTACAATCAGCAGTCTAGAAGAGCAACAGCAGGTGTGGGTTCCTACTGATATTGAATCTGATCAAGATAGACAATCAAAGCTGATGCAGAAGATGCAGATCTGTTTGAAGAAAGTTGAGAGCTCCCAATTCTATCACAACTTTGTGGAACAAATCCAAAATCAAGAAATTTTGGATTGCTTTAGCAGGGTTTTACGATCAGAATTGAAGATGGAGACGGTGATATATGGCATTGGCAGTATTGAATCATACGAAACCCCTCGACTTCAGCTTAGCC
Source organism: Erythroxylum mucronatum (assembly GCA_027563825.1). Lineage (NCBI taxonomy): Eukaryota > Viridiplantae > Streptophyta > Magnoliopsida > Malpighiales > Erythroxylaceae > Erythroxylum > Erythroxylum mucronatum. The sequence goes on from JAOSBP010000005.1 coordinate 1,815,639, forward strand.
TTGCAATCTTGATGAAAAAAAAGTTAAGTTGGATTGGTGATATAGAGGTCTTTGATCCAATTCTTTCTGTAACAGAAACTGATGTCCTGAAAGCTCTCGGTTGCTCTGTTATGTCAATAAACGAGCAAGGTCGTCGTCTTGCTACGAAGCCAACACTTTTCTATATGCCTCATTGTGAGGCAGAGTTATACAACAACCTTTTGCAGGCAAACTGGAGAGCGGAACACTTGAATCACATTGTTTTGTTTGGAAACAGCTTTGAGGTGTATCAACAGTATTCGGAGTTCAGGAACTCAACCATTGTTGATTCAACAAATTATATTTCCGCTGCTCGAAAATTCACTGATGAATATGCTATCAGAACAGCATCAGATGAATATTTTGCTGCTTTTCATGATTCAAGTTGGCATTTTTTCAGTCCTCAAACCGAGGAACACCTACAGTTGTTCAAAATTGATTGAGATGGTGTCTGTGCTTCAAGGACATTGGTTTGTTTGGAAACAGCTTTGAGGTGTAACGACAGTATTCAGAGTTCAGGAACTCAACCATTGTTGGTTCAACAAGTTACATTTCCGCTCGAAAATTCACTGATGAATATGCTATCAGAACAGAATCAGATGATTATTTTCTGCCTTTCATGATTCAACTTTCAAGTTGGCATTTTTTCAGTCCTCAAACCGAGGAACACCAACAGTTTGTCAAAGCTGATTGAGATGGTGTCTGTGCTTCAAGGACATTGTTTTGTTTGGAAACAGCTTAGAGGTGTATCGACATATGCTATCAGAACAGCATCAGATGATTATTTTGCCGCTTTTCAAGATTCAAGTTGGCATTTTTTAAGTCCTCAAACCGAGGAACACCTGCAGTTGGTCAAAATTGATTGAGATGGTGTCTGTGCTTCAAAGCCACAACATTTATTGTACAAAAATTCTTTAAAAGAACATCCTTTTCAATCCCTGTAAAGTGACTTATAGTTCATGATTAAACCAGCTTGCAGGCTATGTTTTATTCTCATTAGTTGCCATCCTATGTACAAAAACACAGTTGTATGATGTCGTTAATAGAACAAAACAAGCCAAAACTTGGGTCCTTATCCTCCCTCCAAACGCATGAATTGTGTTAGAAAGAGTGGCAGATGATGAAGTCAAGAAAGGTAGGAGCCACTAACTTTGGAACATTGACTAAATCAACACTTATAATACTCAAAATAAATTGTAAATTTGTAACTTTGTAAGGTCCTTAAGTAATGATGGCCTTAGACGCAAAGTATAAAGTAATCATGATGAAACCTAAAATGAATTGGTAAAACAACAAGCTTTAAACCTAACACTCAAGGATGACAAGTATATAATCACCTAAAGTTTAGGTTAATGGAACCATCTCCCCCCAAAACAAAAAAATATCAAATTATGGTTATAAGTAGTTCTCAATCTGCTAATGAACCTAATTAATTGAAGTTCATTACATTAAATATAACTACAAATGGACAATTTAAATAATATAAATTAATCAAATCCCATATTAAGTTCAATTCAAATTTAAAATCATGTTTGCTTGTCACATTTGCATTTGAAATTCAAACACGGTGCTCATAGCGGCGGCCATTTCTGACCTCAGCCCCACCGGCCACAACCTACCCTCCCTCCATTAAAGTCAACCATAAGAAATAAAATTCAATTAAGATAAAATAAAATTAAAAAGGGTCATGAGATAAATGATTATAATTAATTATCTTATTAAGTAATTACAATATTCTTAGCTTAGCATAGCATCCAGAATCAGCTCTTCTTTCTTCCACCATTTTCTCAACCTCCAAAACAGAGAAGCAACAGATGAAACAAGAAATATAAAAGAAAATGAATTTACAGATATATCAAAACCATGTGTCTCTTTCATTCTCTTCAATCTCTCTCTAACTTTTCTGCTTTTTCCCTCACTAACCGTATTTCATTATCTAACAAAACAAACAGAGAAGTTCAAAAGGATTAGAAAAGAAAGGGAAGGTAGAGAACCAAGGTGTGATTCAACAGAAAAAGCTAACGCCTTTAAACAAACCCTATTGCTCAAGAAATCTTTACCCTCCTTTCACCTCCTAATACACGCCAACTTTCAGCCCTCCACGGGGTTTTCCCTCCGATCGTTTTGTAATCGACGGTGAGAGTTCTCCTTCGTCTTTTTTGGGTGTTTTCTGAAGAACTGATCGTTAAAGTTCCAATCTTTTGTGTAGTTTCTCGACCCTGATTTAAAGGGTAGGGATTGTTTTTGGTTTTCTTCCTTGAAAACCCGAATTTCTTGCGGTTTGAGTTGGTTTGGTGGTCTGGGCCGATGGCGGAGTTGGAAAATAATATGGAATTCCAGGGCAAAACGAAACCTGTCACCGGTTCCTCTCTGTTCAATCGATCTTTCACAATGCATGCTTCAGCCGTGAAACCCTGTTCCCAGCCTTCGTCAAGATCATACAATCCTTTTGAGTCAATGAAAGGTAAGGTCAAAAAACTCTGCAATTTGTTTGAATCACCAAAGTCCCCAACTTTAGTCCCCAATGAATCGCCACCCCCGTTGCAGACACAAACAAGCACCCTCAGCAGCAAGCTTAGATCAATAAAATCAATGGGTCATGATTACAATCGGTTCTCTTTTACCTTGAACAACAGTGGAATCCGATTACCGGGTACTGAGGATCGAATTGTAGTTTACTTAACAAGTTTGCATGGTATTCGGAGGACTTTTGAGGACTGCTATGCTGTCAGGATGATCTTTAGGGGGTTTAGAGTGTGGATTGATGAAAGAGATGTGTCCATGGATTCAGCTTATAAAAAGGAATTGCAAGGTGTTTTGGGACAGAAGAATGTGAGCTTGCCACAGGTGTTTATCAGGGGAAATTATGTTGGTGGTGCCGATGTGATCAAGCTAATGTTTGAGACTGGTGAATTGGCTAAGGTTCTTGACAGGTTCCCAAGAAGAGAGCCTGGATTTGTGTGTGATGGATGTGGCGATGTGAGGTTCGTGCCATGTGGGAATTGTAGTGGAAGTAGGAAGGTGTTTGATGAAGACGAAGATGTGAGAAAGAGGTGTTTGGAATGCAATGAAAATGGTTTGATTCGGTGTCCAGATTGTTGCTCGTGAACTACCTTCAACTTATGGCAAATAACTATAGAATTCAGCAAGCAACAAGCTTGCATGGTTTTAGGTTTTGATCTTCCTGATCTATTGTATTGAATGTGGATAATGTTTTAAGAGTTGAATTCAAAAAACTCTTTTGGGTTATGGACTTTTGTCATTTGCAAATTGTGCATCAGCTAGGTGACTGATGCTTGTTCTTGTATGGAGTTTATCATGATAATAATAATCTGTGATGTCAAACACCTCTTTGGTTGAGGTGTTCTGGTTGTATTCTATGCAGGGAGATTGTTTCTCCTTATGGGAATGTAAATAACAAGTTTTTAATGTAACTAAAAGGAAGTTGCCATTGAGCAGATGATAGACTATGAAAAGCTTATATATGTTTTCTGCTCTAATCTTCTGCCCTCGATCATGTTAGAAAAACTTTTCTAATCTCTTTTCTACTCATATTGTTCAATGCATGTGTAAAGGTTGTATGTATCCCTATGGCTCAAATACTTAAGCAGAAATGCTGCCTAATGATATTTACATGTAACTAATCATGTTATATAAGATCTTACAGAAGAACTAAAAAGGTAATGCTGGATTCATATGATTATGACCATGGATGCCACTGTTATGGCAAACATTTTGCAGGCGGTGAGAGTTGTTGACGTTGATATTTATGAAATTAAAAACAAGTTCTTTTCTACTTTCTGCACTTGTAAAATTGACTAGGCGCCTGCATTTTTTGTACTAAAAAATAATGCTGGCAAGATAAGTGGACATGTCCATGCAGACCATTCTGCAATTCTGTATAAAGTCACTAAGGAGTTCAATAATCAAAACTAGGCATATCGTCCATAGAAGATGCCCTTAAATGTAGTTTTTTTTTTCCCTTCTCTTTTTTCCAGTTTAGGAAGGACTTACTGGTCAAAATTTAAGTTCAAGATAACCTTCCATAGCCCAAGTCTCGTAGGATGTAAGCTCAGAATTTATTGAAAGAGTTTCGATCATTAGTAATAGTATGCATTCCTCAACCTCCCTTGATTTACTCTGATAGACTCATCCTGTCGGCCAGCTATCTATTATGTGCAGATTCTGAAGGATATGTCAGGATTCATGAAAGTAGCTGGAAACAGATTGGTTATGCATATTCTTCTCGGAGACAAATCAGGAAACCAGAATCTCGTTGTCTGGTTCCTGTTATAACCTTCTTTATGTTCTTGTTAAATCAATTCTTGACATACTTCTAAGCTGCTCTTTCGTTGTTCTAATGTACCAAATCATTTCATTTTCTCGTCGTCCAACGAAGTCAGTTTCTTCAGGACGGCTTCAGATACAAGATGTTGTACAATCACTTTACAAACAGGTGAAAATGTCGGAGCAAGTACAGCTTGGGGACATTAAGGTCTAAAACTGGCTTGCAAAATGGTAGAGCTCGTGATCGTTAACAACAAAATAACAGCTATTCACAAAGTCATCAATGGAAGTCCCAGTATGCCACAGTACAGCTATTCCTAAGCATTTTCTTTTCTGACGGTAAAATCATTGATCTTCCACTCTTGAGGCACTGCGGAGATTGTATCAAAAAGGGGAAATCTTAGTTATGATTTCTGAAAACAACTATTTTGCTAGCTATTGAGTAAGAGGAACACATTCAAGTTCAATCTCCAGCACCCCCCTTTCAACATTCTGTAGGCTGAGACTGACATCTTGTTTCACCGTTCCATCTTCTAGGGTGATAATACCATCTTTCACAAGAGTATTATCTTTGCTTGCTACCCACTTTCCGAGCTGCATTGGCTCCACGATCGAAGAATTTTCATAGGCTTTGGCAGCAGAAACCAAAGGTTGAATGTCAATTTCAGCCTCTCCCATGAAGTCGTCCGTCGAGAATGTGTCCTTATCATAAACAAGCTGCACAGGGTTACCACAAATAGTGACAATCAAATGTAGATGCTAAAACTTGAAAGTAGTTATGTATCTTTTTGTCTACCAGAAAGGTAGTCTAGCAACATTGCATTTGATACAGAACATTGAGGTTTTCAAACGATTAAACATTAAGCAAGTAGCCGGAAGACACCGGCTACCACAGAGGAATTGTTCATAGTTGATAAGCATTCAAGTAAACACGAACCTTCCCTCCAAGGTCACTCATCAGCTTATATCATTCTGTTAATATTACAGGTCACATTGGTAAGATCACAAATTCAGGTGGTTTGCAGTATCTTTCAAAGCTGAATATTGTTGTATTAAGAACCAATATAATCTCTCGAAAAGCTTTATATTTTAGGCAAGAATGCCGGTCCAAGCAGGACTACTTTTGCAGAAAAGGATTTATGACTGTACTAAAATTAAGGTTTGGATAATATCTTTGACACGAAAGGAAGAATAAGAAGCTCCGAAATGTATGAAAGAACTTGATGTCAATAAGGTTGTTCATCTGTAACAAAGGAATAGTCGGCTTCTCCTTCTAGTCACAAACCATTCAACTTACTGAACATTCCACTTACCACTTTGAGAGGAGGAATGTGTTGTGGAATTGACAACATCAGGCTTTCATTCCAGACAGGATTCAAGTTGTTCTTTATGACACGTGTCTTCACTGACTGCGACAATTACGGGTAGACAACCATTAAAGAGATGAGTGTGGTTCTTATTTGATTGCAGTTGAGCAAAACTAAAATGTCTCTGAAGTTATATGAAGAAGCTTACTTGTTGGCCCAGTGCAAGGATGACATAAGGGTCACTGCTCACCATATCCCTCACAGCTAGATTGGTTCCTTTGACCACATTAACCTTAATTAATCCAACAAATTCAACCATGCCAGCCTATAATCAGCATGTTCCAAGCAGTGAGATTCAGTAAATGACATGAACCACACATCATATATGTGTAAACCTGACACTAACTTGTATTAACTGCCATTATATCCATCAGGAAAACTTAGCTATACAGACATGTCTACTTATGCATTACTACACACATATAGCTATATTCGCAGCAGGACAGACACATGTCTTTTATCAATACATTGCATCCGTGTCAGTATCTTATGAATCAGTAAAATGTAGTCGTGCCAGAATTTATATTATCCGTCTTTCCGCGGTGAGAATTTCAGGACTAAAAGGATCCAATTTTCCACTTTATCAATATTAATGATGCATCTAGATTGCTTCAACTTGTTCCATATTTAATGTTTAATTGATCAAAATAAGATTGTAATTATCAATTCAATCTCACATTGTGCCGGAAGTTACCTTTCTATACATGCAATCTCAGAAAGAAGGTTATGTTTAAAGACCTTTTGGTACCTCAACACAAAAACAAGATGCGGAATGCAATCTATTAGATAAGCATTCAAGAAGCAAGAAATTATTACCAAAGAATTGGTCTTTTTTGGGTGCTTGTGTTCAGACTCTCTTCTTCCCCAGCTGTTGCGGAATGCACTTCCAATCCGATGCCTGGTAGGTTGTTTATCATGGTTCTTATCATGGGAAGAAGTATGGCTTGAAGAACTACTTTGGGATGAAGATGTATTTCTACTTGCTGGATAAATGCAGAGCATCGGTTCATCAGTGTTTGTAAACTGTAGCTGTTCATACTTCTTTCTGCATATCCCGAGAGTCGAATAAGGTATCAGAATGGTACAGATTTCTTGAAAAGGTATTAGCAAACTTTTTACGGCACCTAATAAAATCAACACGCTCATCGATTGAGGCATCCGGTTTTGGTTTTCTATAATCATCTGGAATGCAAGCTTCATACTTCATGTTTACTACATTATTGCCGCCCAATTCCATCAAGCTATTAACTTGTTCATCTGTCCAGTCATCTAACTTAGCTGATAGAACCTGGCATGAGTTAGACCAATTGTTGAACAACTTTTCTCAGAAGGAGAAAGACCATTAGAAAAGAATATACCATCAAGGACAATCTTCATAATCAGCAAGATACTTAGGCTGAACTAGAAATAAATAAGAAACTTAGACACCTGATAACCATTCAAGCAGATGAAAACTAATGCATCGTTAGGTTCACATTACATGAAGTGAGGACGACAGTTCTGATATGTAATTCAGACATGATAAACAGACAATACACACACCTTTGATATGTGTACTCCAAGGCTTCGATGAACTCCTGAGCACTTTATACAAATAAACACTCCGAGATTTACTGACCTGATAACCGATCAATCAAAAGGCAACATTAGAAAGTCAAGTATCAATGGATAAACTAGGATTGTTAGACACTAACGACTGACTAGTGGTTTTTATATCATGAACGGGGCAAGAAAACTAAAGAAGCAATCTAATGCCTAATAAACATAAAGGGAAACAACAAAAACAATAGGAAATGCTAAATCCCTAAGGTTCAGATACCATTTTTAAAGCATCCGAGTTACACCATTCTCATCTATCATCATCATCGTTCATCTTGCAATTTTAGCAGAAAAGTAGTCCATTTCAAGAAACATGATATCAAATGATTTTGAAAAATTTCCCTGTTCAATTGTTAGAAAACTTACACCCATTTGGGGTCTGGAGAGCCACAATCTGCACAATGCTCGTTGCAAGATTGACTCAGCAATTTCTCCAGTTTTCTCTGTGGACCTACTTGACAATGTAAAGAAGGTTAACAAGTAACGAAATTTTCCAGAGAAAATGAAACCATGTACTTTGTATATGCAAAACATCAAATCGGAATGACTAGTTTCAGGATTAGATTACAAGATACCAGAAAGTTTCTGTCTTTCCTTCCTGCTATGACTATGCCTCTCTTTCTGGAACAGATCCTGAAGGCAGATCCCTGATCCTGCTACAAATGAAACCTACGTCAGGACCTTGGTTCTTTTTCTCAACATATCATAATTTGGCAATTCCGAAATTGTGAAAACATAAATGATTATAGAAAAAAAAAGGGTAAAGTTGCAGAAAACAAGATCTTAAGAAAAAGAATTTCAAGTTTAAGCACATCCAATCAACCAAAAGAATCCATAACCTATCTTGATGTTGGAAGGCAATTTAAGTCGTATCCTGTCATCCTTAAAAGAAAAAACATGTTCTGTTCATAAGAGAGAAAATTTACCATGGTCGTTCTCCTGTGGTGCAGATATCTCTGCCATTATGGTATTTCTCGCACCAAATTACGAAACACTAGCGGCCATCATCTTCATCAAGTAAGATATTGTTCCTCCTGTGTGTCAGGAAAGGAAAAAGAATAGTTCTAAAGAAGCAGTTCGGGGGCATAAACCAACAGCCTCAGATTCATCCAGACATGTCATTCCAAAACAAAGGGAAGAACTAAAAGGAAAAAAGCTCTCCCGAGTTGGAAGACAAACCAGAATGAAAACTAATACAGATCAGCTTCTTCTCTGCACCAAAAGGAAAAAAACCTAGTCTTCAAACAAACAAACAAACAAAATTTGCGGCAGCTACAAGAAATATTAAACATTACATCGTTCAAAAACATGAAAAGAACACTCAAAACCAAGAATTTGCAAAAGGGTTCTTACCAAATTGGTGATGCCAGTGAAAGTTGGAGTCTTGGTTATTTTTTTGCCTTGATTGAAATGTTCCAAAATCCAAACAACGGATCAAACACAGAAGACACCAACAGAAATGATGAACAGAACCAAAAAACCAAAGAATCACCAGAATGGAAACACAAAATGAAAAATGGTTTATGACATGAAGAATCGAATGAGATGATTGTTAGTTTTTGTTTTCTGGCAATCGTTGTTTAGATTGCAATCCAAAATAATAGACAAGGGAGAAAGAAGTGGCACAAAAAAAGTCCACTAGATTTTTGGGGTGCATTATTGGCTGTCTGCTAATAATCGGACAAAGTCCGCCACGCGCTCTCAACAGCACGTGAGTCTCATCTCATTTGTCCTTTTAACACCAAAAAGTCAGCCGTCAGTTAATTCGGTTATTTTTTTCTCAACTGTACATTTATGTGTATAAACACATACTAATCTTTTTATAATTGATTGAACGAAAAACAAATTGTGAATGCTAATATAAAGATGTGATTATATAAACATGAGTTTGACCCTTTAGATTTCACATATATATACTTTTATATATTAGCTTAGCTATGCTCTCTTCCAATTTTCTGAAAATTAGTTCTTTTTCTTTTTGAAAAATCTTGTTCTTTTGTAAGTAATTCATCTCCTTTGCATTTTTTTTCAAGATTTTGATATTCTTAATAGCAATGACTGATATCTGAAAGGACAAAAACTAAAATTAAGTTGGATTGGCCACTCTGGCGATTGGAAACAAAGAAGTTGAAGCTCCTTAATTATACAGCAACTTTCATTGAGTCTTGCATGAAAATTTCAGTTCCTCATCTGCCACTTTCTGATGCATCACCTTTAAAAGCTGTTCTCCTACTTTGAATCTTCAGGTACCAGCAGTTGGTGATGGAGTGAAGAAGCTAAGACTGCATATTGCAGTGTCTGACGTTGATGAGTACTGGACAGAGGAGAAGAAGGAAACTAAGAGCTCATTCTTCAACAAAAGAAAACTTTCTCGTCTCATTAGCTAGATTAAGTGGCATAAGAATCAGAAGGGTATGTGAATAAATTTTTATTTGTGAATGTATGTTGGTGTTCCTGGTAGAAATTAAGAGATACAGTAAAGAAGTTCCGGTAGGTTGCCGCCGTCAGAAAGCAGCGCGTGAGGGAGAGTTTAGATGGTTATGGATTTATGTCACGATGATAAGGGAGAGCCCTGTCGGCAAGAGTCAACTTAGTGTTAGGAATTTAACTTGTATTGATCAATTGAGGTAATGACAAATGGTAGATTTGGAATCCACCTCCATCGAACTTATTATCCCCCGATTCAACTTGTTAACCTCAAACTAAGTTCAAGCCTTAGAATGTGGGACATTTTGTCCATGCTCATCTAGTTGGACTATTATTAATTGCATTTTTAGTTAAGTTACGTCATTTGATCCAGATAAAGATAATAAAACAGCTCAATAAATAATCTAAATCAATGGATCGAAGTCTTAATGGAAAATGAATCCCAATTAGTATAGACCAAACTCATATTGGTCTTGTAATGAGAAAGTCCGATATGGAAGTTATATATAAAGATTAAAATCTCTTATAATTGCTCGTAAGCATAAAGATTCTCTGCCCCATCAAGAGAACTTACGTATTGAGAAAATTGTAGAAAGACCTAAACCTCGTATCGGAAAATTTTTTCCATAAAAGGTCATAAGAGATTCGTGATCGTTTGGAGCTCAAAAACGACATCGAAATCAGAGATGAAACCGAAATCAGGTATTCTGCATTATCTTCATTTTTAATTCATTTATGTATGATCCTAAGTACATAATAAGATCTGTACTACATATTATATTGAATTCAATAAAAATATCAAGCACAAACTCAATCCAAATCCGTTAATTTTCAACCAAATCCGAACTAAATTATAACAAAAACTTATGCCAGAGTTAGTTAGGTGGCATTAATTGATATACAGGAATTCTGTTGGCTCTCTGTAATGGAATTGACCACACATACAAAATTGAAAATGCTGACTCCAACAGGTTCCTGCTTCCACTTGCAAAGGCTTTCATGTTCTAGCAAATCACGTTTACTGGCACAATTGGCAATATCTCCCTCGCCTCCTCTAGTTTATTTCAATGCCATAAGTCAACTAGATATTATAATCGACATGAACATGTATACACGCAAAAATGTACAACAACCCGTACTTCATGCATTGCTGCGTAGACCCCTTAAGTCCAAATGACAGGATCGTGCCCGTAACGAAATCCATGGTGGCTTTGCACGGTAAAACAAGTAGAAGAAATACATAGTATTAATCAGAGAAATGAAGAGGAGAAAAAACTTGGCAGTATCACTGATAAACGCAAATGATAAACGATTGTCTAACCTTGTAACTCATACAATTCAACAATTCTAGAAGACATTGTAATTAATAGTAGCAAAACTCGGAGCAAGTCAGTAAACTAATAAGCAAACTAAAGAAAGCAAATTTATGTGTTTGTAGCCCTGGTGTAAATCTGCTGGCTTGCGTGAGCAGAGACCATCCTGATCAGACCTCTCGCCATCAGCTCCCTGATAGCTCTCCTTGCAAGGGATCCACTAACCTGCAAAATGCATTTGAAAGCTAGTTAGTTCTGAGAGCTCCCGGTAAAGTTTAATGAGTAACGAAAGCATAATGTGACATAACACGGACTGGTACTACTAACATGATAACCAGATAAACACAATAACCATCCTTATCTAAGAATATCCTAAAACAACCAATCTTGAATTAGAATGTAAAAGTAGAATTTCCAAGTTAGCCAAACATGAAAGAACATGAAATTACATTAATTTTAAGTTTAAACACAGCAAAATGAGCAGAACAAATAGACAAACAAGATCTAAGCTGAACTTTAAAGATTAAGGGGCCGATTAGTTCTACTTCTCTTTTTCTGTTTTAGTTTTCAGTTTTCGTTTTCAATTTTTGTTTTTCTTTCAAATAAAAACAAAAACCTGTTCCACCCAAGATCTCGCAATCAACAAAGCACAAACCCATAAGCTTATCAACTATTCAGTCATCAAAAGCAAGGAACGTCAATAAAGCTTGTCTTTTTACTACGCCATTCATCAAAAGATGCAAGCCTTTTGCTTTCCACGAAAAGGGTATAGAGAAAATCTAGTAAAGAATCGCAAAGAATAAATGCAGAGATGACAAGAGTGAAAAAAAATACCCTCAAACGATCCGAGAGAATAGAGGGCGTAATGAGCTTGTATTTCGGGGCTTCAGAGAGAAGCTTGTCGTAGGTAGCTTGATCGAAGAGGACCATGTTGTTGACCTTCTCTTTTTGCTTCCCTTTGCTCCACTTCTTCTTCTTCTGCTTCCCTCCTCCAGACTTCGCCGGCTTCGACGACGGAGGGGGAGCTTTGTCCTTCTTTGGCGCCTACAACCCATAAACAAACAGACAAACAACACCACATCAATCCGTTCCTCATAAGGATAAAACCACAATAGTACAAAAAAACTGGAATTCACAATCTATTCTTTGCTCGTGGTTACCATTTGAATCTGAAGAGCGAAACTGTTTCTTGACAAAGGAGGAGGCACACGAAGCAAAGAGATACTCAAAAGTTGTGGCTTTTGTATGCCCTAGGGTTTCCACTGAAACGGTGCCGTTTATCATGTCATTTGGATCTCTCTGACAGGCTTGAGCCCAACAAAGAACCTGGTCCAGAGTAACTTGAGCCTAAACAAAGGGTTTCAAGCTCGGTCTACGATAAATACTTTAATTTGGCCTTTTTCTAATGCATTTATAAAAATACAAATGGGTTATTTTGGTTAATTAATAATTTTATAATCTCTAATTTTTACTTTACATTTCTTACAGGGTTAATTAAAAAAATCTTAAACTTTGATCAATTTGGTAATTATAGCTCGATCTTTTAAAAATAGCAATAAAATGCTCAAACTTTTAATTTTTGTCAATTCTAATCCAACGTTAGTTTTTCCGTTAAGTTTAATGATGTGGTATGTCACATATCCGGAAACCTTTATTATTAGTACATATTGGGAGAAGAAAATGAATGAAGGGCGTGAGAGTTCACATTTAGCAAATTGAAAATGAAAAAATGAAGGGGATTAGTTTGTTTTGAAAAAAAGTCAATGTGTACTTATATAATTAAACGACGTTGTTTCATTAATCAGGATTTGTTCTGTTAACTATTGCTAATATGTACTAATAATAATTGATTATGAATACATTATAAGTCACATTAGCAAATTTAACGGAAAAATTAACGTTAGGTTAAAATTGAAAAATTTTGATTATTTTATTGTTATTTATTAAAGTTCAAGCTATAATTACAAAATTAACTAAAGTTTCAGATTTTTTATAAATATAAGAGGGAAAAGGAAACCGATTACATAACGAGTATCGGGAAACAGATTCCCGACATATCCTCTAGGAGGAGTACATGACACCCAATAGGTGGAAGATCAAAATAAGTAGTGTCGAGCGCAAAATGCTCAACATAGCTCGCGAGCCAGTCCACATAGCGGTTCCTCTCACGATAGATGTAACGATCGACTACCGTTCAGTTCCGTGTAAACAGTTCGTGAATGCCTTGAACAATGGAGTTATGGAACGAGGATCTCCTGGCTGAGGAAGAGAGAAGTTGGATGGCCACAGTTGAGTCGACCTCCAGTTCAATCCGACGATACCCTAGAGTCCACGCAATCATGAGCTCTGTAAACACTCCCCAGAGTTTCGCAGACACCAATGAGCATCAACCTAGATTTTGGCTAAACCCACCAAGCCAATTGCCTGAATTGTCTCTGAGGAGTCCATCAACTGAAGCCGAGGAGGAGGACCGAGAACAAGTGCCATCAGTGCTCAGCTTGACCCACCCGATAGGAAGTTTGCACCAGCCGATGAGGTGTTCGTGGCGTTGGGGATGGCCGTGATAAAATTGTTGAGCCAAGTGGTTGACTTGTGAACCTGACCTGTATAAGACAAAATAATGGAAATAGGTGAGGATGGCCAAATAAATTGAATATCAAAAAGGGCCTCATTATGCCAAGTTCATAAGAACCAACAAGTTACGCCAAAAACAGTCGACCACCCCTGTCTGAACACTCGTCTGTGGGCTTGGAGATTGGTATAGAGCCATTGGTAGAGAGGTAGAGTGAAAAAGTCCGAATTAACAATATGCGGCAGAAAGGAACTCCACACTTGCCGGGCTCTAGTACAGTCTCATATCATATGAAGCGAGGATTCTTCGAAACCGCAGTGGTAACAAGACCCCTCCGTCGTGAGGTGTCTGCGAACCCTATGTTGATTAGTCAGTAACCTATCTTGAGCGAGAGGTCAGAGAAAGGACCGAATTCGTTGTGGGCCAGCCCAGTGCCAGATGACCTTCCAAAATCCAAGAACCCCGGTGTCCTCCTGATCCATAAGCATGGAGTAAGTAGAAGCCACAGTAAAATGTCCAATGTCGGACAGACTCCAGGCAAGCTTATCCTGACCTAGAAAAGACCTCGGGGGAACATTCCAACTATTAAACGGCACATGTCCATCGGGAGGAAGCCTTGCAATGTGTCCCAATTCCAAGTACCTTCAGAGTTCACAAACGGATGGACACTTTTAGCTACCAGGAGCAGAAGTAGGGGTGGTAGCATGGTGAATGAGAGGTTCTACTCCCGCTGCCCAAGGGTCCAACCAAAATCTAGTACGGACACTATCGCTAATCACCCATTTCATACCTTGAAGCACAATGTGCCGGGTGGACTTAATGCTTCTCCAAACCATAGAGCCACCAGTGGTGTCGACGGTGTGGGGAAGACGGTAAACGTCAAAGTTGTATTTCGTTGAGAGAACACGGACCCATAGGGAAATTAATTCTTTTTTCTTTTTTAATTAATTATTTTTGATATAACATATTTTTATATCGATATGATATACAGTAAAAATAAGTTTTTGGGTTATGTTCATATTAAAGGTATGATAAACCGATTATGCAGTCAATGACAGGAACATAGATTGTGAAGTACTTGAATCCCGTAAAACTTGGTTATTGCACAGAAAGGTAAGAATGGTTAATCCATTCCAAAACAAGAATTCTCATATTTTCCTCCAATTCAGAGTCATTTAGTCAAAGTTGCGATAGCCAAAGCTTGTAATATGTATACATCCAACTCCATAAAGTCCATCCATGGCAGAAATCGACTTGAACTACATATTGTTTTGAGAAAATGTTAAATGTGCTAAATTCAGTTCTTTTGCACGCAAGTTAATGTCTTTCTCGTCAAATCTCGTTCTACAAGACTGTATTTTTAATTTGATGAAGTGGGAATTTGGTTGTTTGTAGTTAAAGACCGGACATTGAAAGATTTTCTGCCAACGACAGCATAAGCACAAGCTGTCTTGTGTTGGAGAATCTAGGCAGAGAGATTCCTCGCTGCCATGAATGTCTTTGTCACCTTACCGGCAACTCTAGTTATCGCCTTTGCCATTCTCTGGCTTCACAACCCACCCAAACGTAAGTATCCTTTACTTTACGGGTTCTACTTGCACTACATGCAAATTCATTGCGGTGATGCTTCTTTTTTTTGGGGTTGTTTTAAGATTGGTTAAAGAGATCGTCGACGTTAAAATCAATGGAACTTGAGGCCGATTTGTTGGTAAAGAATGGATTTTTGTTCACCAGCGATGCTTCTCTACCTTTCGCCGATTCCATGGCCGTGCGAGGAGGCAGAATTCTCCGCCTTGGCAACTATTCCTCTCTTCAGGTTCACCATTTTCATGTTTCTGGTTACGTTCTTGATTCTTCTGTTTCCTTTCTTTTGTTAGTGTTTGCAGATTTTCTTAAATGTGGGCAATTGTTGTTTATGCTTGTCGTGTACTTAAATGCTCGGTCTTTTTGGTACTTTTCTAAGTGAAAACCAATTTTCAGGATTTGGTGGGACATGGAACTAAAGTGTTGAATCTTGAAGGAAAAGTTGTGGTTCCTGGATTTATTGATTCCCATGTCCACTTGATTTCTGGTGGGCTTCAGGTATATATAGTTCAGATGCCTTTGATCTGCCATTCTGTTTAATATTGCTCGAGAACATGATCTGTGAATATTTTTCTTCCACCTTTTCTTTTGGTGGGAGAGTTTACCGATAAGTTTTGAAGGAAAAGTTGTGTTGTTTCTTCTAATTTTTGAGTTTATTACTATATTGTTTAAATGGAACAGATGGCGCAAGTGGAGCTACATGGTGTAAGACAGAAAGATGAGTTTGTGAGGAGGGTCAAAGAAGCAGTAAACAGTAACCTCACAGCTCTTTTATGTGAATGTATTTTGTGTTATAGACTTATAGTTATCATGTTGTTTCTGGAACGTTAGTTTTCACTGTCATTGCAGATCACTCTTGTTCAAATATCAACATGTTGGGACATTCAGTAGGATATTGCTGATAGTTACTCTTTGCTTATGCTGACAATAAAGATTGACTATACCATCTACAATTAAATGTCCCCGTGATTAGGCTTTCGAACTTATTGGCTTTGATATTAAGCCTGATAATAAGCCCTCTACATGTTTAAAGGTGCACGAATCACTTATTAGTCATAAACCACGAATACGTTATTTGAAAGAAAAAAAGTTTCTGTTGATTATTATAGTTCAGTCATGGATGTTTTGAGTTTTGCAACCAATTTTCATGTATAAAACCTTTCTCAGATTTGAAACACAGTTCCTGGGTGTTGGGTGGTGGATGGAATAATGATCTGTGGGGAGGAGAATTACCAATGGCTTCTTGGGTTGATGATATTACACCAGACAATCCTGTAGGAGGCATTTAACTTATATGAAGACTTGCTGCCTTTATAATTTTAGGTTTCGCTATCTTAAGTTGGTTAATAAGGTCATCTTGCTGTCCAGGTTTGGTTGAGTAGGACGGATGGCCATATGGGCTTGGCTAATTCGCTGGCACTAAAGATCGCTGGGATCAATTCATTATCTGAAAATCCAGATGGTGGAACTATTATGAGATCTGCTCAAGGAGGTGATGGCTTTATGTTTTAATTACCAACTGTTTAGTCAATCCTTGTCCCGGATTGCACAATAACTTCTTCTGCATGATTACTGCACGTTGATGGTCACAGAATCCAGTATGCTTACACTACTTCAATCTAAATTAGATTTCATGACCATCATCATGCAGAACCTACCGGATTGTTAATCGATGCTGCCATGAAATTGATCCTTCCTTGGATTCCGGAGGTTTCAATTGATGAAAGAAGGGAAGCCTTGCTTAGAGCTACCAAGCTTGCCTTAACGAGGGGTGTGACTACTGTTGTTGATTTTGGAAGGTACTTTCCTGGGTCACCGACAGAGCATTCTTGGGAAGATCTTTCAGGTTTCCTTTCACTATTTTGATGATGTTGTATTTTGTTTGAAATGTATCAATTTATTTCCATTTTGGAATATACTTCTAGTGATAAATTTAATGATGATAACATATATGAATTACATAAAATTGAAGTTGAGATTTTAAAGAGAGCCAGCCTTTGTGCTGTTCTATAAGGCAATGTCCATCAAACTTAAATTTGACTTTTATTGCTTGGCTCAGTTTCATCTGGGAAAAACCTGAAGATGATTAATTTTTTAGGTTCCAAGGTTTTGTCCCTTTCTTTTCCAGCTTACACAGAAACACAGAAGTTCTCTTTAAACAATACTGAATATGGTTCCTAAAAAGAAGCTGCTGCCAGACAATATGTGCATATTCATCTTTGATTATTACTCTTTTTGATACTTCCACAGATGTGTATCAATGGGCCGATACCTCGGGAAAAATGAAGTTCAGGGTTTGCTTATTTTTTCCAATGGAAACATGGCCACGATTACTCGTAAGATTTCTTGAATTTCCTGTGATATTATGATATCTAATCATTAACCTTTAAGATGAGTGTTCAAATATTTGTTACCTTATTAGTTTTGTAAGATATGGTTATCCTTCTGCGTTTTATTTCTTGTCAAGGCACTTGACAAAATCTTGTAAACTTTCCCAGGATCTCAAGAGAACAGGCCATGCACTGAGTAACTGGATTTACTTGGGTGGTGTTAAGGCATTTGCTGATGGATCTTTAGGTTCCAACAGTGCACTTTTTTATGAGGTTAGAGACAATGTGCCTACGACATCTATAGATCAATTAAGTACTAGGTTTAGATTATTGAGTGGTTCAAACATTTGTATCTGACTCCATGGATAGGCTTTATAGCTCCACACCAGGTTCAATTTATGCATCTGTTTGTGGCTGTAACTTCAACCAGCTTTCCTTTTTATTCTTCTGTTTCCTTTACATTTTGCCAAATAACTTGTTTGCCTTTTTCACAGCCATACCTTGATGAGCCTCACAATTACGGCTTACAAGTGACAGATCGTGAAGTGCTTCTCAATATGACTGCAGCATCAGACAGATCTGGACTTCAGGTTCATTCTTATCTTATTCCAGGGCTTTCATTGAACTACATACGTTTGCAAACTATATCATAAATTTTGTGAGATCGTTTGGTACATCTCTATTGGTCTGTAAGCTTTGCCTTAAGTTTGTTTCAGGTTGCTATCCATGCTATTGGTGATAAAGCAAATGATGTGGTCCTCGATATCTATAAATCTGTTGTTTCAACTAATGGAGGGAGGGATAGAAGATTTAGGGTAAAGCTCAATGCTCTTAATGTAAAATGGACAACATTTCTTGTCCCTTCTGAATCAGAACTTTAGTTTCAGTAGTTATTATCTTTGTACTTTGATTTTCCTGATGGAGAAAAATGCTTGCTCTCAGATTGAGCATGCCCAGCATTTAGCAAGTGGAACAGTTGGCCGATTTGGCGAGCAAGGGATTTTCGCTTCAGTACAGGTTCTTTAAACCTGAGCCATTTCTTCAGAAATGCCATCTTAACTTGTGACAGTTTGTGGGGATAATGAATTGGATCCAAGCTTTCATTCTTGGTGTCCTCAAATTCTTAACAGCTTGATATTTTTAGTGAACACTTTGAACTTATTCTCTCCTTTTCAATGCTATATTTCGTGGAATTCTGATATATACAAAGTTTTAGAAAGAAGAGCTTAACAAAAACTTACTGGACTAGCCAGAAAAGAAAATGAGAATGAGATAAGAGAAAGATTGACTGTTCTCTGTATCATATCTGTACCAATGTCAAGGCTGTGTTTTGACTCTATATTGTGTTTATGTCATCCTCTTAATCATGCCTATCTAAGCCTTAAAAAGCCATTTTTTCCTCTACTTATCCTGATCATAGGATAAAATAATGTTCCCTTTCATTTACTGTTTCTTAGCATGCATACTGTTTGTTATGCGCAGCCCCAGCATCTCCTGGATGATGCTGATTCTGCTGAGAAGAAGCTTGGGTTGGATAGAGCGTTAGGGGAATCTTATCTGTTTGATTCACTTTTAGCTAGCAATGCTCAATTGGCACTGGGTTCAGACTGGCCGGTATGGTTTGAGCATTGATCAGCTTTTGAAATAACTGATGGCTTAGCTTACACTGCCAGAATCACACATGGAGAGTGTTGCTACAGGTTGCAGATATCAATCCATTACGAAGCATCCAAACAGCGAAGAAAAGAATACCTCCTGGTTGGGAAACGCCGTGGATTCCTTCCGAATGCCTGCTACTGAAGGATGCGTTAATAGCGTAAGCTGAATACCTTTCAAGTGAAATGTTTCCCTGGAAAAGGAAAAAATAATCTTCTGTCATTTTCTTTTCTTGTTTTTGCTACACCATCGTTAGTGTTTGCTTATCCATGCTAAGTCTCTGCTGTGTCCATGGCAATTTGGGGGCAGGCACACTTTTTCGGCTGCTCGTTCGTGCTTTCTTGATCACGAATTGGGTTCATTGTCTCCCGGGAAACTGGCAGACTTTGTGGTCTTATCTACCAGTTCTTGGGATGAATTTTCAGCAGAAGGATCTGCAGATGTTGAGGCAACTTATGTTGGTGGTGAACAGGCCTATCCTTGAGACAACCCCAAGAAGAATCCAAACTACTTGGTACGGAGTCCCTGTTACCATTGGAAAAAGGCTTCAGGCAACATGGTATGGAGTTCTTGTTTCATTGGAAAAAGGCTCCAGGCAGCTTGGAATGAACTGTACATATAAAACCATGGAGCAGCAAAAAGCAACTACTCAACTCTAGTTAATATGATGCATTTTCGTGATTATTTTCAGTGTATTGTGCTTCCAACTAGTGCTAAAATAATCTGATTGCTGAGAACTGCATTCCAATCACATAATAAAATTTATGGCTTTCTTTTTGTAGTCATGTTGCTTTTCAAGCTATTTTCCTCAAAAATCCTTGTGGCTCCAATCACATTATTTGAAACTCAATCAAATAATGTGATTTGAGGTTTGAGTGAATTAATTCAAGTCAATTTAATTCGATTCTTTAGAATCTTAATTTAATCTAATTAGATTGGATCGGCCAATTTGACATAACTTTTGAAAATATTCAAACTCAGACTCATTTATTGAAGTTCAATCAAATTAGAACTCAGACTTGTTAAACTTTTCTCGGATTAAAATGACTTAATCTGAGTCATTGTCATTCCTAATCGAAAGAAAGCATATGTCTTTTCTTCTTCTTCTGTAGTATGGAAAAAACAAATCCAAATCTTGTAGGGGTTGATAGGAACAACTGGCCGCCACAACCACCACAAGCAGATCTGGACATGCCCTGTTCATCAAAGACCAATTATTTCCACTTGTACTCTTCTCATTGGTTCACTGTCAGCTAGAGGGATATTTGCTCATGTCAGATATGAAAATTATCCAGATTCTTCATCATCTTGTGAGAGCGAAAGATGATCTTCAAAAAAAACTCAACCTTTCTGATTAAATAATTATCTAAATTTCAAGACAACACCTTTTCCAAGTTGTTGAGATCTTTTTCTGTCCGTCCAATATATATATAATAATCAACAAAATCAATAAAATCTCTCGTTTACATTTCTTCTTCAAAATTGGTGATGATGAGTTCGTTAACTGCACAATCGTCATCTTCGTTGACATCTTCATGGACGATCCCGAGGTCTTCTTTCTTAAAGGCCATTCCTTTTCCTTCCAAGCCGTCGGTCAGCTGCCGCCGGGCAGTTCTCAAGGTCTGCTGTGGCGGCGGCGATTCCCGGACTCCATTCTCAGCCGCCGAGCTCAAGTTGGTATTGCATGACGCATTGGATTCTCATGGAATCGACACCACGCATGCCAGAGTACGGTTCTTTCAATTCATCTTTTTTTTCATCACTTTGTCACCTACCCTTTTCTTTCTTCTTTTCAAATTGTATGAAAGTTTTGATCTTTTGATGGATGAACATGTCAAATTTGTGGTGCCCATTTAGGATTCATGAGTTTGATTCATGGTGCAGGACGGCAGGAGGGGGTTTTTGTCACAAATTCAGAATTTTTCTGATGTTGAGAGGGAAACGAGCATTAGCATCAATAGGTATGTTGATTTGGGGAAAGCAGCTCTGTATGTAGCAGCTGAAGATGACTCCTTAATATCACACTCCTCAGTGCCCCTCCCTGTTGATGATTTTATTGAAAGATTGGATGATCTTTCTATGGGTTACTGCACCAATAACGCCTCATCTTTATGCTCTTCACCTGAGAATTTCCTGGATAGTTTAGAGAGATATTTGTATGTCAAGAAGGTATGTCTCTAGCTAAATGAGTTGAGAATTGAAAGTCGTAGTACTGACGTTTCTTCTCTGAGTAGCATAATCGATTTACTTCTCTAGGAAGTGGTCTAAGCTATTTTGAATCATTTAAAGAGTATATGAGCAATGAAACTTCAGTTCTATGTTATTGATTGTTTGATTTGTTAACAAGTTTCTCTACGACAGAATGTTTGGTCCAAGCATGGTCTTCCATAACTTTGGATGTCTAGTAAAAATCCGGTGACTCTCTTCATTTTGGTGTAATGGTTTTTTCTCTTCAGGGTTTCCGGAGGAGCAGCGGGAGGAACCAATTGGAGCCACGAGCTCTCTATCTTCACTCTGTATGGGATTCTTCCTTGAGCTTGAAAAGTTGGAAACTCATCGTGAAAGTTCCTGTTATAATAGTGTTGATGTTCTAAGTTTATTTTACTTGCATTACATTGTGCAGGTTCTTACACATCGATCTGGTTCAGCAGTTATGCTTTCACTTATATACTCTGAAATCCTTAAAATGCTGCGCTTATGGGGTCTTTTGGAGTTTGATTGTGAGATATATTTTCCTCATGATCTTCATGG
>JAOSBP010000005.1:1837776-1857900 GCA_027563825.1 Erythroxylum mucronatum
TCTTTATTAAATCAGTTTGGCTTGTACAATCGACATATTCATGTCATTTTTTGTTCAATCCCGGTTTGAATTCTACTTTCTTTCTTTTAATATTTTTCAAATCCTGATGATATTCTATGTCTACAGATATTAAGAAGTTTGAAGGAGGCTTTCTGGCCTTTTCAAAATGATCTGAGCAAGAGTTTATTCTTAAGGGCAGCACGTGCAGCTAATTGTGTTGATAGATCAAACAATGATGAAATGAGGTACTGTCTGCAAATGCATTATATGTTGTAGGGCCTATCCTTTTCTGCCCTTTTATTCCCTCGACAAAGAGCAGAAACCTTGCGGGAGGGTGTTTGTTTGTTGTTGCTCATGTTCAATATTAACTGTTGTTTTGTTGCAGTGGCTTTCATCTTGCATCTGCAAAGGCTGCTCACCATAGGCTTGACCGTGGCGTTTGGACCAGTGTACGTTTTGGAGACATGAGACGTGCATTATCCGGTAAACATGCTGATAATATGAGTTGGGTTCTTAGAGAGATCTTCACTACTTCTTGTTTGTGGCCCTCGACAAGTTTCAAATTGTGACTTCTTTGTACTTGTGATATATTGATTGTGGACATGTTTGTCTTGCTTCTGTAGTTGATTCTGGGCTGTTTATCCTTTTCCTGTCATTTCCGTACGTTTCTTAATTATTAGGGACACTGGATGCTCTGGAGTCGAAATATCTTCTGAGTCACATATTTCTCATGTCGAAATTTCGCTTCTTTTACAGCATGTGAACGACTTATACTCCTGGAATCTGAACCAAAGGAATTAAGAGACTACAGCATTCTTTTATACCACTGCGGATTATATGACCAATCTCTCATCTACTTGAAATCATATCAAGAAACTAAGGTGCAGTTTACTGTTTTCTGAATGTTTATAGAGCATTCATATCCTTCAAAGTTTTTGTGGTTTCCTTTAGTTTTCTCAAAACCCAGTTCGTTTTGGTTGAATTGTTACAGAATTCTGCCTTGCAAACGCAATCACCAAGTAAGTCCAGCATCCTGGAAGAAGATGCAGTTGAACAACTAATGATCCGGCTCAACCTTATCTCGATGGAGGAGGGTTGGAGTAAGCCTTCAAAAGCTAGAAATTTTTTGGGAAGTTACACTGAGCCATGGTAGAGTTGGAATCTTCACACACACACACACACACACAACTGGTACTAGAAAGCCTTCAATTGATTGTTACAGAACTCCCAAAGTTTCAGTTGGTCGACGACAAGAAGGTGGCAAGGTCTGGTTGTCTAACTTGATCCTCAATAGTTAGAGCAAGCAAGCATGTGCAGAAGCTCAAACAGTTCAATGGACTGCCAATGTCAGTATTGGCAGAGGACTAGTATAGTATACTACATCTAACTAGATTCTGCATTGAACCTGAAGTGGAAATATATCTGTGCACTGGGACTACTGAATCCTTGTTTATCAAATATTACAAATTATTTCTGGGACTATCCAGAAAATGCGAGTAGAAACACCTCCTTCACAAAACCAATCTTTACCCAATAATTTACATTTTAGTAGCAGACTGCAGGTTTTACCGATAAGAAAAAATTCTGCTCCTAATAAGTCCTTGCCAGTGAAGCAGGATTCCTGAAGAAAACTTTGCTTACAACATGTTCAAATGGCTCAAGAATGTCAAACTGTTAAAACATGGTTGGAGCTATTTCTCCAGAGTTGGTTTCTGAAACAAATCAATCCATTCCAATGGCTCCTACCTTAAGCTTAATCCCTTGTGATTCAACAGTTGAAAGAAGTTGGAAAGTGGTGTGCTCTATAGCTAATGGCTATTTCATGGCTTATCTGTGGGTAAAAGTAAAATGGATTAGCTCCAACGCATGATAAAAAGCTCCATTACCCCACCAGCCCACCACCAGCAGACAAACCTCACTAATCAACTCCTCCATCTCATCGAGTTTGGTAAATTTTCTCAATTTAATAAATTAGAAAATAATCAAGTTTGATGAAATTTGAATTTAATGATTATTAAAAATGGAAGTTTTGGTTCATCATAAGCTCTTTTTTCTTTTTTGTTTTTAAGTTCAGAATACAATTATTACTCCACCACCAGAAAAAATGGCGGATTCAAAAGTCACCAGTACTAGTAACCACCGCCAGCCACCGCCATTAATTCT
This sequence comes from Erythroxylum mucronatum, assembly GCA_027563825.1. NCBI lineage: Eukaryota > Viridiplantae > Streptophyta > Magnoliopsida > Malpighiales > Erythroxylaceae > Erythroxylum > Erythroxylum mucronatum. The sequence goes on from JAOSBP010000005.1 coordinate 1,839,940, forward strand.
CAAGCAGGTTCACCGAAATATGTTAGGCCTTCACAACATCTTCCTCGTCGCTCCACCCTCTTCTTCCTTTCAGCAACCTGATCAGAACCAACACCACGTCGTTGGTCAATGCAATGCTACGAGCTCGAACAGCCAAGTGTGGACCAATCAAAAGACGAGCTTTTCTAGAGAAGACGCTATTATTGATTTGGAAGGCAATGAAGAGAGTTATGCTACATCCAGAGTTTGTAAAGATTGTGGGAATCGAGCGAAGAAGGAATGCGAGCATAGGAGGTGCAGGACTTGTTGCAGAAGCAGAGGACTTGCGTGTGCCACTCACGTCAAGAGCACCTGGGTGTCTGCTGCACGGCGGAGAGAGAGGCAGTCCGACTTAGACGGAGATCGCGATCTCTCTGCTGGATCTTCCTGTGGCGGTAAAAGGCCGAGAGAGTACGTAGCAGCCAACTCTAACAGCTTTAGTACCTCTAACAACAGCTCTCTTCATCAGGGTACTCTTCTTCTCCATCTCTCCGAATCTGAAATTCTGATTCTATCTTCTTGGTGACGTTTCTCTGTAACAGTTTTTGATGGGATCGAATTGATCCTCTGTCTGCTCTGTTCCTTAAAAACTGTCACTTTCATTTGATTATTTATCTGATTCATCTCATACGAAATCAAGTTGCTTCCTTGATTCCGAATCCATAGATGCGAGCTTCAAGCAGGCCTTACCGGGTCAAGTTCGGGCACCTGCCGTTTTCAGGTCCGTCAGAGTCACTGCCATGAATGACGGTGAAGTGGAGATCGCCTACCAGGCTATGGTGAAGATAAGTGGGCATGTATTTAAGGGATTCCTCTATGATCAAGGGATTGCTGAGAACGATGAAGTTCCATGTATCTCCTCAACTGTAAGATTGCTTTAAGGGCTTCCCTGGAATGCCATTGTTGAGCTTTGGCTGAATGAAAAAAAATCATTCTAATGATTCAGGTATCAATTCCATTGATCTCTAAGATGAATAGAAAGTCCGATGGTCTTGTTAGTAAGCTGATTCGGCTCAACTCGACCTAAACTCAATTCGAACTTATTGAATTAACTTGAACTCTAATTGCTAGTTAACATTGGGGTTAGAGATAGATCAACACATAATCTCGGGTCTTTTTATCTGATCAAAGACCAAACAATCTGACTCTAAACTTCAGCCAAATCGAGTTGGGATTGTTTGAGGCTTGAATTCAAAATGACGTCATATTGATCAATCAATTCTTCAATTTCAATCCAAATCTGATTAACTTGATCCTGATTAATTGACTTTGAGACGATCCAAAAGCATTGGTAACATATGTCTGTTGTTTAAGATGCCATTTATTCCTCTTGAATGGCATTGGATTCAAAGAAGCTTCGTAGGGTGTTGCGTTGGATTGGTTGGACTGCACCGTCATCTGGTTGAGTAAAGTTGAATTATGACGGTAATTCTATTGTTATTCCTGGGCTGACTAGTGGTGGAGGGTTGTTATGATGATATTCCTGTAGTTTTTGATTGTATGAGCTGATGCCTGTGATATTTCTTTTCTGAGGTAGTTTTGTTTTCTCTTAATTGTAACCAAAAAAAAAAAAAAAAGTGTTCCCACTTTCCATAATTCACATTACTTCATAACATTAATATGTCAATAAATCTGTAAGATCGAAGTGCACAGAAAGTCAAATGAACTTTCCATAATTCACATTACTTCATAACATCAATATGTCAATAAATCTGTAAGATCGAAGTGCACAGAAAGTCAAATGAATAAGATTTCTTGCACCCAAGTTTCATCACCAAAAGTTGACAAACTCTAACGAATATGGAAACATTCCATCTTCTCAAAACCTCATAATCTTTCAGATTAATTGGCCAAAATAACACCAAAAGAGAGAAGAGGTTTCAGATTAGTGTCTGCTAACAATATTTCAGCACTTTGAGAGGTTCTACCAACTTACAGATTTTGGCATATCCAACGATTTCTCTTGAATTTCCTTATAAAGCTCACTCGTTTTCTAGGTTCCATATTCACTTTCTTTGTACACAGGTTAGGTATCTTCTAATCTTGCTAGTTCTTCGATGTCTCCAAGCTCTAATAAACCTGGAAGTGTTCCTCAGCTCATACAGATCTTCATCCATTAACAGAACTCGCACTGACCCATCTCCTGGTTTTCATAATCAACAACAACCCGACCCACCTGCACTAGAAACCTCTCGCAGATATGGAGGAGTACAATCTCTTGTGTACGCTTCTCAGGAATGGTTGCATCATTGTGTGGTGTGTTGTGGCCGCCGTTCTAATGATGTTTGGAGCTGTCCTGGAATTGAAGACTTTTCTCCACGAATGGCACAAAGATGGCTATTCCAAAACTCGTGTCCTGTCAAACCTGTTCTTATACTTAGGTTTCGTCTTCTTCTTCAACATTTTCTGGATTGCTGCAGTGATTCAGGGCTTTCTAACCTGGAAGATAGTGACTGCAACTTCTCCTAAGATTACACCTATTGATGATAGAGTGGAACTATACTTCGCAGCTCAGCCCCAGAATCCTCAGCCATGATCATAATGTATATTATTAGCTTCGGATTTGTGATTAGACTGGATTTTCTCTACGTACCAATGGTTTCAATTCATTCTATGTTTGCTGTTATTCATTAAAATAATTTAATAGATAGAAGGTCTGTTTTATAAATTTAATATTAAAAATTACTTTTTGGTAATTTTAAAAAATATATTTTTCAAAAGTGCAAATCTTTTACTTTGGGTTTGGATTTGTAATGACTTTAATAATTACTAAAAAGGTAAACAATTTTTAAAAATAATTATGAGTTATTCTAGTTATGGATAATTTTAAGGCATAACTTATATCTATGCACTTCGTATTTGCTTAGACTCCAAGAAATATAGCCATCTATACTCTCTCGCGTCAATCCCACGAACTTTTTATTCATTCTCATTCGATCACGACGGTGGAGGAGCAAGTGAAAATAAAAAAATGAGATATTCTACTTATGGATAATATCTTATCAAATAATATTCTTATGATTAATATTTATTAATTTTCTTATAAATAGTATTAGCAATCTAACTTAATCATAAAAATCTAGAACTTTTAACTTTTTTTAACTTTTCGATTCAATTTATTTTACTAACTCTTTTTATTGAAAAATGATCAGTTTATTAATTAATTTCTGAATTTTTATAAATTATTAAATTCTTATAAATTAAAATAAATCAATTAAATTTTATTTAACAAAATTTTCTTTCAATTAAACTTCAAAATTTTCCATAGACAAAGACAATTTATTTCAATAATATTTTAAATTCTTTAATTTTATTCGTTCAACCTTTGTTCAATCATTTAAAGTTTTAAACCTTAATTTTTTTGTCTTATTAGTTTAACTTCTAATTTTTAAAATATTAATTACTAGAGATTCTATTTAAGCATAGCATTTAATCAAATGATTTCCTCATTTATAATCTTTAAGAAGTCTATTATATAATTATATACTACCTTTATAAGAGAGAATCAGATCACCTGTTCCACTTTTGCTGTTTTTATCATGTTCCAACTCATCTCATCCACATATTTATATAAGTCTCATATAAATATGTAGATAAGATAAGTTATAATAGGGTAGAAACAATAAAAGTGAAACAGGTGATTTTAAGGATTATAAGAGATGCGCAATTGTTTAGGCACAATTTTTAGGAATTCTTTAACAAACTTTTGGTCTTGCTCTTCTTAAAATACCCTCCATTTTAGGTTTTTAATTATATTAGTAGTTATTAAATTAACCAAATAACTCCCTTATAAGGATTTTATTTTAAATAATTATTACACTAGGTCAATATAATTTCCATTTTATATTTATAATCCTATTAATAGATCCCTCTAGAGTAATCATATTTTTGGGTATATATAAACTTTAATCCAAATCTCTTTTTTCTTTGTGTTCTATAATATTCCTTTTATGATTATATGTTCATTAATTTTTGTTTAATCGTAATTTCAAATTTTTGCAAGATGGCATCGTATAAAATTTATTATGTCAAAAAAAAGAATTTTTTTGGTACTTACAATATAAATAATCTAAAGTAAAGTATTTAAGTTGTACGAAACTAATATTAAAAGATTTTTTTATCCGAACAAATGAGCCTTAGTACATATGCAATTAACGGGACTAGAACCTCCGCCTATTGTAAATAATGATTAAAAAATTTAACTAATTCTGCTGGTATAAATATAAAAATTTTGATCAATCTATCTTTTCGGTTCGATTTTTATTTTTTAGTTCGATTTGTTTTAATAACTCTTGTTATTAAAAACAATCAATTTATTAGTTAATGGTTAATTTTACAAATTAATAAGGTCTTATAAATTACAATAAATCAATTAATTTTTATTTAAGAATCTTTTTTAATTAAACTTTAAATTGTTTTATAGTTAAGTACAATATCTTTAAATCATATTTTAAATTTTAAATTTTATTTAATCTTTAACCATTTTAATAGCGATCTAATACCTGTTGAACCTTTTAAACTTATAACTATGAGTTTAATATTTGAAAAGTTAAGTTATATAATTTAATAAATCAAGTTAAATTAATTATATTTTGTATTAATTTAATTATTTTACTCTATAAATTTTAAAATTTTAAATTAAGAAAAGGATATTATCTTAAGACTACACAATTAATACACATAGTTTTAATAGAATCAGATTTCAAACTCAATTCAAACTTAACCTTCAAATTGGTCAAAATAATCATTAATATTTGATTTTTCTACTAGATTATAGAGAAAATTGAAATAAAAGACTGCCAATCAGATACTTGATACAAAAAGATTACATCTTCACAACTCCTGAAAATTTACTCTTCCTTAAAATTCAAAACAAAGCCTAACTAGGTTGGATCATTCCCATTATTAATCTGTCTTCTCAAAGTTTCTACTCTTTCAAGAACTCTTTTCACTGCTATATCGAATGCATCTTCAAGAATTTCTGATTTAGACCTGAAATCTGCATAAATCACCTTTGGTATAAGTCTCAGAACATCTTCTCTTTTAGCCAATATGTCATTCTCTGACACTTGAAGCAAGGTCTCGTTGATCCTGAGCTTTCCTTCTTTTACCAGGTCCCTTGGTATGAACACAGAATATTCAGTATAATTCTCTGGCATATGCCATGTGTACTGTGTGTAGGCTGATCCTGGATCGAAGAAAACTGGAATGCACCCTGATAAAATGCACTCAAAGGTTGATCGCCGAGTAGGCGAGTCTCCTGGAGGTTGCAAACAGAAAACTGAGTCTCTGAACACTTTCACAACTTCGACAGGGTTCTCGCAGTTGTTTCCTGGAGAGCTGCAATCTAATAACTTGCATAAATTTCCTGAAGCTAAACACTGTTCTATGATCTCGTTTCTGATTGAATCGTTCCTGAAAGGTCGTGGAGCTCCTGAAAATGAGAACAAATAGTGTCTCTTCTGGTTTCTCATCTTCATCTGCCATTGATGTACCTCATCTTCACTCGAAGGATGAAAGTGTGTTGGATATGGCACTGCAAATTCATTTTTGCTCCAAGGGTTCGTCGACTCAATCGACAGGACTGTCATGTTCATGGACTCTGGCAAGTTCAGAAGCTTGCTTCCCCAATCCCAGTCATTATCGGTTGGTCTTCTGAAATCAGAGGCAATCCTTCCTGTCACAAAGAAATGGTCTCTACCCCACAATTTTTTCCACTCAGGTCGCTCTCTCACCCACTTGGTGAGGTTAAGACCCAAAGCATCTCTGGTCGAAGCATTATGAGTCCAAAGGAATCGACCAACGTCAAGACCTGCAAAGAATGGAACAAAAACTGCAGAAGCTGACGATGAATTTTTTGTCAGGCACTTGTACTTCTTCATTCTATTTCGAAATATGATTTCTAAAACGAATTGGTTCGTCTGGAACCAGCTATTCTCGGACAAAACACCCTCAGAATTCTCAACCTGACGACCAAGACCCGAGTTTGTCAAGTACGGGCACATGTCATACCAGGGTCTAAGCAACCAGCTACAGTTTCTGAGTAGATCATCGTTGAATTGAGAAGGAAGATCATGAACATATATGTAGCGACCTGAGCAAGACTCCGAGTGTTCATCAGATTGGTTCCTGGAATTTTGAGCTACACCAAGTGAACATGGTTTCAGGACACCCGCCAGGCTAGTGCACAAGAAGGAGAAATGAGTATTTCGGCCATTTAGAGACGAGAAATGGTGAGATCCATAGAGGAAGAGCAAAGACAAGGGAAGGAGAAGAATAAACCAAAACAGCTTTCGATGGTTTGGGATTATCGGTTTCTCCATCGCCCTTTACTTTCACGACTTCTTCAACATTAAAATGAGACTTTATAAGAAGACGTGCAAGATGTTGTTCATGATGATAAATTTATATAGTCTATAACTCAACCATTGTTATATTTCTTAGGATTAATTATATAGTTTGACTTTTTTCATTTCAATCTTTATATTTTAAAAATTATTATTTGTTTCTCTATAATATTAGTTAATTATCATATAATTCAATTTTCTCATATTCAATTATATATTATTTTTATTTATAATTCTAATCTGATGGTATTTAAAACTTAAAACTATATCGTTTTAAATAGGAAAACAAATGAAAAACGAATCATACAATAATTTATTTTTAATTTTCAAAACAGAAGTTAACCATAAATTTAATCATATTCCTCGTTGAGCGGGAGGTTTGGACGAAGAAGAAGAAGAAGAACAAACAACCAAAATTTAAAAATTGGATTATTGGGATAATTATAAATAAAAAGGGCTTAATTATGAATAATAAGAGACAAATATAAGAATACAAGCACATTTGTAATAAAGTATGATAATATAGGATTTAGGGTTTAGAGTTAACATTTAGAAATTAGGGTTTAGGGTAAAATCCTATTAAACAACAATATCACTCAATTCTTATTTAGTCTTCACTTTGAAAAGTAAAATTACATTTAATTCAACCAAACAATTGAATTATTTATAAGTAATATATATTTTCCATGTTAAGACTAATCCATCCCTTGAACCAAAAGTAATTGACCAAAACCCTATGTAATGTCTCCTTATAAATGTAATTTGAAATTCTTTTTTTCAAAGTCAAATATGGTGATGTACTCTTACCAATTATAATTAAATTCTTAATAATAAAAATCAATGATTTGAAAAATTAAACTGATCTAACTACAAAAATATTAAATTAAATAATCTTCAGTTAGGTTTATTTTAATAATTTTTATTATTTAAAATTAATTATATGTCGATTTTATGACAATTTAATATCAGTTAAATTTTCAAACCTTAAATCTCTTAATTTTTCATATTATTTTTAAATATCGGGTAAAAATGGACCAATTCTTATAAATTATAACTTTTGAAAATATTAGACTCTTTGACTTTGTCATATATATACATATATATATTCTATTGTCAAGCTAATAGACAGAAAAAATGACAAATTAAAAGAAAAGTCAATTAGCGTACAAAGATGGTAACTTCAAGACAAAAAATATAAAAGAAATTAACAGTTTTTTCATAGTTTCTTCCGAACTCAACTGGGTTGCATTCATAGGAAAAATCACACACATTAGAGCATGTATTGTCTTTGTCTCGTGTAATTGTGTCTCTTGCCAACGAACATAAGCAAGCTGCCATGTTTGAAGCTTAACAGCTTAACAATGGCAGGCGACAAGCACAAACCGGTCTTCCTCCCCCTCATGGTGCTTTTACCAAGTCGCGTGCATATAGTACTCAATGGTTCTCGATTGGTTCAAAAGGGTTATAAAAGGAGCAACAAGAGTTCCTAATGTATAATCTCAGGATTGACAAATCGGCTATTTAAGTTAATAAGGCGAATCAAACTCAAATTTAAACAATCGATTTGGCCTATTTCAAAATCAGTTTAATCAATTATCACATTAAGAGCTTTTAATATATATTTTTAAAATTAGCAAGGGAACTTTTGTTTAATTTGAATTATTAAATTAAATTCAAATTCGAATTAAAGATTTCACTTGTTTTGGGTGGTCGAGTTAGTGGAGTAGAGGGGCACGAGGTTAAAAGGTCCTGTGTTCGATACCCTCTATCTACGCTTTCTCGATCAAGCATGTCGTATAGGGCTTGCCTAGTGTAAAGTATCTGATTGACGTGATTTGCAGGTTATTGCGTCAAGTGGGAGATTTACTCAAACCAACTCCTCCCTCTCAAACAGATCGAAATTCAGCCGCAGACAGTCTATCTTCGGCCCTGAATGAGACTTGATAATCCTGTCAACAAATGTTATAAACCTGGAGAGTTCATCGTCCCTGACAAATATCAGTTCGAAACAAAGGTTTCTGCTGAGAACCCATGTTTTCCTGAATCTTTTTGCCACGACTCCAAGCTCCCTGGCATATTTAACAGGCAAGAAACTGAAAATATGCTCAACAAGTTCGTCAGGAAGATGAGGAAGAGCAGGAGGGAGAGTTACAACATTCCTGTAAGCGTTAAGACAATATGGTTATAGGAATGAAACGGTATCCTCCTCCTCTTCTCTGAAAAGATTGACATTGTCATTAATGGTTTTCTCTTTGAATATCTGACAATAATGCTTAAGAAGAATCCATAAATTTACATGAAGTGAAAAAAAAAACGTAGTTGGAGAAGAAAGTTCAGGATTTTAATTTTTCTTGGTCCAAGCAGTCCAGGATTTAATGTTTCTCATCATTACAATTTGCTTTAATGAATTTGTTTGGGGTCCAAGAAAATATTTTTTTGGTATAATTTGTCCTTTTTTTTTCATTCTTTCTTCAATCCTAGCTATAATGGCAAAAATGTATATTATGGTGTCTTATTTATTACATTTATTGGGAAAATTTGCCATGTATTGAATAGTATTTTTTGAATAATGATTTTGAATAATGAGAAAATCCAATTAATTTGGCTGATTTAATAGTAAAAATCTTATATTGTCTATTTTTTCGGTTTTATTTTCACAGTTTGGGTTCGATTTATTTTAATAACTCTTATTGTTAAAAATCGATAAATTTATAAATTAATCAGTCAATTTTTGTAAATTAATAAGTTTTTATAAACTAAAATAAATCAATTAATTTTCATTTAACAATTTCTTTTGCAATTAAACTTTAAATTCTTTGATAAATAAAGACAATAATCTTTCAAATTATTTATTTTTATTCAATATTTAACCAGTTTTACATTGGCCTAATAACAATTAAATTTTAAACCTCTTACTTTACCTATTTAACTTCCATGAACATTGATTTTAATGATTCATATGCATAATTACATATGGAACATATTAATTTTCAACTTGATTCATAATTAATAAAGATATTATTTATCTTTAATGCACAGTACACGTAAGTTCATATTTTCATTTCTAATCTTCTTAGTTTGTAACAACATAAATAGTTCATTTCTTATGAGCTCAAATGTCTTTTTTATTTTGCATATTTGATATTTATGAATTCTAACTTCTTAATATTCACTATATTAACTTATCTTACAAAATGTATTTTACGCGATAAATAGCATTTATAATTCCGTTATCTTTGCAAAAATGAAAACAAATGTCTTAATTGCAGTTAATGTCTTCTATTTGATACTTGCATTGGCCTCATAATTTACAATTTCAAATTGGTTTTTGAACATTAATTAAGATAAGGTGGCTTATGAATATATCATTAATTTCGTCAGATATGTTATGAACGATCAATCACAATAATCAAAGAACAAGTGCGGAAATAACAAACACACACAGATTTACGTAGTTTACCAATGTTTTTTTGGATACGCCCAAGGGCAGCTAGGGTTTTATTTCACTGTGAATGTTTTTAATATCTGTTTACTAGGATAATAGAATGTATTTATATGCCTAAGAGAATAGAACGTATTGTGGGCCTGGTGTAAAATCCAAATATATTATCAGGCTCCATATCTCAACAATTCTCCCACTTGAAGACTGATCCAGTCAACTCAACCATCTTCATTCTCTATGCCAATGTACCCAACAAACTCACCTAGCCGCAACATCTCCCACGCTATGGTAGAAGACCAACTGAGGCCTTGCACAGCCCCAGTTTCCCAGCATCAATACCTTTAGTTAACATATCTGCTGGATTCTTAGCACCATCAATCGTCTTCAAACACATCTCACCTACTTCCACCAGACTGCAAGTGAAATGGTACTTACACTGGATGTGCTTAGTTCTAAAATAATATACTGGGTTCTTTACCAGTTGTATGACTCTTCACCAGTTGTATGACATTCTGACTATCAGTGAAGAGAACCAGTTGTCATGCTGCTTCTTGCCCAACTCTTCCAAGTAATCAGTTAACCATATCATCTCCTTATCAGCTTTAGTTATTGCAACATATTCAGCCTCTGTAGATGACATAGAGACACACTTCCAAAGTTTAGACATCTAGCTCACTGTTGTCCCATCTATAGTGTATATATACCCGGATGTACTCTTGCTTGAATCCATATCTCAACTAAGATTAGCATCAACAAAACCTTCTAGTACTACCTTGCCATTCCCATAACAAAATGAGGTGTTAACTGTTCCTTTCAAGTATCTCAGAAGCCACTTCACAACCTCCCAATGCTCTTTCCCTGGATCTGACATGTATATGCTCACAGCTCCCACTGTATGTGCTATATCAGGCCTAGTGCAAACCATATCATACATCAAACTCCCAATTGTAGAAGCATAAGGCACTTTTGCCATGTGCTCACATTCCTCAGCTGTCTTGGGTGATTGCTCCTTTGACAATTTGAGATGGTTAGCCAAAGTCGTGCTCCTGGGCTTAGAATCATCAACTCTGAACCTAGACAATACCTTCTCAATGTGTTGCTCCTAGGATAGATTTAGAATTCCAGCAGACCTATCTCGGGAAATCCTCATCCTTAGAATCTGCCTTGCTGCACCCAAATCTTTTATCTCAAACTCTGATGATAGTCTCCCTTTAAGATTATTTATCTCCTCCATGCTTAAACATGCAATCAACATATCATCCACATATAAGAGTAAAATAACAAAGGAATATTTAACTCCTGTGAAAACCGTTTCTAAACATGAAAGAGTCAAACTTCTTGTACCACTGTCTTGGAGCCTGCTTCAATCCATACAAGCTCCTTTTGAGCTTACACACCATGTGTTCCTTTCCAGGGACCTCATATCCCTCAGGTTGTTACATGTAGATTTCTTCCTCCAGATCTCCATGTAAAAGTCCTAATTTTACATCCATCTGCTCAAGGTGCAAATCCTCTGTTGCAACAATACTCAGCAAAATTCTGATTGTAGTTAGATTCACAACAGGAGAGAATATTTCAGTGTAGTAAATATCTTTTCTTTGTGAATATCCCTTAACCACCAATCGAGCCTTGAATCTAACTATACCATCAGTTCATTCTTGATCCTATAGACCCACTTGTTCAACAAAGCTCTCTTCACTGCAGGCGACTCAGTTAACTCCCAAGTATCATTATTCTCAAGTGACCATATCTCATCATCCATGGCTTGCTCCCACTTGATTGAATCCTTCACCTGCAAAGCCTCATCAAAGGATTCTGGTTCCCTCCATTAGTCAACAACAAATAATGCAAGGATGGTGAATACCTTTCTAGTGACCTGGTAACTCTGGTAGATCTCCTCAACACTAGCTCAGGTGTGACTGACTGCTGTTTTGATTCTGTAACAATATTTTCTGAATTTTCCTATGGTCTTGCTGCAACATCACAAGTTTCCTACAACTCAAACTCAGCTGCCACTTCTTCTACATCTTCAGATCACACCCCAACCTTATACTGGATATTCTCATCAAATGTCACACCATAGTTTCTCAAGATCTTCCTATTCTTATCATCCCAAAATCTGTATCCAAACTGATCCGAACCATACCCAATGAAATAACATTTCAAAGCCTTTGCATCAAGCTTATCTCTCTTCTCTGGATCAACATGAACATAGACAGCACACATAAAAGTCTGCAGGAAAGTAAACTTGACCTCATTACTTGACCAAACGTTTTCTGACATCTTGAAACCCAAAGGAACTGAAGGTCCTCTATTTATCAAGTATGCTGCTATGCTCGCTGCATCTGCCCAAAACGTTTTTGGCAGCTCAGCATGTAGTCTCATGATTCTTGTTCGCTCATTCAACGTTTTGTTAATCCTTTTAGCAATCTCATTCTGTCTTGCCTTGCCAGGAACTGTCCTGGTGTACCTGATTCCCTCATCAACACAGAACTTCTTGAATTCTGTAAAATCATACTCTCCACCATTATCAAACCTTAGGCATTTGATTTTCAACCCAGTCTGATTTTCAACTTTAGCCTTCCACCTCTTAAAGGTAACAAACACATGTGACTTATGTTTTAGAAAGTAAACCTATACCTTTCTGCTGAAGTCATCAATGAAGGTAACGTAGTATCTCGAACCACCAAGATAGGATACTAGAGACAGCCCCCACATGTCTGTGTATACTAGTTCTAACCATTCCGCCATTGGTTCTCTGCTAGCCTTTATGAAATTGACCCGTTTATGCTTTCCAAGAATACAACTCTTACAAAAACCCATATCAACAGATTTCAAACCTTGCAGAAACCCCTTTGAAGCTAGCCTCTTCATCCCCTTCTGACTTATGTGCCTTAGTCTGTTATGCCATAGACTTGAGCTCGATGTACTATTAACTATAACAAGTATGTTCGAACACCCTGCGGTAGTGTATAAAGTTCCAGATTTTGTGTCCCGTGCTATCACCATAGCTTCCTTCACAATTTTATAGGAACGCTCCCCGAACACTGTCTTGTAACCTGTGTTATCCTACTGATTAATAGAAACCATATTCTTCTTCAAGTCAGGATTATATCTGACATCCTATAGCTTCCATTTACTCCCACCGGAGGTCTGGATACAGACATCTTCCTTTTCAGCAATCTCCAAGGCTTTATTATGAGCAAGATACACTTTCCCAAAATTTTCAGACTTGAAATTACGGAACTCTCTGCTCGAAAAAGAGTGGAATGATGCACTGGAATTAAGTATTTAGGAGTCAACCGGACTATCCATACTAAGAATAGAGGCATCACCAATGGCTTCCGCAGAACATACAGAATCATCATCTTCATGGGGCTTATTATTTTTCTGGCCTTTCTTCTTCTTAGGTTTAGGGCAATCCTTCTTGAAGTGTCCTTTTTCACCACAACCCCAATAAGAGACCTCGTTTTTGCCTTGAGATTTTCCCCGCCCTTTTGATTTCGATTCACCATGTTTACTGTGGCTTCCTTTCAACTTTCTCCTGCCTCTTCCCTCGACACTGAGTGCATTACCAGGCGAATCCCCGATTTTCGTTTTGCGAATGCTCTCACTTAAGACAATATCTTGGACTTCATCAAACTTTAGTTTCTCAGACCTACGTGAATTGCTATTTACGAAAACAACTGTATCCCAGGACTCGGGTAGAGAGGACATTAAAATTAGGGCTCTAATCTCATAATCAAAATTAATATCAACAGAGCTTAATTGACTGATAATCATATTAAATTCGTTAATATGATATGCGACAGATCCACTTTCAGACATCTCCAGATTAAACAAACGATGCATCAGATATTCCTTATTACTAGCCGACAGTTTTTCATCCATGCATGTTTGCCAGAGCCTTCAGTACTCTTGCAGTCGTTGTCTCCTTAACGATGTAACCTTCGTGCCCATCTTAACTCATAAAATGGATATGATTATGGATTCATATATAGATTTGTAGAGAAAAAAATCATAAAAGATGAAATTATTTTTAAAATTATATTTCTCATCACTTGAAAAAAAATGGTATTAAAAATTATGAAAATCAATCCTTTATTAATTTGTGATGGGATTTAATGCTACTGATCTGTTATTCTTTAATAACCAAGACTGATAAAGCTTTGTTATTTGGCAGGTATGTAAAAATGCAGAAAAGTAAAGAAGACAAGTATTTTTACTTGGTTCGATAGTGATACACAATCTACATCCAAGGTTCCCACTTGACAGTGGTGGAGGAATTCACTAATGCAGATGAAAATGGAGGAGAACAAGATACAAAGATTGAGTGTTCTCTTGAACACCTGCTGTAAGTCTCACTCAAACTCACCAGTACCCAATACAGGTAGTACTCTAGCACTCTTTGATCTTTTTCCCTCACACTGATTTTTCACTCTTAAAGACTGAATACAACGAAGATAGAAAATTGAAGTTTTCTCTGTTGTGTATTATGTTGCTCTATCTGTTCTCTGTCGGATGCTTCCTTTTTATATTTGAAGGAGATGAAGAATTGGGCTTTCGGTGAAGACTTGCTTGGATCAGACCACCTGCATGTGCATCTCACGTGAGCACTTAATGAGCTCTCCCATGCTGTGCGTTTTACACCTGAAGTTTGAGACTTGAGCATTGCATAATACGACTGTGTGTTGGATTAATGGGCTTATGTGAAATGACACTACTTCAGCTTGGTTCTTCTTTGCTCTCGTGGACATGTATTAATCCTTGGCTTTGATTTGCTTCAGATGTAAGTTAATGAGTCACGTGGGTTGTCTTTATGCTAGTCACTTATGCTTTTCTTCAGCTGAAAACTCAAACCTTCGAACATCGTGAGCCTTTCTTGTCTCCTTCTTCAACGATTTAGACATAGACTTATCTATTCTGTCTTCGTTCTTCTTGCATTCCTTGTCTGATCTGAGTTGAAATGTTGGAGTATAGGTGATTTCTGTCACAAGACCATTAGGATTGCTTTGATATTATCTGGGGTAAGATCTAAGCCAAGCGAGCCATCCTTCTGAAGACGGAGTAGAATATCTACGAAATCTTGCTCATCAGAGTTTTCACTTTCTCGATGTTGTTCAATCACTTGATCAAGAAACTCATCTAATGCTCGAAAAGTGCTATTCAGTCTTGCATTGAACCCACTTAGAACATCGATCCATCCTAATGAGGGAACCGTATCTTTGAAGCATAAACTGCCTAAAAGATCTATCCACCCCTTCGCCAATTCTCCAAAGTTCTTTTTACCACTTTCTTCTTCGTACACTCGACCCAGTGCAGTTCTTGATATCATGTTGTTGGAAACACTGAGAAGCATGCTGCTCAGATTAATCACAGCTCCATCTAGACAAGAACGTTTTATTTTCTCTACCAACTTGGCAACTTCTTGTTCCCTAACAAATTGAAATGACTGCACTCGTTTCTGGCTCAGGAGTTCAACGACACTAATCTTCCTCACTTGCTTCCAATACTCGCCGTAGGGACAGAAGGCCAAATCACGGTATTGGTAGGTTATAACCTCCACAGCCTTTGCTTGAGGCCTGCCCGCAAATGCAAGATCATGAGTCTTCATAATCTCTTCAGCTACATCTGCAGACGAGACGATGACTGTCGGAGCCTTCCCAAAATAGAGAAGCATTAAAGGCCCATACTTTGCAGAGAGCGCCTGGAACGAGCGATGAGGGAGTTTGCCTACCTGGTAAAGGTTTCCAATTATCGGCAGCTTTGGTGGGCATGGAGGCAAATTTAGTTCCTCCCTGTTGAAGAGGTTAAGCAAGTAAAACACAGGGAGGAGGAATAGAACAACAAAAAGGAAGAGATACAACATTATTGTTGTGTCTTGTGCAACTCTTGACTTCGCCAATGATATATAATTATAGCAACCATTTCCTTGTAGGTCTCTTTAGGAAAAGGAGAGGCGGCTTTGGAAGACTGAACTACTTCGGCCACCGCATTTAAACGGAAACTTTAATCAAAATGATTTTTTAAAAAGAATAAATGTCACCTCAATGCAACTTAGATGAGTCTCTTTTTGTTAAATAGGATATTAATACTTGAATGATTTAAGAATAAAATTTTAAATAAATGATATTAATTGACATTTTTCATATAAATGTCGGCTAAGTAAAAATGATATTAATTGATTATTAAACGAAAATTTTCTTGTCAATTTTATCAATAAAAATAGATTTTTTATCGGTAATTTGTAACGATATACTTTCCGTTGCTAATATTTCGTCGCTAATTCTACCTTTTCTTGTAGTGACTTGAGTCCGTACCCATCCCAAAAACTTATTATAGCTCCAAGTTGCTCAAACTTCCTCCTTGATAACTCCTCCAAACTTGCTCTTAGCACTTACCTCCTCAGCCTTTCGACCGTGCTTTTCTGTATCTGCAGAGTTTTGAGTTTAAAATATTTAAACAATCTTCAAAAGTAGATCAAGTTCAGACACATAAATAAATAAGATGATGTATTACTTTATTCAAACCTAGACGAATTCCAACTCAGGTTGATGTGTACTTGATTGCAACTTCCAAATCTTAAACAAAATAACAATTATTTCAAGCATAGGATGGTTGGAATCCGTATTTATATTGGGATGGGAGAGAAGAGATGCACTTGCCGTGGACAGCTGTTAGGACAGACGGAGGGGGACTTTCTTAGCAACGGTCAACAGATATGGTCTCTACACATAATTTTCAATCATATTGTTAGGAACATATGAGGTTTAACAATGAAAATACTCTTAAAAAGTAATTAATGTAATCCAATATCTAGCCATCTTAATTACTTTCGGTGGCATTTTAAATGTCATATACAAACAAGATGTTGAACAATTTTTTTTCCAACGTTCAATCTGAATTAATTAGACACAACATGACGAAACATGTCTGGTTTAAAATACTGCGATGAATAGTATCAAGAATAGCCTCCATTTTTTATTTTTTTCTACATCACTCCAGATCATACGTCAAAAATCTTCGTTTAAACTTTAAATGAAATTAATAATGAGTCGCGAGTGGAATTATGACTAGACTAGTTTGACATTTTTTATGTCAAATCTCTCTAAATATATGAAGATTGTTGGAAAGTGAAACGAGAAAAGGATGAAAGGAAATAAAATTTAATCTGCATGTTACTAATTCATTTCATAAAATAGGTAAAAAAAACAAACAGTACTAATTTGACTAAGTAAATTTAACAATAATTAAGAGACCACTAATCCTACTAAAGCCGAAAAATATGAACTGAAGCTATCTACAAGGCTTGAAGCACTGTTCAATACTCTCCCTTGCTTCAAAGCTTGTAACTCCTATCTTCAATTTGAAATATTCATGATTGGCACGCGGTAGAGACTAGGTGAGAAACTTTGCTGACTTGTTTATTTGTTCCATACGCTTCAAGGTGATAAGTTTGTTTTCCACCTAATCACAAATGAAATAATTGTTGAGTTTTGACTTCTTTGTTTGTCCCATATTGGTTGGGAAAAATAATTGGGGTAAGGCTCTTGCCTATATAAGGGGGTTGCTATCTCCTTGGTTAATGTACCATTAAAAATTGAAAAATTTGTATGACAAATTTGACTATAGTTAAATTCCTCTTTTGGGGTGAGAGTTAAAGAGTTTGTTTTGGGTATTTCTTTGTGGGTGTGTTGGTGTATTAGGAGATTGGGTGAGAGGAAAAATTGTGTGATTATAAAGATTTTTTACATAGTGGATTTTTTTCTCGATGCCCGTGGTTTTTTTCTCCAGTTTTAGAGTTTCCACGTAAATTCTCTTGTGTTGTTATTATTTCTCTATTTTCTGATATTTTTGTCTATAAAATATCCTTGGGTGTGGGTTCGGGAGATCTAAATTCTCAACAATAATAGCAGATCTCAATGTGCTCTGTTCTACTATATATGAAAGACTGGATTTTTTTATAGCAATTTGTCGGACCCCGATCCCGGAGTCCGGCGGTCCCAGGAGGTGGGCTTGGCTGAAACCCATTCCCGAGACGGCTGACTGGCTGAAACTCCTGAACCTGGCACTCTCCGGTAACTCACTTTGGTGGTGAGCATGCACTGGCTAAGGCTTAAACCTTAACTGCCTTTTAAGAATACAAGAATTTCA